>CM022540.1:3854456-4454456 GCA_012273795.1 Dendrolimus punctatus | reverse complement strand
ACAGAATTAAACACAGAACAGAAGAAAATTATTTTTAGTTAAGCAAATTAGTCAAATAGTTATTTGATAATAAAGTTTAAGGCACTTAGATAAAAGTTGTTTGATTTTATATCTTGTCTAAGAAAGTTAGACAAATGCCTTACCACCTGGTTGTAAGTTACTTTGTAGTCCCTTACGACAGGCCGCTCTGCCACAGGCATTAGTGTGCTAATGTGCTTCCGATGTCGAAAGGGGGGATTGGAACCTAACCACTTGTACCGAAATACAACTCAACATTATGATGGCGGGATACTCTATATCAGGTATGATAGCTATTTAGTTGGACAAATGCCTTACCACCTAGCTGTGAATTGTTTTGTCGCTTCTTAGGAAAGGCTACACAGAGCACCGTTCCTGCATAGATAAAGAAACTTTGGTTAGAAATCTGACTAAGTGCTGCGTGCATAAATTTAGAGATGCCTATTCTTCAAATTAGAGCAGAAAAGCTCTCCCGCTAGATTTACAATCAATATCATTGGAACGATACATGACTGCTTTAGACGCTAGTCGACGCCAGCCAATCGTAAATTGAATGCTTGTCTCTCTATGGCTTCTGTAATTTTACCTTAACAGTGAACTTCCGCGAGTCGCCGATCAACCGTTGGAAGGTTTACTACACTTTACGCTACCCTTTAGCTATTAAACTACACATTTTATTTTTTAAACGCCTTCCCTCATGGGTTAAGTTTGTCTCTTTTTTATTCTTAGGTGGGAAAGCTCGCCCTTTTCCTTTCTCTGCTTTTATTTATTTTGTTTTACAAAAATGGTTATGTCTAATATATATCTAGTTATGTTTACTGCTTCATACGTGTTTTCTTTACAAATCTAAGTTACATTATTGTTAGAAAGAAATAAAAAATATTTGAATTTAAATTTATGTTAACATTATTTACAAAAGGTTTATTATTATTCAAGCAGCAATTACTGTGTTAATTGGGAAAAGGTTAAAGAGTTAAGAAATTACATATTTCCATGGCCCATCCATTATGGACCACAGCTCCTAAAGAGGTTAAAAATGCTAGGGACAATTGACGTATAAGACGACAGCATTGCGAGAAATATCTCCGTATAGACATTGGCTAAAGTGGCCAAGAGAAGGCGCCATGAAGCACTTTTAACATTCACGAGCCGCCCGGTCGAGGTATAGGCATACGAATTGCCCGTTAACACAAGTTATAAATTTACAAAACAGTTAGAGACGAGTTATACAACACTATTTTACACACGGGCTAGTAGGACAGGGAGCTCTCAGCGAGAACCAGCTTATTCTGGTTTTTATTCCTACTAATATTATAAACGCGAAAGTTTGTAAGAATTTATGTTTTGTTACTCTTTGAAAAACTACTGAATGGATTTTGATGAAACTAAACAATAATATAGCTTACGCATAGGCTATAATTGATAAAAATATTGTGTGAATTATCCAAAATATAACGATTTTGCATCACCACGCGGGTGAGACATGAGGAGTGCCGAGTCGTGAGTCGCGCCAAGTTTGCAAATAAAAAATCAGTGTATAGTTTTTTTACTATTAAATTTCTGTATAAGCTGTTTCTCTCTCTCTCCCTCTAGTAGTCTACATACATTTTAATGTGAATAAGCATTATCATTTGATAGTCCATTAAATGTATCAACTGATCTAGCAACAAGTGACACGATGAGTTTTTATGTATTATCATTTCTAACGATCTTTTCACGTATTAGAAACCTTTAGCGTACTTTAAACAAGTGCAGTAGAATACGTTAGATGCGATTTTAATAATGGAAATTACAAGCTAGTTTTAATGACAATTGAAACATTCAAGTTATATGCCTGTTACTCTAAGAAGTCATAAAGAACAGAAAATGTAAATAACTACGAGTATTTTTTTAAGGCGGAGAAATGCATTTTTCACGCTACCGAGTCGTTTACTAGGGATTTGACCAAAGCGACGAGTGGTGACCCACGAATAGTTACCAGAGTGAAATCGCCGGCTTGTGTGGAGACTCGTATACTCAATACTCCACTAAAACTATACCCTCTTCCCATGTGCCCCGCGCTCATGGTAGGAAAAGTGTGAGACTTAGAACTTAGTTACGCCCACGCTGACCCTAGCGCATCAGTGCTTGAGAATGTCCCGGGAAGCAGTGCAAACTCACTTCGTCAACAGGGATGAAGACTCATCCGCTCCCTAGATGCTGGAGGGCCCCAACTACGAGCCATAAGTTATCGCCAGTCAACTCCTGGGCGTTGGTAATCAGTCTCTAGTAGTAATCTTGGTAAAGCCGTCGTTCCATCGATATGGGGTACATCCTACAATACTTCTTTGCAGATATGTGATCTTCACTCTAGACTACTAAGGGCTTACTCTCAAACGTGTATTCGTCGGTCGTTCTCGGACTTCTTTTGTATGTGCTTTTTATATTTAAATGCTTTTCCCATTGTATGTTACATTTCTTTTTGTGTTTTATAGACATTTTGACTTAGATGTATGTTCTTCAAAAATTGTTCTCCAGTGGAACTTACTTTGAATAAAAACTTGAATTCGAATATCTATAGTATCATAAAATTTTAAACATGCCGTGTCTGTACATTAGAGCTATTTGAAAAAAAATTACTATATAAAGGATGGAAAACACCGATGTTTAGATATCTTGTGTGTTTCTTAAGAATTCATGTTAAAAATACTGGGCCGATTTCGATGCGGTATTCATTGATCGACATCTAATTTTTAGACTTAAACTCTGCGCTGCTTTTTTATCTTGGAAATTCCGCGGATATTTTTCTGGGAGCGGTTTGAAGTTGTTCGGATGCATAAAAATTACCTTATTCCGACAGTTTCCATTAAAACGATAGCTTAAATACTTTTTTTAATGCCACGATACTTTCTGTCCTGGGTTTCCCACAGGAATTTCAAGTTAAGCGTGGATGAAGTCGCGAGCATATCCTAATTATAGATATTTGTGTTGTTCTAAAGAAATCCTTTCCTGATTAAACAAAAACGAATGACGAAAGACGTTTGAGAGTAAGGTCTGTACCTCTTACAAGCTTTTATTTAACTTGCAATGGATGTGTTATGTAAGTTCGGGTGGAATCTTGCAAGTTAAAATTGACCAACTTTTCGGTTTCCGATTGAGCTGAAATTTTGCACGCATATGTATATCGCGTAACAAGGTAATAATATGGTACCATGGAGCTGATCTGATGATGAAGTTGGAAGGTGGACATAGAAACTCCTGTACTAATCAAGATAGAACTGTCGTGTTAGGGCTCGTTATACTTGTTTTCGGTAGGACTCTGCTGCTAGATGATATCCAGGATCTTAAACGCTTATATTTAAAAATCTTCTATCAGGTTTGAGATATAAATTACTAATTAAATGTCACTGCATGCAAAAGTTGACATTTTTTTAAAGTAAATCATGACTTTGAAAAAGAGAGTTTGCCAAACTCGGCAGCAGTGTGTCAATTGATAAAAGCTTAAACACGTGTGTTGGTGTAAATGGCCCGGTTACAAAACGGTGAATATGTAGGTATTCCTAGCTAGCTTTTACGAATTGTGGCCTCAGATTTCGTATGTGAGTCCCGTAATGTACTGTCGCAACGCTACGCACAAACATGTGAAAGGCCGTGCGGTTGTATCGATAATTTTGCCAATTTTCTCTGCCGTTTAAGTGTTCCAGGGCATATTTGTATACATTTTTAATGTGTTTTCCGTAGAATAAAAGTAAAATTTATTATATACTATTAGTCCCAGCAGACGTTGTCTTGCTCTGAAAAATATAAATTTAGGACTTTTTAACTTTAAATCTAGGATTTTTGAAATAGTAGAACTGGGGTTCTGGTCTTTTTTTTGAGGCGGAGGAAATGCATTTCGCACACTACCGGATTCTTTACTAGGGAGACCAAAGAGACGAGAGGTGATCACAAATGGGTACCAGAGTCATATCGCCGGCTTGTGTGGAGACTCGACTACTCAATACTCCACTAAAACAACCCTCCTCCAATGTGCCCCGCGCTTATGGCAGGAAGAGCGTGAGACTTAGAACGTAGTTTCGCACACGCTGATTGGGCTCCTGGTCTAGAGTATGCCGCCACAACAACCCTGTGTCGTGTTCTGGCCTCCAGCATTGTTTTCGCAGCCTCCCTCCGCTTCAATGGAGCAGCCTTACTAGTCAGATTGCATCCCTTCGAGGTCACTAGGATATTGGTAGCACCTTTAAAAATCGTTCTTACTGTTCAAAAAACGACTGAAAACCACATCCTATAGGACTACTCTCTATTGACTTAATTAATATTATTCTTATTTGAAAGTTATTTATCCAACCTAAAATAAATCTTTTTTTTAAATTATTTTCAATAAAAATAAAGTTACAAGATTATACATACAGTTACATTGCCAAACTGCAGCGCAGTTTGTCGGCAGGATCTATCCATCTGTTTGCACTGCACCATTGTTATTGTAAAGCTATTTAGAAACTAACAGACAGACTGGACTGACAAAAACACGTAATTTTACTGTATTTACGCGTTTTAATAAGCCCGTTGCCGTAATAACCAACTTGCATTGCTCCTTTTGTCTCAAGACTACCCTCACATATCATAAATAATTAACTAAATTTACTCGAAAACAAAATATTTTAAATATTACAATAATAAATGGACAGATGCGCTAATAGGGGTAAATGTCTATTAAATGTAACTAGTTATTTCTTTATAAGTGAATTGTAAATTCTTTTGAGATATAAATGTCTTAAACGTAAACCTAAAAATCTTTAATATTACAAATATCCATAGGAAACGGGAATCCCTTTCCATCAGGTAAGAGTGCTGTACTCTCGGAATAAAAAAGATGTGACTCAAAGTAGAATTAAGAGTAGTACGAAATAACTGTTATCGATATATTCATTCAACCAACACTAAAATCCACTGAACTCTTTGTTTTCATAAAAACACGATCCCTTGAATTAGCAAGTGTTAATAACTTAGAACACTTAAGGGCTTCATTCAAATGTTATTTCTATGTTTCTGTACTTCGAATGGATAATAAAGCTGTTTTATAGGCAACTGATAAGTTATTACGTCGCCAATAAGCATTTGCAAGCTGTGAATGACCACCTTTTGTGAAGAAACTTCAATAGAATATAAACTTTTAACAATTATATTGATTACAGGTTTAGTTACACAATTATTTTCTAGAATAGAAGTGGAATAAGTTACTCCTTACAACATCAGTTAGCTGCCAATGAAAGTCCTGTCAAAATCGGTCTAGCCATTTCAGAGATTAGCCGGTACATCCAGACAGACAGAAAAAATATTCAAATAAATTTTGTGATATAAGTACCGTATACACTTTTATATGCATTTAGTAAATAAAGGTTATTATTAGACACTTCATTTTTATTTATTTATATAGATAAGTTAGTTGTTAAAACTTCTTTAAATATTAATTCATTGTGGACTGTAGATTTTTTAATTATTAATGAAAACTGCACGTGCGTAATGAGATTTTAATGGCAACAGTGGGAAAAATATATAAATAAATAAAAAAACCTACGTTCTAAATTCAAATATATAGTATTGGTGGCCAGTACTATGCCACACCAAAGTAATAAACACTTTTTAAAATAAATACACTTACATAAAAAAAATCTTTTTTCAACTTTTTTTATTATATTGAATTTGGAACACGTATATTATTTTAAAAACTTCTTTCGATTTTGCGCCATTTCACATATTTTTCGTGTTCATTATCAAATTATAACATGTTTATTATAGTAAAGTTACATAGATAACACTTGGTTTGCGTCTGTGTGGTTAATAGTAATCTATCCAATGGTAACTGTCTCACATTTTATCCGTGCTCTAAATTCTCTTAAGGAATTGCGGAGCGATCAACTACCTATTCCAAAATTAACTTATTTAGCCGACTTCACTCTGCGAGTCCGGGGTCTACCAATTCTGTTCGTCTAGGATTGTGAATAATAAATTTCATACATAGTTCCGTTAAGTACCTACCAAATTGATTAAAATTAGTTCCTTATATTCACATCCTTGGAAGTTTACATTGTATGGCTTTTCTTAAGTTTGGATTGAATCGTTAATTGCTTCAAAGAGAAACCTTTTAAAATGTTGAGTTGATTGTTGACCTGTTTACGTTAGACATTATAGCGTGAATTCCCGGTTGCAATAAGCTTCCAATTCAGAGCCTGGGGTCCGACGTCCTTCTTTTAGGATTTCGTAGTCATTGGAACCACGGACCTTTTCCTCCGTCTGTCTATCTCTCTGTTTGTCTTTATGACATACAAAGACAGATAACGTGTTAAAATTCTCAGTAAGGACGGTGAAAGAAAAGATCGTGATCAAACCTGCACATCAAGAGAATAAAGGATTAAAAAAACTTGTCTCAAAAACGGCGCCTATAGGTAAATAAATAGGAAAAAAACAAATAATGCATTCACAATAAATTTTACACAAAAACACACTTGATTCACAAAACACGAAAACATACATAAATAAGGCTTGTCCGTCGCGTTTTTAACCGACTTCAAAAAGGAGGAAGTTCTCAAATTGATTGGTATTTTTTTGTTTGTACACCGATTACGGATGTTTGATTACATTTACGCGATTCTTCTTTAGTTTGATACAGAATAGCTGCCATTTAATCCCCTAATTCATTCATTCATTCATTTTTCTAAATAATCATCCGTTTCATCAGTTAACGTTTCCGCATTCAAGAAGCTACCTTATTAGGGATACCATATACGTAACTTTAAAGTGTAAAAAAAAATAACTTATCAAATGTAACAAAAAAGGAACCGACTTCAAGCGTAACTAAAATTACCAAAAAGTTATATATTATTACAACAAAAAAATTTGCAAAATGTAGTAATTTTTTTATACTTTACCTGGCACCGACTTCAAGATGTTGTAGAAAATTTTATTTTTCTGCTTTTCTTAATCAACAAGGTTGAAAACTCAGCATTATACTGCATCGGAATTTAAAGATATCCCGACACAGCACTGATTCTCAGTGCCAACCTGCATTCATTTCACCATATATATATATGTATATATTATATGACACATTAATAGATAATTAATGTGTCATGCCCAACAAGCCGCCTAAGACTAGTATAGCGGGTATGCCGGGGGATTAGTCCCCTGGCAATGGAAGAGGCCTCGTCGCCCTCGGGGGCCCCACGCCTGCCAGGGCTGCGGAGAGGATAGGTCATATACCCGTAGCCCTGGTATAAGGCGAAGGATGGAACACCCAGGGGTCGCAAATTATCCCCCCAAGGTTCTGACCTTGTCGCGGCTTATGGTCCTAAAGCGGATTTCCCTTGGCTAAAAAAAAATATAGCGAGTATATTCGAGTAGTAGTATACGGTCCGTTAAGAAGTTGGCAGAGACCAGTTGTGGGTCAATTATATATATATATTTTTACTAATATTGTATTTATTCTGAACTCACAATTAATGAAATGTATAAATTAAACTATATTTACAAAATAACATAGATATATAAGTAAAAAATCCGCGTTGGATGGCAATGCTGATTCTTGCTCTAAGTGCAAGCCAGCCTTTTGGTTACGCGAGACCACAATGAGATGCGTTGAGAAGTCTCAATACAGGCTATGAGCTCCAGGCCCCCACAGCCCCAGTGTCTCGACCTCGCAAGCCACAAATACGTACCCACTACCAATGGACACATATTTGTGACATTTCAGGGCCTCCAGTGTACAGCTATCACGGCTGTGTCTGGTAAATGAGATTAATTTATTAATATAGTAGTGAGTACATTGACCCGTGAACAATCCAATGATGCTTCAAAGCCTATCTCAAGCAAAGATCACTCATGACTCCATAACTGTCAAGACACTTAAACTGCGTTACCATAAAATAGAAAAACCATTAAAGTGATAGTCAACAAACTTACGAATGAGCTGCAATAATTTACAAACACTCTTAATTGTTTCAAAATAAGGTTGATAATTGTCAGATGTCTCTATTTTGAGATTTCAATATGTAAGACAATAACGGTCTGGGTGCAGCCATCAAGGATTGTAATGACGTCTTAGAGAGGATAGAGCCAAGTACATGCTTTGATAAACAGTGCAGTAGACTATCAAAGTGATGGTAAGTGGCCATTGTGCAACTACTTGCAACGCCTTTGATCATCCAAATTGATTCGATTCAGTTGAACAAAGGCACAGAACAAAAAATGTATTACAGTAACACATAAAATTAAATATACACACATAAATAACATAAAAAAAACTTCAAAGTCACTAAAAATCTAAAAATAAATATTATTAAAAAATGTTGAAATCGGTGCTATGTGTAATAAAAATAAAAAAAAACATTTTGCTATAGTTGTTTTATATGCACAATGGCAAATACTTGAAAAGCTACAGTCAAGCCATTAAAAAAAATTACTGGAAGCATTCGCAAATTCATAGACATAAAATCTGTGCCACTTTTTATTCTGGGAATCCCGTGGGAATTTTTCTGGTAATGATTTAAAATGGCCAAATTAAAAAATAATAATTCTAATGTGATTTTTTTACTGATTGAGCAATGAGCAAAAGCAAAATTAGCAAATTTTATGTAATAAAATATATGATTTTTTTAATTTATAGAATCCCGGGGAATTTTCCCGGGAGCGGTTTGAACTTGTTTGGGTTGCTTATTCCAACACAATTTTCACTAAACGATTGTTTACATTCTTTAAGTACTTTGTGTACCAGGAACTCCGTGGGAATTTCAAGTCAAGAGTGGACAATGTCCGGGACATATCCTAGTGTCTTATTATTTTTTATATCTGCTGATTTATACTTTGGTTTACAATAAAGGGTTATATATCTATCTAAATTGGGTAAGATGTCTACAAGTTATACTAATATGGTTGTTGTTAAGACCTTCTAAAAACAGCATACAATTAAATCAACCACTAAACCTTAATTTCTGCAAACTATGGGCACAAGACGTCAAACAGTATTCCAAACAATGATTACTTTAGCTTATATATAGATGTTTGCAACATGGCAACAATATTATGCAATGTAAATTTAAATAATTTATATTCAAAAACATATTTTTGCGTCAGCACTCCATGGTAGGTAAATGGGGTTGCCAGTTTTAAATAATCTCCGCAAAAATAAACGATAAATTAATTAAATTAAGGTATGCTTCTACATTCTTTCCACTTTCATTCTGTAAAAAATACGGTTCTGACAAAAGACAATCCATGTCAAAACTTCAACAGATAATTTCATCGTGGTCTTGTAGTTAAATGGATCTAGTGTCGCTGAGCTCGTCTTATATATAAAGCACAGTGTATTAAAATTGCTAACAAGGCATTAGTAAATTTTTAATTCCTCTCTCCGGAAGAATGAGATTGATCGGGCTTTGTGCTTTTTTAGGCATTTTGTGCTTTCTTGTATCTTTTACTATCCTTTTCTAATTTTTTATTTCATCTGCCAGTTAATACGATAAGTTTCTGTTTATTAACTAAATCATTAAGTCAATAAACAGTCATTTTCTCTATATATTTCAAGAGGTACCTACCGTAATCTTTAAAAACATAAGACAGAAAGAACTCGAAGCACTTTTCAGAATCGCATTTACAGTTAACACCTTTTATTTGCTTTTAAAGAGCCGAGAAACCTCATATAACTATTATGAATAAGGGGTTCCACATTTAAAATTATTTACTTATTTAAGGCTTGTAAGCAACGCCATAACGTCTTTGAAAATTTTCGATACTGATTTTTCTGGAGATCACGGGAGTTCCATAGTCGCGATCGTTTTTCAGATGCACTATTATTTTATTATACTGTATGTATTATAAAGATGTAAAAAGATTTTACATCTCTTTCTTTTACATTTAAAGATGTAGATTTTGATAAAAACTGAAGGAGTAAATGGTTTCATATCAATGATTGATGATTTTGATTCTAGACTTAAATAACTATAAAACATTATGTATAAACATCACATCTTATATTGTGAAGATTTCTGATTATAAATTTTAGTAAATTGTTGATCAGTAAATACCGACGAGAAGTTGTTTCGCTTGCACCCAATTTTCAACATTCTGCGGCAATAGGAGCCTTAAGTTTTTACATTTGTGTCGGTTTATTCATATGATAATCGGTTTATAATGACGACTGTAGATATTTAATGTGAATTTGGGGAGTCAGTCCAGTCTACATGTCAACACCGCAACACGAAAGCATACAAAGTAGCAATAGCGTTAGAATATCAAGCGAATCCAATAGATTATCCTTTTTTTTCAATATTTATAGGCCATTGTAGTCTCAAGGGCCTATCATTTCGGACACTACCCACGCAATGAGAATTCTAAAACATCATTGTAAAGTTTATTGAACTCTCATATTGCTGTGCCGAGTTCCATCTCCATTTTATACACTTCCTTTAAACCTTATCGCCCTTTTAATAAAGATCTGATTAGCTTGACAGAATATTTTTTGACAGCAAATAATATTTTTGTCTAAAACTTTGACCATTTCGAAACCCGTGATCAGTATCTTGGTCATAACATCTTTCACAGTGATGCGATATTATACCAATATGTTAAGTCAATAGCCAAAAAAGTCTAGTTTTATTACAAATTTTAGATAATGAATATATAAATATGATAAGACAAATCAAATAATAAGCCGAAAAAGGTATTCAAGTTGTTTATTTAAATTAAAGATATGCTAATTAGAGTTGATGTCTATAACATAGATAGTAAGCTAATTTAATTTTTATAGTGTAGATTACAGCCTATGTAAGACGTATGGCATATCTAACTGATTATAACTTATTAGCGACGCCATACTATTTACTTTCTTTACGCAGGACTTGGGCTTTATACTTAATATAGCTTCTGCCCAAGACTTCATCCTCGTGGAATAGTTAAAAAAAGGAAGTTGAAATACCCCTGATTTTGAAACATTCTTAATTGGTGCTATTGCTTTTAGCGTATACGGTATAGTGATGATGCACAGCCTATTATAGCCATCCTCAATAAATGGGCTATCTAAAACTGTAATAATTTTCACATTAGACCAGTAGTTCCTGAGATTAGCGCGTTCAAGCAAACAAACAAAGTGAGCTATTGTGGCGACCAAGGGTAGAACTTTCTGGCAGCGTAAGCCGGTCTCAAGACTCTTGGAAAAAGGTAGAAGATTCTTGAAGGAAAACACAGAGATAGATAAATGTTTAGAGAGGGACAGATAGTAAATAAAAGAATAACGAAAAGAAAATAGTAATTATGGGTTCCAGAAGATTCTTTCGGGTATAAAAGCAACGTAAGGCACGTATACTGAGTAGTTGAATTCAGTTTCTTATATATAGTGTATAATCTATGGTTCAGTTCAAGACAGCGAAGCAACAAGTGCGATTCGAAAGAGTTGGAAGAAAAGTTTATTAGGAGACAGTCACGAGTTTAGTGGTGAATTTTGTGAAAAGTTTAGTGGGCAGTTCAGTGAAAGAGGAATGTAGCGTAGTTTGAGAGAAGAACCGGATGTGAGCTACACGCGATAAATTCGGAGGTGAGCACTGCAGTATTAGGAGGTCGTGACATTGCGTCATTAATTGGTGCATGTAAGAGCAACCCTGCGGAGAGAAGTTCAGCATCTAGAGAGTGGAGGATTCTTCACCTCTGTTGACGAAGTGAGTTTGAATGGCTTCCCGGGGTATTCTCGAGCACTGATGCGCTAGGATCAGCGTGGGCGTAACTACGTTCTAAGTCTCACGCTTTTCCTACCATGAGCGCGGGGCACATAGGAGGAGGGTGGTTTTAGTGGAATATTGAGTAGTCTAGTCTCCACACAAGTCGGCAATTTGACTCTGGAGCCCAATCGTGGTCTCACCTCTCGTCGCTTTGGTCTAATCGCTAGTACTCGTAAAGGACCCGGTAGTGTGCGAAATGCATTTCCCCGCCTTAAAAAAAACCCTGCGGAGAGAAAGTTAATAAAAGCGTTTAGTTAAAAACTGGTGTTTCTTTCCAATCCTAAACGCGTACCCTCCCGCTCGCAAGTAACACTTTGTATGCATTTCTCCAGTCTGATTTCATTAATTCTACATTCCAGTGTAGAATGTCTCTTGTAGACTTTCAATTCAACACTTAACCAACATACTTCAAATCGCATAGATCAGTCATGTCATAGAGGTGCTAGGTGACTAATTGGGTGTCCCGGAAGTCCCATCCCACCAACAGAGAAATTAGGACACCCTCGCCACAATCCGTCAAACTTCGATAATAGTTATAATCAATAAAAGACATAAAACCATACTGCATAACTCCAAAATCAAACATTAACTCCCAAAATTTCACAGTAAACATGGTCACCACAGAATTTGTATGAATGTATGAGCTTTTGTATGACAATGCGTATACTGCCACCCACGTAACATCCGGTATTTTGTTACTGTTTATTTCACTCGGGAGATGGGCGTAGGTGATGGTACTAATAGTAGAGAGGTTCAAATTGGCAGCGAGGAAATTTTTGGATTACATAGATTTAAACTCTTCTTTTTACATATACAGTGTTGATTTAGACCTTCGAATTTACAATTTAGAAATTGTTGTAATACCTTCAGACTAGAAATTTTACCTAAGATAAAAATATTATTACATTTGTATCTACATGTAAACATTTGTATGAGCATAGGTCAGGGGCGCAATTCTTCGATTAGTAGTTAGTATCTCGTGATAATCGCATAGGATAGGATAATTTAGTATGGGAGTTCCTATGGCCACCTTCCGACTCCATCATCAGATCAGCTCCATGGTACCATATTATTGCATGGTCACGCGATATACATATGCGTGCCAAATTTCAGCACAATTGGAAACCGGAAAGTTGGTCAAGATTCCACCCGGACTTACATACATACATAGGTACATTAAATACATACAATTTTTTTTAACACAGTACATGTTAAAAAAAGCTTGTAACTTTAAATTGCGGCTCTCTTGGTTTTAATACACCACCCTGATTTAGAGAAAGTATCCCACCGCATTAGTCCTTTTTAATTTACTATAATTAAATTGGCACAATTTCGAAATATATAAATTAGTTTATATTGTCGATTAAATTCCCTACCAATGCGTATACGCACATAATTTTAACTTAAACTCCTCTAGTGTAACGACAAAAGCTATTATGTATTTATAACTACCTATTCGTAACTACACATCTGATAAGACAGAGTTAATTACGTCGTACTGGTATGTAATTGTCGTACAGTCCAACCAAAGAAACTGTGGTGGTGGCGCGGCTACACCGTTCTCGGGTGCATAACCCATATGGCTTGTTTATGACGGAACTCATCTGAAACGTCATCAAAACTCAAGCAAGCAAAATGTCTATAGAGAAATTGTTCTGACATTTCGTTCTATAGTAGCTTATATTCCTTAAACAGTAATAAATCGAAGAATTAATGTATATACGCTAACTAAAGTCTGAATTTCGGAATGGTAAGTAGTCTTTTTGTTGTTCAATTACAACAAAAAGTCAAAAAGTGTTGAAAAATTAACAGTTAAAGTAAGCGAATTATTTTTATAAATTGTATTTTCTTTACGGATTTAAGTTCATTCTTTTTCTGTTACCATCTTAATTTCATTAAAACAGAAAATGAAAATAATATTACTCTTCTTCAAACCGCTGGTCTTATTATATATTACACTATGCACGTATAATATTCAAATTATATTATAGTACAACTAATTAGATTTGTGTTTTGTACCTAAGAAATCTAGGGTGATATTTATCCAATTCGAATATAAACCTATAAAAATGACATCATACTCAATGTAATTTGAAAATATCACGAACCGTTTTTTGTTAACATCTAACCTAAAAGCAACACAATCGATCAAAATTTTGAAGGTGACCGAGCGGCATTATTAAAATAGTCGCACTATACCTGATTATTAAATAACTTTCCTAATCAACGATTTGTAGGCAAAATGCAGCCTTCTTTACAAAAATAAGTCATTATTTTTAGAAACCATACATTACTCTCATTTATATTCCAGTTGTTTTACGAAATGAAATTTTTATTTGAAACTAACTATTGTTAGAAAGGTATAATTTTGAGTAATCATTTGATTTCTTAAATGTTACTCGTAAGTTACAAGTCAAATTGGCTTATAATGGAGTCATTTCACTAACTAGGAGTAAACTTGTTTACTTTTAGGGTACGAAAAGAAAAATGTGGTTGCGCTTTATATGATTAAAACATAATATCAGACTTTTTCTCGTGTTTTTTTTATTTAATATTACTTACATATATACTCAAATCATTAGTTTTGTCATATCATTATCTATACATATAGGTAATAAAATTGTAGATCGAATTTTTGAACAATGAAAAAAATGCTAAAAACCGAGTAAGGGGGATGTAGGAAGTGAAGTGAAGTGAATTTAGTTTTTTTTTCAATTTTTATTTCTCTGTTCGGGCTTATCTCCGAAATGACTGGAGCGGTTTAATTGAAATTTTGTATGGTGGTAGCTTATATCCTGGTCAACATATAGGGTAGTTTTGATCCCGAAAAATTATTGAGTTCCCGTGGGATAGTTAAAAAAACTTACCACGCGGACGAAGTCGCGGGCAGAAGCTAGTTTAAATTAAATTTCGAATCCTAATCCAGGCGTGTTTGAACTGTTTTTAAAACATTATTTATTTAATGAAGTGTATGTGACAGAACTTATATTCCAACTATGCAATGCATATATGTATTAGACTAAAATCCTTACACTTGCAAATGACAAAGGAGTATCAAGTGATCCAACCAGTCTGGCTTAAGAATACCCATAATCTAATATCGTAGCACAATATTTAGGAAATCTACGCCTATATTGATACTGAAAATCAATGTACATTGATTTTCAGGATCAATATACGCTGGCAACAAAAATAATTGTAGTAAAAAAGGAAATATAAATAGCCGCTTCGCTTCAATAACTTCTTATCTTGAAATTCAAAATTTGAGAAGTCTTTTCAACCTCCAAAAAATAATTTTATTAAAACAAATAATTAAATAAAGTGTCGTTTAAAATACATTGCAGATTGGTTTTATTCCTTTTTAATTCGGGACTTTTGCCACATAGGCATGTCAGCCCCATCATCTCCTAAACGTACAATAACTTATATATAAAATAATGAGCTGACTAACAAACTAGCCTTCTTTGAGGCTGTCTCTGCCAGAATATTTATAAAAAAAAACTAAATTCAGTCCCAACTCCCTCATAGTTGTTCTCTGCCATCTTTATTTCTGCTGCACTTCGTTAAAAGATGTTGGACATCTTCACGAGTTGCTCACAGTAGGCAGTTGGGAGAATCAACTTTGCTTATAATGTGGCTAAACCTCTTGTCGGGAAATGACCTGTTCGGTTTCTATTTAATAGCTTTATGTATGGCCTGTTGAATTTCCCTATATAAAACCATGGAATTTGGGGAAGTTGAGACTGTATCGCATTGTACCATATGCGTTTTTCTTTACTTCTCCTTCTATGCTAGTTGGTAGGGCATTAGCCTGAGTGAATAGCTATCTGATTTAAAGTATGTCGCCATAACAACCTTATTTGGTTTTCCGGCATTAGCGACCAGGTTCCAGTCTCCCTTAAGCTTGAGCAGCAGCGCATTTGTAACACCTTCGATGTTGCAAATGTCCATAGGCGATGGTAACCGCTTTCGATCAGGTGGGCCGTCTGCCTATCCGCTGAACTCGTGCTATAAAAAAACTTCTCTCATCAAAGTATTCTTTAAATTTAGAAAAACATAATTTTCTAATTTATGCGTTTCGATAGAATTATTTTCGAAAGCTTAAATCTCTTCTAAAAATTCAATTTTCAAGATAACGCGTTATTGAAGCAAAAGCTTAAATTGTAAAATTAGTCTTCTATTCTATTAAAGACAACCTACGCTTCACCTTACATGAACTAAATTATGAATAAATAAATGAATACATTCTCTATATAGAAAGGGCACCTTCAATCATAATAATTAAGATGGCAATCGAACAAATGATTTATATTATGTTAAATACTAGGAAATAAAATTTGACTTTGGTTTCTGACATTTAGCTAAAAAGGTCTCTCGTGTACTTTTGCTTTTTTGCATCGATCATTTTGATTTGGCAATTGTTGAAATTAATTTCAAAGCTGTTTTTGTCAGAACCGACACTTATACCCTTTTTTGTACATTCATGATATACAGACAGTCGTTAGTACAAAATTAATGATTAAATTGACTCCAACTATTTTGTAAAGCATTGAAGCATTTTGTATGAATCTCTTATAATAGTCATCAACATCTGAGTGTTAAATCCTGGTTGCATTCAGAGGGTTCGCAGCGATGCCTGAAATCCGCTTCCCTATTTATTGATATCTTATAATATCAGCTCATAAACGATCATATTGTTACGAGTGCGGGACTTGAATTAAAATTCCATTGAAATTACTATAGAATTTATTAGAACTATACAAACACGTATAACACACGTACAAGTATAACTGGAAACAACCAGTACAAACTGCACGATTCAAAAACACGCGCAAAGTCCGTCACTATATAGTTTATCGAATGTACACGTCTTGCTCGTATCGTAATCGTCGCTTGACTACCTCACCCGTTTGGGCATGGTTTTATACTAAACGATACAATCGACAGTGTGGACTGAGGTTTCCAAGAAAACGTAATCTGCACACCTGTGGCCATAAACGACTATAACAATAATAGGATGTTTTTCTTAATTACAAATTTTAAACGTCCAAATGCGGGAAAGGTAATAAACAAAAGATGTGCAGTCACTTTGTCGACGTATAACAATATTATTATCAGCCTTTTAAAAGGTTTCTTTTGAGCACTTCAGGAATTTGGATTGACCTCCCAAACGAGGTTTTCCCAAGCAATATATAGGTTATTTTAAGTGTCTTGAGATTCCTTCGAAGTCAGCACGTTGCTAATACCTCTGGTTCCTGTAATCATAGGCCTAGATCTTAGATATAATAAAAGATAGTAACTTTGATATTACCTACTATTAGTATGTATACAACTCAACTAGCCCGTAATGAGGTCGTCGGCTGGCGCTTCTTGGTCTCTGCGCCCGGACGCCACGCACCCTAGCACCTCCGGGTAAGGACGACCCTCTGCTTGTGGCAAATCTATGAATCCGCCATTAAGACTTGCAAACGTTCATAGGTGATAGTAACCTAGTACCAGTAGTTATTATTACTAGTTACGCCGGCCCTGCTGGTGGCAAATGTGTTAAACCACCATTAGGTCTTGCAAACGTTCATAGGTGATACTTTAGGAATGACCCTAATGGTTGCAGGAGTGAGATGAGATGCTCCTTCGTCTCAGACGAAGATCATCCAGCGAGGCTATTGTTGTTTCTCACAGGCCTAGGCTTATTTATTAACAGTAGAAATTTGTATATACTAGTGGTCGAAATTCTACCATAATAATTCATTTAAACTCTAAGTTTGTACATTATTAAGGTTCTGTTGTCAAAGACTATATACTTCTATAACCACAGATTTCGCCAAAGCTACATACACTGTTTATTTGACTTCAACAATAAACAAAAGAGTATATAAACGTGTGTGTGTATTTTTTTTTTTAATATAATAAAAAAACATCATTCTGCACTCCTCTATTTAAACTATAAGGGCCTTACTTATGATAATCTCGTTAAGAAAGGATTAGCCATCTCTTAAATAAGAGACTTTTAAGCCCCTAATCAATGACTGTTTCAAATAAAACTTGCCATCTTGCCTCTCAGCAGTCACTTCAACTATCGAGAGGTAGTTGGTTAGTTTTGACAGTTATTTATGAGCTACTTTACCACCACCTCTTATCCTTAAGAGGAGTTTATGGGTAAGATTTTCGTTAATCAGTTGCTGAGAAGTTTCTTAAAATTTAACAAACGATTATAAGTAAGTCCATTAGTGTGCTAAATTTCATACTCCTCCGTCCGTGCAATTTTTGTAAAAAGGGGTACAAAGTTTTTGCTTCACGTTAATATATAAATTCTTTGTATGTTTCTTTTTTGGCTTGTAAGTGTTCCACTACAATACTATCCACTTACCACCACTACTTAGACCGTCAAACTGTCTTCAGTACGCGAATAAAAAAAACTTAATTAGTAAGTTAACCAAGCCTTTTATGTTTTTGTGGCTATACGCTAATTGGAGTTTTCTTAATATGGCTTTCAATTACCTAACATATTTCATCTGAGTCATTCTGATGCCTTTATTAACATTGTGATTATTTTTGAATCTTTCGACCTTGTCAAGTATTTCGAGGATAAAAAAATGGGATTTACTGCAGAACTAATGGCCGGATATTACTAATGATATATTTCGAACTGCATTGTAAAAAGCAAGTTAAGCCTTTTTGCAACAAATAAAAAATGGTCTAGTATTTGTTTTATCACTTAAATTATTTCAAAAGTTTCCAGTACATTATGTAGTTCCAAAAATACTGATACGGCATAATGCTCAAAGCTACAAAGCGTTTGACGCTTTAAAAAAAAAAGTACGTCTTTTAAAACATTTTATTCACTTATGTGAAGCCGCGAACAAAAAGTACTATATTTAAAAAATAAATTTTGGTGAAAACCGTTTACAGTAGTATTCTTTTCCGTTCCTGCATGAAGTTTTTATGTAACATAACTTTGTTGTTTTTTTAATTGATTTTTATGATTCGTTCGCGTTCAATTTAGCAAAGCTAGTCCTATATAATTTAACAATAATAAATATTTTTTATGATATTTATAAAATTTTATTTATTGCTCTTTTTACTCTTGAAGTCGGTTTCTTTTTTGTTAGAAATATTTGTATATACTATCAGCGCCATGTTTGCTAAAATAGTAACGAAGCCCTAAAAATAAAAACGCAATATAATCAGTCCGTTGCTTTCTACTCTAATCACATATAGTATTTTACGTAACTAACTCAATGATAAGATCAGTGTAATAAATTTCATTAAGCACCCAATAAAATAGAGTAACAATGGACAATTTGGTGCGAGCTATTGCGTGCCTCTGAAAATTGTACGAATTGTTTGGAGTACAAAAAATATAGGCGCTAGGCTATAACACAATGCGCTTTACGCTCCAACCGTGCAATTATTCACTATAACTACTAAAACAATTAGGAAAATTATATTTTTCTCTTGTGATTTCATCTAGCTGTCTTATTTTTTATTTTAAATCAAATCGGGCAAATGTATAATATAAATCCACGTCCACAAAGGATTCTGTGGAAGTGGCAGACGATACTTATTTTTGCTAGTTGATTGCAGAACCATAAAATAGTTCATCTAACAGGTACATAATGAAGCAAATAGGAACTATTTAATTATAAATAGAAACTGTTATTTTTTGCTTGCACGCCGTTAAAACTATGGTAAAATATACTAAACTATAAATATTTTAAACAACAACTGTACGACACAACATTTATGCAAGAATAAATATTCCATTAATTTTCATTTGCACTGTTAACGCCACTTCTTCTCTTCAAGCCATAACACGTTGCGAAGCGGTGGTAAATTAGATTAGCCTCCCATAGAGTAAATAATAACCATAAAATAACTTAAAACAAAATAATTAAAACGAACAAGTTGGCGGTAGGCTAAATAAAACTTTAACAATACTCGTTGACACTTTACATCTTTGTGTACCGCGATCATGGCCACTGAAAAGTGACCGAAACGTCGGAATAACAAAAGACATACTTAGTAAAAAGAAAATATTATGATTGTCTTATTCTGATATAGGTCCTCTCTCACACTACAAATTAACTATTTTTAAGTCCCGTTGTATTGCTAACTGGACTTAAAATACATTCCCTTGTAGAGGTTAACAACAATAGAGCATAGAGCAACAAATTAAACCAATTTAGGCTATAACATTTTTTTAATTCTCTAAAAGTGCCACTATTAATTTAAATTAACTTCAACAGTTTAAACGACCACTGCCGTAACAATGACCGCAACACTGGGTTTGTCTGTCTGTATCATATGAAATTAGTCAGAATTAGGGATTGTACGAACATGCTACATCCTCGTTCGTTAATTGTATAGTATATATGAAAATGATAGACAAAACATATTGAATAACTTATTTTAAGACGAGTTTAAACTACAGTTTATGTATGAAATGACGTACCTAACATTGATCTATATAAATATATATATATATATATATATATACTAATATTATAAAGCTGAAGAGTTTGTTTGTTTGGTTAAACGCGCTTATCTCAGGAACCGCTGGTCCGATTTGAAAAATTATTTCAGTATTGGATAGTGCATAGGCTATATTATATTTTTTTGAAATAAGGGATCCTTACTAAAAGTCCAATAATGTAACCCAAGGTGAAAAAAATGACCCGAAAAAATTAAGAATGTTTAAAAATCGGGGGGTTTTTAAAACAAATTCCACGCAGACGACGTCACGGGCAGCTAGTATATTTATATGTTTGATAATAGATATTTCTTTTTTTATTGCATAAGTTCAACAGATAGGCAGAAGGTCCACCTGTTAGAAAGCGGTTACCATCGCCTATGGATATTTGTGACACCAAAGGTGCTACGAATGTGTCGCCGCTTTCTAAAAGGAGACTGAAACCTGCCCATTAATGCCGGAACACAACTCAAGTTTTTTATGGCGACATACTCTAGACTAGACGAAAATTGATTAAAATTTGGAATTAGAAAACAGTTATTGTGTATTGTACTCGTTTATGGCAGGCATAATTACGCAGGTGTGCGGATCATGTTTTCTGGGAAATTGCGTCGACGCTTGCCAGGTAGACATATTGCATCGGTGCATTATAAAGCAATGGCCCAATGGAGAGATCGTCAGTCAAACGATAATCGCCAGCAAGGCAAGACGTGTGTACATTCTATAAGCTATATTGTGACGGACTTTCCACGTGTTATTGAATCGTGAATTTTGTACTGGTTGTGTCCAGTTATATTTAGACTTGTGTTATAAGTATTTATTTAGTCCTAATAAACTGTATAGTAATGCATTTTAATTCCAGTCCTGTAACTCGTAAGACTATTGAGAGTAGGATAATTCTTGTCCCAAGAAATGGGATTGTTTCTATAAGATATAAACCCGAAGTTGACACATGCGAGGAACTTGAAACCTCTATTATAGAATTACATTATAATACTTGTATGTAGGCATTGAAAGACTCGATTAAGACCACCTTATAACAATCGTGAGTGACAGTTCAATATTCGCCCATAAGCCTACTGGATTGCGCATGCTCTACATTCACTGTCGACATTGTGTTGCGACATATGAATCAGGAAATGACTCTATCGTGGGTCGCTGCTCGCTGCCTCTACTCTGCCCTATTTTACAAACATACATAATAACTAGATGCGTCCAGATTCATGGTCATTATGTGAATAGACACTATTCCACTTAGGGCCGATTTTTCAATCGCTGAATTTTGTATTTTTATTGCAGGAGTTCAGCAAACAGGCAGACGTCCCACTTGATGGAAAGCGGTTACCATCGCCTATGGACATTAGCAACACCAAAGGTGCTACTAATGCGCTGATGCTTGCTTAAGGGAGACTGAAACCTGGTCACTAATGCCGAAACACAACTCAAGGTTGCTATGGCGACATACTTTAGACCAGAGATGGTAGCCACCTGTCTGTGGGCTGTTTTGTCGCCTCTTACGATAGGCCGCCCGGCTGCACGAAATTGTTAACTTTCTCCGTTCTTGCACGGATGAAAAAAAAAATTATCAGTCGAATAAATTATAGCCTGAATAAATTCAAAAGTAAAGAAAAAGAAACCATTCAACTGTTTTATTCGTGCAAACGGTATTTTAGCGTTTTTCTATTTTATACTTGATTCTTTATCTGGCGATAGAAACATTGACCTTTGAAATACTAAAATTAAAATATTAAAGAGTTTAACATCAAAGGTTTCAAAACAAATGTACGGGAATGAAAAGAAAACATTATTAATAAAACTATACTATTCAATGCATATCGAACATTTATCGAAATTAGAAATCTTATATTCATAAGAAACTTATACGTCAATTTCGATAGTATAATTATGCGCGCAATTAATATTAAGTCATATCATAGGTCTTGGACTCTAGGAGAATCCAACATAAGAGGAATCATCAAAATCGGTTGCGAAATTAAGTTGTCTAAAAATGCCTATATAGATAAATAAAATTAAAATATCTATATACATAATGACAAAATAACAGCTTTTTACTAAATGAATATGAAAGTATATCTTCTTCAGCCAATCGCGGTCCATTGCTGGTCGTTGGCCTCCCCAAGTACGCGCCACATATCCCGGTCTCCTGTGTTCCTCATCCAGCCCCGACCTTGCGCAGAACGTCAGTCCACCGGGCTGCCGGACCGGGCGTCCTACGCTACGTTTGCCGAGACATGACCTCCACTCCAGGAATCGTTTGCTCCATCGGCCGTCAGTCCTGCGACAGACGTGACCGGCTCACTGCAACTTGCTAATTTTGCGAGCTATGTCAGATATCTTCGTTCTCTTACGGATGTCCTCATTTTATCCATAAGCGAGACACCCGTTGTGCGACTTTGAATTTGTGGATCAGTCTCACTGTCAGTGTCCATGTCTCGGCACGTGTACGGTGTTTATATTTTTGTATGTCTGTCTATCTATCTATCTGTATGTTATTTTTTAACTCTTTTTTTAATCGTCACTCCTTTCATTATGTAGGAAAGAAGACCCTCTTTCCTACTCCTTCCTTTCCTCTTTTCTCCTCTTTCTGTCTATTTTATGTTTTCTTCCTTTTCTTAACATAATTCTTTGAATTTTATTAGAACTTACTCTCTTGATACAAAACATAACTCTCTAGTTATTACATTGACGGCTTCTGTGGTTGAGCGGGCTAAGCCTTTGACGGCCTACTTCACTGCAATCCAGAGGACCCGGGTTCGATTCCCGGTATAGTAAATTTCGGAAACGTTTTTTCTCCGTTATTTACTGGTATGGGTGTGTGGGATCGGCCCCAGAGTGGTCCGTTGTATATTACCCATAACACAAGCGTAACGTGCTTAATTTGGGAATATACAGTGTGTGTGTTTGTCTGCCGATTATTATTATTATTATTCCTTATTAATTTTTAAATTTCTTAAAAATCTTATTTACTACCATTTTAATCTATCCGTATGTCCGGAACATAACTAATCTTTGAAAGGGCTGGACCAATTTTGACGGGACTTTCACTGATAACACTGACTTAGCTGATGTTGTAAGGAGTAACTTAAACTACTTCAAAAAATATTCCACGCGAACCAAGTCGCGGACACAAATATATGTACATGACAAATTGTGAATCTCTACCCTTTTTAAATACGGTTTGTAAGCAAATACAGTTCACATTCACGCTCTACCAGCACTGCCATATCCAGCCTTCCTACATCTATGACAGCGCATTGATATTACACGGCATGATGATCGCGTGGTGCCCTGTATTTACACATTAACGTGGCCATTGTGACCCGTGCCGTATACACAGCAAATTAAATTACGGTTTTGGAGCTATTTTCACCGCCATTGTAAACTTAAATTAAAAACTGACTATAATTTCGTCTCTATTGTGTGAAATATGTGTTTACGATCTATTGTTATGTTCTGAGTGAAACAGATAAAAGGTTGTATCACCTGACAGATTCATTGAAACACTGTTTTATAATTAGCCTCGAGTCAATATAGAAGAGCTAGGAAACAGATAGGCATAACCGACTTTTCGACGATAGGCTTCAGAGGCTAAATCATCGTCGTAAAGTCGCTAGATTGTAGGTATTGTATAGGATACACTTCAGGGAGTGTGCCACGGAATTACATAAATTGGTCCCTCCTTCTTGCGAAGTCTCGCGTAAACAGGTATCTACTAGGTAAGCGTTGTCCATCTTAGACACCTAGACTATTGTTTCGAGTGCGGGACTCGAATTAAAATGCCGTCTGCACGATTCAATAACACGCACAAAGTCCGTCACTATATCGCTCATCTAATGCACGTCTTGCTCGTATCGTAATCGTCGCTTGACTGTCTCTCCCTCCCCCCCGTTCGGGCATCGTTTTATACTAAACTGTACAATAGAACAAAGAATCACGTGGACTGAGGTTGCCGAATAACCGTAACCTGCACACCTACGACGGGTAAACAATAGGCTATTGTCTAATTGCAAATTTTAAACACTAAGTAAACAAAAGAAGTTCAAATGCGAGGAAAGGAAACCAGGCTTATGGCAGGCAGGTGTGTATCCACTTTTTGTCGGCATGTAACACTATAATGAATAATTTAAGTACTACATTTAAGTTACACGACGAGAGGTAGACTTTGGAATCAACAATTCCATTTTTCCATACAAAAGAAGTATAATAAAGTTAATTCAGTGTAGAATTGGCAATAAAAAAGTAATAATACCAAATACAATACGGATTAGCGAAATAAACACCGACTTTACGCCGATTGGACTTTTAAAGGCAGGATTAATTAGGATTAAGAAATTAAAAAAATTATGCAAGCCTATAGGCATGGAAACCAAATATGGATATTGTCGTGTATGCATGGAGGCGTTATTACTCGTATAAATCGAAATTGAGAATTCATCATGTTTATGAACATTGTTATGAGTTGCGAGACTCGAATTAAAATGCCGTTAGAATTATTATAGAGTTTATTAGGACTATACAAACATGTATAACACAGGTACAAAAATAACTGAACAAAACAAATATAAACGTAATGCAGAAAGACGTAATGCAATAAACGCGTAAAGCCCGTCACTATTATTTTCTTGATTGTACTCGTACACACGTCACTCCTTGATCGTAGTTGTCGCTGAACTGCCTCCCTCCCTCAGTCAAGCTATCGTTTTATACTGCACAAATGCAATGTGCCCGTATCGTAGTCAACTTAATCCGCAACACCTGGCCGTAAACGGGTACAATAAAACAATGGGCTTTTCTCCAGAAACGTATGCCAATCAATAAGTAAGAAAAGAAGACGATGATAAAAGAAATTATAATTAGTTCAAATGCCAACGGGTAATAAATGTGCTTCTACAAATCTGTACGTTGAATTTTTCTTTGTCGGCGCCTAGGTTGTAACAATATTATTATTTTATGGTTATTTTTATTTCTAGAGTTTGTGTACCTAGAGTGTTTGTTTAAAAGAGATGGAAAACATGAAAGTGATATTGAGACGAGAGTAACAGCCAATGATTAAGGGAAAAAAATGTTGTATGGCGTAAAAGTTGTGACATAGTGGTTTTACAACCCTAGGCACCAATATTTCACATCTAAATTCCCGTCTTTTAAAACTACGTTACTACTTTCATTCGTTCTCCGAACGTACACAACGGCCCACCGATAACTCTACATTATTTTTTAAACAACCTCGTTCCCTTTGAAAGTAAATATAACTTTAATCCCTTTAACATATTATTTCATATAATCATTAATACTAGGTACCCAGTGAACTCCTTTCGTTCGATTCCATACTGCCATAACACGGCTGTATGAATTGGTTCCTTGGCCTCCATATTTGACATATTGGCTCCGTCAATCTCGTGACAGAACCTATAGTTTTATAATTTATATAAATATTGCAGTCAAAAGATACGAAGATAGATAATTTACGTATTGTCTGTATATTGTTATATGAGTATACAGCACAAGCGTTGCATTTATAACTAAGATATACCCGCAACTTCGTCCACGCTCAACTTGAAATTCCTGCGATATTTCCGGGGCACAAAGTACCACAGTATATAAACAATGCTGGAATAAGCTAATTTTTATGCATCTGAATAGCTACAAATCGTTACCGTTAGCACCTTATTTTGACTTAACATCGAAAAGCCACCCTTATTTTCAATCGAAAATTCACGCGTCAGAATATCATCTTTAAAAAAAAGTCGGTTCAAAAAGTCATGTTCTCAGCAAAAAATAACAGTTTGTAAATCTCAGACCCTCCTGTCCCCTTCCCCACTTCTCTATGAAATACCTTTTGATGGGAAACAGGCTTGACACTATGTATGTATGTATAAAAGATCGATATCTCAGTTTATCAAATTATATTCCATTTAAAAATGACAAAATTAAAAATAACCATTAAATTAAGAACCACAACCAATCATAATAATATAAAAAATATCATCATAACTGTTTTTATTTCTTTCATTGAACAAAATAATGGCTTGAATAAGTTATGTTTCCTTAAGAGGCACGAAATGTTAACCCTTAACATAAATAAGATTTAAACGTATAATCGTAAAACATATTTTATATAAAAAGTTGCGATAAAGTAATAATATTATAATCCCAAAATGCCAGGACTGCTTAGAGAGGAGCTATTAAAGTTTTTAAGGCAATACCATATATTTTCGTATTGACATATTCAACGTACTATTAGAAGTTAAGATAAGAATTGTGATAAACGAATATAATTATGAACGGAGATAGAACAGTTAATAAAAAAAACTTACTTTTATGGAAACTTGTGAAAACAAAATACTCTTCAGTTACTTCTAACATGACTTAGCCTTCGAAAAAGGGATATGCCTTTTGTTATCTCCAGGGCAGTTCCTAAGTAAATTTCACCACTTTACCTATCTAATTTAATCACCCATACCATTCACATTACATATAGCAATTAGTTTGTTGTGTTTGTGGTATTTAATATTACGAAATTAAATTGTTATGTGTATGTAGTGCAGGAACGGAGAGGGAATAAATTTCTTGCGGGCGAGCGGCCTGTCGTAAGAGGTGACATAATAACTCACAGCCAGGTCGTAGAGTATTCGCCCGTCTGGATGGCTACCACCCCTGCTCTAAAGTACGCCGCCACAACCTTGAGTTGTGTATCTGGAATCAGTAGCCGGGTTCCAATCTCGCTTTAGAGAGCGGCAGCACATTGTTAATATCTTAGTGTTACGAATTTCAATAGGCGATGGTAACCGCTTCCCATCAGGTGGGCCATGTGCCTGTTTGCTGAACTCGGAAACAAATAAAAAATGTGATATTTTAGTAGATTATTACTGTAATTGAATAGCGTGTCACAACTGTGATTCTGGCACTCAGTTATTTTTGTTGACTGGCAATGTACGTAATAATTTGAAGTATATATTGTATTCATATCTATTTTATTTGGGATGCGTACTTTATTTTTATGTCAATAAATCAATTTTTTACTTTTGTTTCTTTTTCTCTACACTCTTTAATTTTACTCACAGACGATTGCCAGCATTTTGAAACGTGTATATGTCAGCCCCTTAACACGAAGTCGTATATCTATCTAATTTTACAGTTTACGACTTATCCTACAAGCCCACAGCGCGTAACATTCATAAAGAGTGTCGTAAAATTGTATAAATATAATACGTGAAGTCGTATCATTTGTCCCCAAACTGAGACTAGCTATTTTAAGACGGCCGCACACTGCAATCTAAAGAAATTCACCTAGCCCCAAGAAAATCTCAGTTGCAATTAGCCTAGACTTTTAAGACTAGACCTACACTACGATTATCAATACCGGATTTATTATTTCACAACTGAGTAAGTAATTACACAAACTCTTAAGAGCTAAGAAAATCGTCAAACCATAAGTAAGTGTACTTGCTTGCATGTATTTCACCCGCTTTAGAGGCGTATGTGAGCAAAAATTATAGGTAGTAGTGGTCACCCGTAGTCGAAATTCGACCATAATAATTCGTGATCAAAGACTGCCATAATAATTCGTGGTCAAAGACTGCCATAATTACAGATTTTGCCGAGACCACACTGTTAATTTGAATTGAACAATAAACAAAAGAGTGAGTGTCAAATACACAATAGTGTGTGTAATGTTTTTTATTGATTTAATGTATTTTATGCATATTTTTGATTAAATATTAGCATTCGTCGCTTCTTCTCTATATAAACTTCTATGGTGATGGAAAATATTTATACTTTGAATAATTCACACTATAACTTTATAAATTATAGCCTACATGTTATTCTGATGTTTAAGCTATATTACTGTAATGTTTCATCAAAATCCATTCAGTAGTTTTTGCGTGAAAGACTTACAAACATACATCCATACATATATATACATCTATACATGCATTCTTACAAACTTTTATAATATTTATAAAGATAAGTGTACGGAATTTCGTACTCCTCCGTCCGCGCAATTTTCGTTAAAAGGGGTTCAAAGTTCTTACATCACATACATAGGTATAGATAAGTTCGAGCTTAGGATAGTTTAATAATAAATTTTTAAAACACATCGCTTTAAAACGTTGTATAATATTACAGAGCGTCTGTCTCACTATTTTACTACAAAGTGCCTGTTTTTATTTTATTTAAATTAGACGTGTCGTCGAAACTTTCTCAAAGTCGTAAAAAGCGGACTCGTACTATTTTCATAATAAATGTATATTACTAATATTAAATTTTATAGCCTTTTTTATACGTTCTCTTCATAAGAAATTGTTACATTATCAAAATGCGTTTCAACTTGTAATTTTTATAACCTAATAAATATGATTAACTAATTTTAACAAATTAATTTACGGTGAGGGTTGAAAAGTATACGAGGCGTGACCATATCTTCTCTTTATCTCTGACATGCATTTTCTTGTAATAAATTATTAAAATTTAATGATACTAGGAATTTTCTACTAGAACACGAAGGTAGGTCGTAAACTTTTAGTGGTATGTTATAATGATGAGGGATGAAAATCAGACAGCAGATTTAAAGTAGAAGATTAATAAGGTTTGGTTCCTACCTCGGACAACGAATCGGTATAGCGATTCATGACGGTAACGTAGCCAGCCTTCTAGGAACCTTACCCATTGACTTTGATGACCTAGACTCAGTAGCAATTATACGTAGCATACAATATAAGTTAAGATTCCTTCACTGCACTAATTTATATATATATATATATATTTTAGATTATTTAGTTTATATAGTCAATGTGGCGGAGTCCGTCAGCGATGGAACTCCGTGTACCTTTCATTATTTTCGTGTTTGAATAGTTACGACGACAACAAATCAGTCAGTGAAGTTAAGACACCATTGAGTTCTGTCTTCGAATTGTGTTTGGCGTTAAATTTCTTTTAAAAAGTTAAAAAATTTACATCTAGTTGACACCATTTTTTTAAAAGTAGTAAAGCTCTAATACGTTTATTTCTAAAACAAATCCAAATCATAGTTCTAAACTTAGGAGGAGAAACTTTTAACAATTTTGAAAGCGAATATGTCTTACATAGCCAATTATTGCGATATTTTTATTTCTTTTTTCCATTGTAGCATTATAATAATAATTATAGATAATTTAAGAATTTATTTTAAGTCAGGTTGCCTGGAAGAGATCGCTTTTAGCGATAAGGCCGCCTTTTGTTTTACCAAGTAACTATTGTCTTGTTGTGCATTTTTTTGTAATTTTTGTTTTGGTGAACAATAAGTGTTGTTTATGTCTATGTCTATGTCTATGTGTCTATTATTCTTTAATGGCCGGGTTTCTATACATTACCGACCGTTCATTTGCCTTACTATCGGTCTAAATGTGTCATAAGCTATACATTTTTTATGTAGTACAGGTTCTCGTGTAATCATGATCTCGTCTGATACTAGGTGAAAATATCGTCTAAGATGGAGCACGATTACCTAGAAAGTACTTATTCACACAAACCTTAAAGACATATCGAGGAAAGCAGACTCGGGACGCTTGTGACCCTTGGGGTAACGTTGGTATACCTTATACCGGTGCCAAGTTGTCGAGGGCTTCATAACAAACGGGCGTGCAGACAAAAGTTCAGTTTTACACAAGGGACAAAATTGTTAATAAAACAAAACACGTTGATTGTATAATGCTGAAATTTGAAATACCCTTCTATTTAGGTACTTGCATACTGGTAAGATGTTTGAAGACCTTCTAAATTGTAACATGCATAGATTTTAGTGAACAACAAAATATGGTATTTTTGCGTATTGCTTAAGCGTAACATTGCCTATTTGTTATGAAGCCCTCGTTATATCAAAATTCAATCAATAGCGAGATAAGTAAATCAACAGTAAGATTCAAGAACCAGTCATAAGTTAGGTTGCCTGGAAGAGATTCCTCCGAGCGTTAAGGCCAACTATTATTTTAACAAAAAAATATCGTGTTTGTGCATATTTGTTGTTTTGATGATATATTTAATTTAAAATCTTTTGAGATTTTAGACATATATTTTATGGTTTTACAGCTTTATATGTAGTTTTTGATTTTATATATAAACTATTGTGTTAAAGTTTAAACGTATGTAAGGCGAGTGACATGAGTGATTTTTAACAATATTATGTAGTAATGAAATGAGGTTGTAATGAATGAGGAGGTTCCGTTCATCGCAGACATTTGTGGTTGATAATTTTGGTAAGCAATAGAGTGTTATCTATTTTCATGTTTCCACTTATTGATTTAAATAAAAAAGTGATAAATATCTGTTTTTTTTTATTCCTCAATTACACTGTTAAATTTATTTTACAGTTTCATTTCACAATGCCTTGCTTGCTACTTATAATTTTAATTTAAAATAGTAAAATGCACATTTTGAAAATACAACAAAATGCAAGTACAGGAATATTAGGTATTCATCCCATACCAAATCCCATGGATGTGTAAAATCTTGAAAAAATTAATGTATATCTTCCTCGGATCCCCTTAAAAGGTTGCTTGTAAGACAGTCAAAGGTTGCAGGTACTATACCATTCGTGCCGTACCTTACATAAGTTAGACATTCCCTACAATAATGTTACTAGTTCAAAACTTTTGCAGATTAACATCACAAGTGAGTACAGTTCAGAAAATATATTCTATAAAGGCAGCACCAAAATTATAGTTAATCTCAACTTTATAAGCTTTGTTATAATGTTGAATATTGCATGTATTTGATGCAGTTATATGATGACGAAGTTGTGAGGTTGCCTGTCCGATTAAAACGATGTATCTCCGAAACGGGGGCTCACGAGTACACCGAGTAATGATATGAGCCGTGTCACGATCGCATCCGAATGATGACGAACGCGGCCGAATCGTGAACTGCGCACACGCAGCCAGACGGTTATTCTCGTATACATTTGACAATGTGAAAATTATTTTTTTGCATTTATGTTTGAGATGTCTGTTTGTGGTTCTGCAATCACCTTCACTTCCACGGCCCCAATTCTGATATTACTATCTCGTCGAAATCGTAGATTCGCTTGATTTCGGTATTCTCATGGGCACGCCACTCGATCTTTATAAATATTTATAAGCGAGAATTCGGGAAATAAATGTTTGCAGCTTTCCAATATTCCTCTCCCATATTTTTCTACTTTCGCTGCGACTATATCCAGAAGAAATTGCGGATTTCATAGACTACGAATTTTTGACACTATCGTAACGGAATCTTACTTTGAATATCTTCGTAACATTAGAGTAATAGTAAAACCTAGAGAGATAGTATCCTACAAAATTACATTCAGAGTCGAAGCACGAAACCAATCGATGTTTGCGTGAGCGCCGTGTAATTATTTTCGCTGACAAGCACACAAAGACACAAATAATGTTGCCTAAAAAAAAAGTAGGGAATTGGAACTATTGGAGTTCGCCACACTAAGACTTGTCTTGCGGAGTGACGGGACCGACGCGTCGACAAGCGAACTGGAGACTTTTAGACCCTACTTAAAAGTGAGTCACATTACTGGTACCTACCTACTCGGTTTCTAAGCGTATTAATTCTATGTTCGAAAGCAAAGATATTAAAATAGCATATCTACATTTATTTTGTTTTATGCCCGGTTCCTATTCTATATATGTAACTATTCTTTCACTTACTTCAACCATCGGTAAAAAGTATTAAAAGACTTGTAACGAATTTCATTTAGATTTTAACCGCTTGAAAACCAAATGAACGGCGAGTAAGATATAGAAAACTCTGTTATGGTTTTTTATCGTAATTATTCAGGGTAGGCAGAGTATATCTTTTCTTTTCATATTTATTTAGGTGTATATTTTCAAAAGCGAACGCATGAATTTTCTTTATTGCCCATATCTTATCGTAGGTCTTGTATGTCACTGACGATGTCATCCAGACTACCCTCACAATTGGGTATTTGAAAAAAAAATATTGATTTTTTTATGTATTTTAAAACCTTATTATTAATAATATTGATATTTAATGCAAAAACTTCAAAAAAAATTTTTTTCAATTAATTATGAACAATTAAAATTCGATGAAATTTAAATAAAAATCACGTGACTATAAGCGCGCCATGATTGGTCACCATAGTTGTGACGTCATAATGTTATAGCTATTTAATAGCAGTACAGCGTTTACGGCTAATACACGTGACTAGACAATAATATAAAAAATTTATTTCTAAAATACGAATTGTTAGTTGGTTCCGATTAGCTATGTGTGATAAAGGATTTATTAAGGCAAAGTCTGATAACATTCCTGATGTTGATATATTTATGATCACCGATTTTTAAAAAAATGACGTTCGGTTTAATTCTGCTGAAGTTCGAGGTGCCAAGGCATCAAGGTAAGTCTGTTAAAAAATAATATAATAAATGAAAATATTTAAGTATTTATTCTCCATTACATTAAATATAATTATTTATTTCATAAATTGTAGAGCATCGCGTGAGAGTTACGGCGACAAAGCTATAGGTTATGTTCAACTAAGTATAATATAATATAAATATATCAAATTGAATCCCAATCATTAGATAAAGATACATAAATTTATTATTTAAGCACTTTAAATTATCAATAAAAAAATTTTTTAATGCTATGATTATAAAGGTTATGATTTGGAGTCCAGTTAAAAAAATTATTTACTGAACTTTACTTAAATATATAATAATTATTTGATTTGTATACTTAGATAAATAATAATTAATAAAAATGGTATTAAGAAATACTTACATCGAAATGATCTTCACAACAAAAAAAATCGATTTTGTTTGAGGATTATCACGGTGCACTGCTTGAAACCATTTATTTCGACGTTTGACATCTTGGGGAACATTTAAAAACGTTTTATCAGGAGTTGCCTTTGTAGTATTCGTACATAATGGTACAAAACAAGAACGATAACTTTTGAGGTTCGACATTTTTAATATAAATTTAAATATTTAATAATGACAACAAAATGAAATAGATCAAAACACTGTATTTATTATTTTTCTATCAACTGCAATGAGTGAAAACTAACATTATGACGTCACACGCGCTCGGGTTTGTTCGGAGTTGTCGGCGTGTCTTCGTACTGGATTCAAAAATTAATTTTTATTTTGATATAACTTTTGAATTATTGCAAAAAAAAAAAATAGTTTTGTTATAAAACTAATATATAATCTTTCCATTTATCACAAAAAATTTTTTTTTTCAAAAACCCAATTATTACAACTATGTCATACAATATCAAATTGAAAAACATGTGTCGTCATTATCGTTTAAATCTAAATATTGTATTTAAGTAGGTAGCATATGTTAGCAGCGCCACCTTCTCAATTCGTTGCTAGTGCCTCCGTCTGCTATTAGAGATTTAGACTAGTATTTGGTTCATGAACATTTGATAATTAATTATTACCATATTAATTAAAATACATTAGGTACATTAGTTATTTATATTTCAGAAAAATGGAGGTACTTTTGTATTACAGTAATGTATAAATACTGCAAACGCGCTGGGAATCAGCCATTTTTTTATTAGGAAGTCAAATAAAATAATTTAAAATAAATTGTAGAGTTATTTATATTTTAAAATAATGAAGGTACTTTTGTATCACAACACGATAAATAATGCAAACTCACTGTGAATCAGGCATTCTTTCTTCGAAATTCGAATAACACACACATTTTTTCGTGTTTTGTTATAATATAATGAATGAATGAAGTTATTGCGGGACATATTCTGTCCCGCAATAACTTCATATTTGATTATTAATTTATATATCCTTAATTCCTCAGGTAAAGTAGTAAAGTTTCAAAATTGATTAAATAATGTGAAATTCTCAAAATTTTCGCAGATACAAAATCAGTTGTATATTGCAGAATAAGCCCACACAATAAAGTCATGCAACGCCGGGGGCGGGTGTCAAACGAATTGCTTTGACCTGAAATCGAATCGATGGCCCGCGACCAGCGCCTTTTCAATTGTAAGTTTATATCACAATGTTTGATCATTGTATTCATATGTGCGTGCATTTCCTTATTTTGTTAAATAATTTATTACGTATATTGTTAATGAATTATGAATAGGGACGACAATGACCGTTTAACTGCCATACAATAACTGTCAAACTCTAACAGATTGACGTATAATTAAAAAATAATTTAAATTAATATACAGTAGAACCTCGATAACTCAAACCTCGGTAACATAAAAACCTCTATAACTTAAAATACGCAACCTCTATAACTTAAATAAGTAATCTCTGTATTGGCCCTCAGTAACTTAAAGAAATATTTCCACAACCTGTATAACTTAAAATTGTTTGTCAATGAGTCATTTTGAAAGAGTGTGCAAAACAAAAGTGCAAGTACGATCATTTATAGAGCAGTGTAGCAACATAAAATATAATGTATTCTCCTCTCTATTTGTCATTGAAAATCAAATCGATTTAGAAACTGTGAATTGTTTAAAACAAAAGAAAATCACAAACTTTTTAAGTAGACTAAACCTTGCACACGTTACATAAAAATAAAACAACAATTAATGTTTTATTTTTATGTAGCGTGTGCAATGTGAATAAATAAATATGTTTATTTAAATTTCTGTATTTTATTGAACCAATCCTTCTGACGCATTCAAGTAAAAATAGGAACAAGGGTACATATGTACATACCTACCTCTATATTAATATCCCTAACATAGACCCTTGATAACTTAAAACCTCTATAACTTAAAATATTTTGTGTTTCCCTTGGACTTTAACTTATCGAGGTTCTACTGTATTAATATTTTTTTCCAGGTGGAAGGGCTTTTGCCTGACTGGATGGCTACCACCCCTAGTCTAAAGTATGTCGCCATAACAACACTGAATTGTATTCTCTAGGATTTTTTAAAATTTAACACCCTCAAAGTGTTGAAATGTAAAGCCAAGTTACATAAAAAAGTAAGTATTAAAAAAGTTTCCAAATATAAATATGAAAATAAAAAGTGAAAAATATCATCGAGTGGTATCAAATTAAAAGGCTTTTGGTATTTTTTTTTAAATTCCTTATTACGTTTTCATTTATTCGATTTAGAATAAAAAATTGTGTAACAAGTATATAACTGCAGCGTTTATCTCCGAAGCTTATTGGCCGATTTTTAACATACTTCTTTCATACAAATAAGATTTGTTTTATGGTAAATATGATTGATGATACAGTAATAGTCCATTTAATTCTGAGTGAGGTTTATCGCTTACATTGTGAATATTAAAACATGTAAAAGTAACATAAAAACTGACACAATTTTTAAAGTTTCTATTTCTATTTTAATTATTGCGGGTAGAACATTGAGACGAATAACACTACAGATAAAAAAAACTTTTATTGCCGCAGAGTTCTAAAACGTTGTATATTTAGAGTGACATGACCAAGTTACACATAACCAATTTATGTCGACCTCTGTATATTTAGCGATTACCCTTAAAAATGTAACATTTTGAAGGTAGTAGAAAGATAGGACAGTTCTATTTAAGCTGGCGTGAACGTAATGAAGATTTAGCACCTACTTTAAAAATGTCACTTTTTCAACACATATAAATTAAAAGTTATCTTTTGAAATCAAGCTGTTTTTACAACTTGTTGATTGGTTATTTTATTGCTGTTTTATATATTATTTTGTACTTAATTAATAAGCCCTGTTTGTGCTATGTTCCAATTTTGGCGGCCTCTGAGGTGGAGTGAGCTTTGCCTGCAGTACAGAGGCTCTGGGTTTGAATCCTGGCATGATAAAGTCTTTATTTATTTTATTTTTTATTGCAGGAGTTGAGCAGACATGCAGACGGCCCACTTGATGGAAAGCGGTCACCATAGACCAGTGGTTTCCAACCTTTAAGTCATGAGGGACCATTTTACCAAATCTCTGTCCCGCCAGGGACCACCTATTCGGTTATATATATGTAAAAATAGCGATTGAATTTACTATTTAATAATTCACTCGTACGTAAGGTGAACTCCCAATAAATAAGTATTAAACCAGTTAGCAAGTCGAATTAGACAGAGATACCTGCGCTGCTTGATCTCCCGTTACGCGGACCTCTTCCCCCGCACTTGTGCACTGCGTATTGCCTTCGAACTTGTGCTGCGGCGCGGATTGTGTTTTATGACTCGACACAACACATCACGTCACTTGTTTATTACGATGGCTTCGCGGACCACTTGGAATGCCTCCAGGGACCACCAGTGGTCCGCGGACCACAGGTTAGGAACCACTGCCATAGACATTTGCAACACCAGAATTGCTACAAATCCGCTGCTACTCTCTTAATGGTCACTGGAGCCTGGCCACTAATAGGTACGAAAGATACTGAAAGCTCTAGACGTGAACAAAGCAAGTGGCCCAGATAGAATCCCAGCTATAGTTCTTAAAAATTGTGCGCCTGAACTCACTCCAATACTGACACATTTCTACCATCTATCTCTAAAAACAGGACTGGTTCCAAAATCTTGGAAGCAAGCTAACGTGCAACGTGTACCCAAAAAGGGTAGTCATGCTTACCCTGTCAAACAACCAGACGGACCGGTTTGCGCCACCGTTACATGATGGAAACACCACCAGTCAGAACCAAGCGTTTCGCTTCATCTTTTCTGGTGCGCACTGCCGAAGAGTGGAATAATTTGCCGGAGTCTGTTTTTCCTGACAAATACAATCTTGAAGTCTTCAAGTCACGAGTGAATAGGTATCTTCTAGGTAAGCGTGCTCCATCCTAGACTGCGTCATCACTCAACATCAGGTGAGACAGTAGTCAAACGCAAACTTACTTACTTCCATATAAAAAAAATGCCGGAACACAACTCAAGCTGGTTATGGCGATATACTTTAGACCAGGAGTGGTAGCCATCCAGCAAATGCCCTACTACCTGGCTGTGAGTTGATTTGTCACCTCTTACGACAAACCACTCGACCGCGTGAAATGGTATTCTTTCTCCGTTCCTGCAGGGATAACGTCTTAGTCTTCCGTGATCACGGCTACTGAAAAGTAGTTTTATTATAGTAGAATTATTTTCTCCGTGCAGTTTGGGTCATAAATCATACTCGGCCTCAGCCCGGCTAGGGCGGTTAGCATGTTGCGCGGGCGCAACGCCATTATCGATAAAAACTCGTTCTTATCAAAGAAAGATTATCATTCTTATAAACATCATTATTATGTTTTTTGCCGTTAATTTTAAACTTAGATATAAGTATTTATGTTTATTTTTAATATATAACTTGTTACATTCTAAACTATTGTACTTATAGTTTTTGATACATAGATACCTAATTAATAATTTATTTTAAATAATTACTATTCTTATTTTAATAAATACGTTGTTTTATCTTTTTTTTCTTTCATTTATATCACTAACCCACAAAATGACAAAACTAAATACACCATCAATAACGCTTTTCGACTCACGGGTAGTGGAAGAGAGAGCGAAATACTCCGATTATTTATAACCCAAACTGCACGGAGATATAATTAATAATTCTATTATAGTTGTCTGTATAAATAAAAATTCTTTACAACACATAATAAAAAAAACTCAAAACAAATCCCATATATGGGTAGTGCACACGTGTATACGCCCGCATGACCTATTCAACTCAAGAATTGAGTTAAAAAAAAATTATTTGCATAAAAGAATGAAAGTCTACTTCACGGGGCGCCGAAAACAATTAAGCTATTGTTCTTAAAGAGTACTCTATGGAATCGTAAAACAAAAGAGGGAACAGTGAGCACCGTGCTTTAGTTTTTTTTGTTTTTGCTTTATGCGGGCTCTTTATTCTAGCTTATCGAAGAATAGTTCATTAAACTATAGGTACATATATATACGAGCATGTACAAATGAAAGCGATGTTGTAGTCATCTACGTAATTAATAAAGGTAATAAATAGTATTCAAGTTGGATAAAAGGTACTTAATAAAATAAATAGGAAATAACTAATTAAACAATAACGTTTTTTTTTTCTTAAGTTTTCGCGACTTGTACACATAATAAAAAATACCGCGCTTAAAACCGTTAAAACGTATTTAACGGTTTTAAGCGCGGTATTTTATTTTATTTTGAAAAGCGGCCGAAACGTCGGATAAACCAAAATAAAATAAAATACCGCGCTTAAAACCGTTGAAACGTAGTTTTATTAAACAATAACGATTAAGATTATGCTTATTTGTAAACCAGTGAAACTGGTAAAATGTATTGAACCATGTGTCTCTAAGAATATCATCTGTATAAACTCTGTAAAACATCGCCTACATTTAAGAAGGCACTCAGAAAACACTGCTTTTCCTTAAATAATTATGCCTAATTCTTATTACTATTTAATATATATGTATGTATTTATTTAATTTCTAAAGTAGTTTAATTATGTGTATTTTATTTATAAATTATGTAGTTTAAGTATGTTTATTTATGATATTTGATATCAAATGATCTGCAACACCTACATCAATACAATTATTCCTTAAGTTAGGTTGCCTGGAATAGATGGCTTTCAGCGATAAGGCCGCCTTTTGTTTCTACCTTGACAATATTGTAATTGTATATTTTGAAATTGTATGTTTGGTGAGCAATACAGTGTTATCTATCTATCTACAACTTTATGCAAGAATAAATATTTCATTTCATATTCTCGTCTGTTTAAAATTTCATTTTAAGTTTCAAGAATGCATAAACAGTATCAACTCAATAAAAAAAACATTACACACACTACCATTTATTTGACACACACGCATTTGTTTATTGTTCAATTCAAATTAACAGTGTAGCCTGGCGAAATCTGTGATTGTAGAAGTATACTCTTTGACATTAATAATTATGGTCGAATTTCGACCACGGGCGACCACTAGTACGTTAAAAAGTCTTAAAGGAAATATGATATTGTAATATATCGAAAACATATTTAGAAAAAAATAATAATTAAACTGACCAAAGTGAGCACAAAAAACCATATTTTTTTCAACAATTATAATAATATGCACATGATTATTCTTGAAACAATTTTTGTATGAGTTTAATTTGAAACGATACTTATCGTATTTTTAGAACAAAAGCTGAGAACCATGTTAATTAACCATGTGATAAATTAAAACAAAAATTTGATTACGCTCAACACTATAATGCGTAATTTACGTCCAAACTCTACATCCAACGGGAAAGAGGAGAATAATTAATTATATTTAGTTGTTTTAAAATACCTCAACGTTACAGTATTTTAGCCTGAAGAATGTATGTCTTTGTGGTTCCGTAGAAATATCGGCAGTAATGGAATCATTATGAAATTGTATTGTCTGTGTGTATTACTTTACTCAAAAAGCACTTGATGTATTTTAATGAAATTTCAGTGATTTATTTTCTAATGATGATTCTTTTGGGATATATTGTGCTTAATGCTTAGGCCTGGCCACTTGTGCATTTATACAATATGATTTTTTTAAATTTAATTAAGATATATTAGATAACACTCTATTGCTCACCATAATAAACAATCACAAGAACAAAATGCATACTTACAATACTTCATGGCAAAACAACAGGCGGCCTTATCGCCGCTAAAAGCAATCTCTTCCAGGCAACCTAGCTTAAAAGAAATTGTTAACTAATCTGGCGATGTCGAGAAAAGACAGCAGGAAAAAAAGGACTGTAAAATTTAAATATACATTATTAGTGTAAGCAACTAATTTATAAATTTAATACATACATAAATCCAGACATATTTAAACAATACAAATATATACGTATATACGAAAAATTCTAAATAAATATATTTATTAACATGATATATATGAAAAGCATTTTTTATTTATTAACACAATGATAAAATTACATACTATTGAATACAATGTAAGAAAACTTATCTTATTTGTATTGTATTCTACCCATAGTCCCTCAAGACTATAAGTAGAATACTGAGCCCAGATCACCGTCTTCTATGGGTAAGGTGCCCAGAAGGCTGGCTACGTTTCCTCGCTGGATCTCCTTACTGATCCGTTGACCGAGGTAGGCACCAGCCCTCTGATCACCTGAAGAGTCAAAAGGTCGTTTTGATATATTTTGGTAGAGACTCATGGCCTCAGGATACCACGGTCCAAGCGTCTCGACAGCAAACGGCACAAAACATATAACTCTCACTGAGGGTTGCATATTTGCGCCGCCTCGAAGAAATTTTTAAAACACTACTGATGTGGAAGCACAGTTAAACAAAAATGAAACTAATTTAAGTTTTGCTTACACGCCCAAAGACAACAAATCAGTCAGTCTGTAGCAACAGTCCTGATATACTAACTATCATTAAAACATATTTATTATTCCCATTCACTGCGTGGCCAGTTATAGAAGATTAATTTTTGACTTAACAAAACGGAGTGAATTGTTAAATTTGAACGCAACAAAACGTAACAGCGAGTATTGTTATAAACTATATCGTAAAAAGATATTGCTTTTTAAAAACGTTTTAAAGAACACATAAAAATCGGTTTTTATTGTTCATTTGTTAATTAATTGACAGTAACACAATACCGGTGGAACAAGATTCTGTATAAGAATGAACTATATGGTTCAATCTTTTTGTAAGGAGTCATTACTTTTTAGATTATACGTCTGTTTGGTCATTTTTAACCGACATCAAAAAGGAGGAGGTTCTTAATTTGATTGGTATTTTTTATGTATGTATACCGATTACGCTGAGATTTATGATCCAATTCACATGATTCTTTAATTTGATGAGGAATAGTTACCATTTAGTCCTCTAAAAATGTATTCATTCATTCAGTAACTTTTTACTATACTTGTACTTGACATATGTATAATATTGACATTAATTAATTAAAACGTCTGTAAAGTTAGAAAGGTCAAGTCGGCAGAATCACTCGTTTTATATATCAAAATTTAGTGTTCATTTAGTGCTAATTTAGTGCTGATAACAGATATTTGGTGCTGTTATAGGTGGATTAAAAATGAGAACACTGCTACCTTTTAATTAAGCTAGCAGTGTACTATTCGTGACCGCGCTATGATACAGTTGGAGCGAGAGGCACATCAGCTGATAATTTAATGCTCAATTAGTGCTGCCCGTACAAGCAAACAGATTCATCGATTTTTTTTTCAATTTTTAAGTTAAGATTACTGCTGACATAACGACACGAGCAATCATATAGCTAAAAGATGACTTTAAAATCGGTATTGGTGAAATTGAAAAGAGTTACTAATTAGTGCTCAATTAATGCTGCCAGTACAGCGGAAGATTTTTGAAAGTTTTTTTTTTTTCAAATCAACTACTGCTAGTATAACGACTCCAGCAGTCTCAAGAGTGAGGAGAAGACTCTAAAACGGAAACTAATGGATTTAAAAGACGTCACCATTTCGATTTCGATAAATCTGTTTGCTTGTACGGGCAGCACTAATTGAGCACTAAATTATTAGCTGATGTGGCTCTCGCTCCAACTGTATCATAGCACGGTCACGAATAGTACACTGCTAGCTTAATTAAAAGTTAGCAGTGTTCTCATTTTTAGTCCACCTATCACAGCACCAAATATCTGTTATCAGCACTAAATTAGCACTAAATGAGCACTAAATTTTGATATATAAAACGAGTGATTCTACCGAGTTGACCTTTCTAGCTTTACAGACGTTTAATTAAATTACTAGAAATTGACATTCGAATTGTAAATGCTGTGCACTCCTTTAATGGGTCCACAAATCAGAACTTATATATTAAATTATTTTTAATGTAATAATAATGTGTGTGATGTTGGTGTGCCTTAAATAAATAAACATAGATTGGCCCAGTAGTTTTCATTTTATGAAAATTTTTTGAAAGTTTTCCGTGCCCATTTCTTGGGACCTATATTTTGTAAGGCGCGCGGCACCTTTCATAGGCCTACCCATAGCTAAAAACCAAAAAATGTAAAGTATTTACTCAGCTTTTAATCCTTCCCTGGACTTTCACAAATAATTCAAAACCAAAATTAGCCGAATCAGTCCAGCCGTTCTGAGTTTTAGCGAGACTAACGATCAGCAATCGATTTTAATATGTATAGATAATAGTTGTTAGAATATTTTTTAATTCCAAAAAAACAAACAGGGCATAAAATTAAGAAATAACCGTTTGATTAAATTTGAATTTAACCCTCCATTGCTATCATGCAGTTTCATACAATACCACACATATTTTGTGCGCGACTGCTTATTTGCATATACGTTTGTTAACACGGTCCTAGCGGGATTTTTTTCTCATAGCACAGCGCTTAGCAGAAAAAATTGAACCGAAGGGTTAATTTTTTTGTTTCAACGAAAAAAATAATTGTCATTATGTAAAAAAAATTGAAAAAACTTCCGGTTTTTGTGTACATCTGTCGTTTTTTTTTATACATTTTTTTAATAATTTGTAAATTTGCATATTATAAGCGGCTTTTATTAAAATTAATTGTCCAAGTATTTTATAGTCACGTAACATCTGCTTGAATATTTTAATATGTACTTGATGCAATCAGTTTTAACTATTTTATTTAACATAAAAAACGGTCATAACATTTTAAATAATTTCATTTCACTGCAGTAGACGCCTTCAAACCAGTCTTGAAAGCTTGTTATTACATAGTTAATATTCAAATTATCTTTAATAAAACTGTATGAGTGTAGAAAATAAAGCTAAAACTTACTACGCCATTTTTCAAAAGTATAATTACATTTTGTTTAAATTTTATACCTAATTGATTTTTAAATAAGCATTGTGTATGTAGGAAATTATGAAGAACTAGCGGCCTTGGCAAAAGTTGACTTATTAAAAAAAAAAAATTCGAACTCGATTCCAGCGCCACCTACCGGGTCTAATAATAAATCTAAACCCCCACGGGGCCCACTCAAATACACATACAATTTCATCAGCTTAGATTGATGGGCTCTAAACAAGAACTTGTAAGTAAGCAAATGTAAGAATAGAATAAATATAGGGCTTTTAACTCTGATCCAATTTAAACTGGCATGGACAATTAGAAACATGTTTCCTAGCTGAAACTTATTATAAATGAGTAGCATTATTGAGGTCTTAGTAGGGATATAAGCCTTTATTGATCAGGGAAAATATAGCATTTGAGTGGTGAAAGAATTTTTGAAATCGGTCCAGTAGTTTTTGAGTTTATTCGTTACAAACATACAAATTATAAATGTTCCCTCTTTATAGTATTATTAGTATAGCCAAAGATGTAAGACAACTGGCATAGATTTACCACAAATGAAAACATATTTCCTAGCTGAAACTTATTATAAATGAGTAGCATTATTGAAGTGATATTAGCGTTTATTAAATACGGATAATTATCATTCGAATCGTGAAAGAATTTTTGAAATCGGTCCAGTAGTTTTTAAGTTTATTCGTTACAAACACACAAATTACAAATCTGTCCTCTTTATAGAATAGCTAAAGATGTAAGGCTGACAATAAAAAGGCGCGTATTTAAGACCTGCATTCTGCCATGTATAACAACGTATGGATGGGAAACATGGTTACTATACACAAATCACAGAGACCAATTTAGAACTAGCCAACGGGCCATGGAGCGTAGAATCCTGAGTATCAAACTCTTAGATGAAGTCGATAGTTAAAGCATACGAGCTAAAACAAAACTAACAGATATATACTGTCAAAAACCGGTTCACAGAAATGGAGATGGATAGGGCATTTGCTCAGGAGCAGGAGGAGTAAGTTGGTGACCCACGGGCACCCAAGGGTTGGTAATAGAAGTAGGGGCAGGCAGAGCAAGCGCTGGGAGGACAAGATTAGGCTTGCTGCTGGACCCTACTGGCGACGAACTGTTTTAGACAAGCAGCACTGGCATGAGTTTGAGGAGGCCCTTGCCTATGAGGCACTCTCAGTAGAGACACTCGATTTAGGGGAAACATTAGAAAATACCTCATCTCAGATTTAGGCTATACTATTTATTGTGTGTTTATACAAAAATGACACTCAACTGCATAGTGATATGTGACTATTGGATTGCCATAAAACTTTATAATTGGCTTGGCATGTGCCAGCAAAACTTCGTTCGTGTTACCATAGCAAGTATTCCTTTTTAATAAGATTGCAGTGCCACATTTTATGGCTATGTTCGTCTTCCCATGAAATCGATGTCCTTTATCGGGATAAAAAGAATCCTAAATTATGACCCCAGCTTTGTGTCAAGTTTCATTTAAATCTATTCCGTAGTTTTCACGTGATGTTTTTACAGATAGAGAAACAAACATTATAAAAATTTGTTGGTCCGAATTAACTAACTAACTAACCCTTTAACTATTTTCTTTTTCAAATTCACTCCACAACAAACTCTATCCCATCTAAACCAGAGAACCGTGCAGCTCCGTGAATCTTCCAGGCTGCCAAGTTCAGGCATGTCTAAGTCGCCTACGCTGATAGGCTCATCTACAGGCATGAGCACGGGTCTATTTACTCTAGCATTGTTTCTAGCCTGGAACTCCAACTACCGCAGCTCTGTTCCTGCTACTACTGCAGCCACGTCTCGCTGCTGTACCGGCACCCGCTCTAATCTACTCAAAGCATTCAAGACTGTTTAAACATAAGTACACGAGTTTAGGGCCACGATAAGTTCCTAGGGCTACGATAGGTTTATCTAATATTATTGTAATAAAATTTATCTACATATTTATTAAATTGTAGATAGAATAAGCCTGCAAACACAGCCTAGCGATGTTCAAAATGAAGTTTTTTTTTCACGTACATTAAAACATATATAGAGGTAGGCGTTACTATTTTACATACTCTTGTCAATATACAGTAATTTATAGCAAAATGATATTTATTATAGCTATTACTACACGGAAAGAGTTTTAACATGAACATAAATCCTGTACAAATGTTATAAAAACGTGCTCTAAGATAGAATCGGCCCAAAAACTTCATTTTTAGGGTTCCTTACTCATTTTTCACCATAGCACCGATTGTCATCGGCTGGGCGTTCATCCCCACTTCCTGGAGCTGCTTCCCTCATATACACAATGGTTCTCTATATTTTTTTTGTGCACAGTGGGAATTTGGAATGAACGCCTAGCTGTGGTTTCCCTGCAGTGTTACGATATGGGGTTCCTAAAAAAGGTGTCATAAAATTTCTTCGAGCCTGGCAGCGCAGTGGTAACATGGTGTTTCAAATGTTACGGTCAACGACACGATCTATTGTATATAAATTTGTATGATTTGATCTGTATATCGCAATAAAGAACTTTTATTCGTTCACTGTCAAAACGGTACGCTATATACGCTACACATTTTAAGAATATGTATTGTGTGCTATTTATATATCCTACTTATATATCTATTTTTAATTTACACACCACCGTCATACACTTGAGAATCTCCTGTACTTACATAAAATCTATAGCCCGGGTTGTCTGTAAGAGATCGTTCTAAAACGATAAGGCCGCCCATCGTTCCTACTTTTACTGTTTAATGTGACTACTGTAAATTATTTGTTTTATGTGTATATGGTGAACAAAGTGTTTTCTATTATATTTTTACTTTTATTTTTTAGATTATTCTATTCTATTAGGGACACCCCCAAGCATAACTCGCAGAGTGATTTGGCATTTACAGAGCAAGCCTGCCGTCGGTATCCACGTCTCAACCCCATAGGTCACAACGGGGAGGACGGCAGCTCTTTACTTTTACGTTATCTCAATCACTTGGAATCGGTACATTTATATCTTTTCCTTCCTCATCCCTCTATGCTGGCATACGTCTGTGGTCACCCCACAAATCATCATATCATCTTTTATACAATTCATCCATGTGTTTCTTGTCTGCGTTTATACTTGTATCCATCAACTAAAAACTACTGAATATCTGTGCATGAGGAGTTTTTGGCAGGAACTAAACTACAGCACCACGCCATGGTGCTATAGTTTTTTCCTAAAAACGTGTATAATTACTCTAAAATATACAGTAGTTAGTTATAAGATATTGATATTTTTATGAGTAGTAATTCAGTGTTTTTGTGAGAAATGTGAACTCTACTGTGAATTTCCGGCGGCCGGGAGGTATATCCTAAGATGCGACAAAACAACCCATAGTCAGGTGGTAGGTTATTTGCCCCTCGGGATGTCTAGAGTATCCCGCCACAACAATATTGAGTTGTGTTCCGGTTTTAGTAACCAGGTTTCAGTCCATCTACGAGTTCTGCAGCACATTAGAAGCACCTTTGGTGTTGTAAGTGTTCATAGGCGAATGTAACCACTTTCCATCAAAGTTGGGGGCCGTCAGCCTGTCTGTCGTACTCCAGCAACAAAAGCAAACAGACCTAAAACTTGACTGAACTATACGAAGACTTATATAACAGAATTGGCTGTATAAACTAATATCCTTTGCCTGCTGTTGTGGCGAATGACACTAGAGTTGTAGTGACTATGGATGAAATATGAAACTACGAAACAATTAATAACTAGGCGGTAAAACATTTCGTTAGGCAAACGTTAAAAACGATGGCGATGTCCCTTAATTATTATTTTTTTTGGGTCAATAGGTGGTAAGATGTAAGCTGTCAAAGTCGTAAAAATTGTGTTGCCCTCCTGTAACTTTTGAATTATAATGTGATAATAAATTTTGAAAATATGATGCTCAAAAATACTTTCAATCAAAGCTGGTTTGAATGATACCAATTTCTTGAGTAGGTTTTGATATATTAAATATTTTAGATTATATATTTTTATTATCTGTGCCTGCAACATAAACCCATGACCCTGAAAAAAGTAAGTAAGCCTAAGTTACTCCTTATAATATCAGCTATCTAGCAGTGAAAGTTTCGTCAAAATCGGTTCAGCCGTTTCAGAGATTAACCGGAGCATCCAGACAGACAAAAAATACTTCATATGCATCTAATAAAAAGCTGTTACCCTTCATCTGAGACTGCATGTTTCGTCGTCAGCCATTCATAGTCCACTGGCAGCAGTGGACTGTGCGGCTTGGGGAGGCCTACGTCGGCCTCGTGCAGACGTAGGCCTCCCCAAGACGGCGCCACTCGTCCCTGTCCTCTGTTTTCCCCACCCAGCGCCTACCGGCGATCTTGCACAGGTCGTCGATCCATCGGGCTGGAGACTGCATGTAGGGTAGACAACTAAACAAAGGTTATTACCATCGCCTCGTTAATTTACACCTTATATATTTATTTTTTAAGACACATGTAACTGTCGCTATTTCTTCACATAATAATCATTTCTTATTTTTTCTTTATTATCAATGAAACTGGGAAATGCTTGTCGGACTATGCACGCTGCAGGGTTCCGTAGAAGTGGACGATTTTTCGAAAAGAAAGGACGAGATGTCTCATCGTTATTTGTCTACGGAACCATAGAAAATAATATAATCGAAATTGTCGTATATCTCCAAATCTATTTAATGAATATTTTATAGGTCAAAGCAAATATATTGCGGTCTAGCGGTGCTAGACGGGTTTTAGTTTAGATTTATTTATTTTATTGTATATACTTGTAAGTTAAATTTTATTTTTGTGCATATTCTTAAGGTAGTCTTGTTTTATTTATATCTTAATTAATGTTATTTACATTTTAGTGATATTACATATTTTCAAGTCGTGGTAGCGTAATGCTCGCGCACGCATCCCAAGCACAAAGAGCGCGGTTTCAATCCTGACCGAAATGCATGCACCAGTTAGGCAGTTTTCTGATCTAATGTGCATATTGTTCCAATTACCACGTGCTAACAACGGTGAAGATCATCTGAACATCGAGATAACCGATGTGTCAAACCGCCTTGGACAAGCGTGACGGGTATACTGTTCCTCAATAATGGGAGGCCCAAGCCCAATCAGCGAGACATTTATGGTCTGTTATTACATTTTACATTACATATTTTTAAGCCTGTTTCCCGTTGGGGTAGACAGAGACGGTGGATCTCCACCATCTACGGTCCTGATTATACACTTTTCGCTTCATCAACTTTCATTAATCTCTTCATAATACACGTTTATTTGTCACTACAACACTTTTCACTAATTCTCTCTTCAAAACATCTTCAATTTCATCATGGCGAGTACGTCGCGGTCTACCAGCAGCTATTATTTAATTTAATATATAGGACCGATATTTCAACCGTCATATAAAAGCTATTCAACGAATAAAACACAGTATGAAGAAATTAAAAACTCCAGTTGCGCGAATAAAACAGTTGAGGTGATGCACTTATAAATTCTGTCAGAGTTTAAATTCCATGGATAAATTTTATCTGATGATTGAAAAATTGGCCTTTTAAGCTATTAACTAAGAAAAATAAAATAATGATATCTTATTGGATATTGTTTATACCAAGGACAAGCAAAGAACCCTAAAATCTGTTTATTACACTGTTGTATCTAACTAAGAGCAGTCATAGCATTTGGCGTAGGCTATTAAGACCCAAAAAATAGTGTGGCGCAGTTACAGTTATAAATTTATAACACTGGGCAATGGTGTTATTTTTAATTACTCTAATAAAATTAACTTGTATTTTTTACTTCGTGGGTGTCTACATTCAAGCTGTAGATATGATCAAGTTTCTTAATACACCATAAATTATAAAAATACGAGAACACCTGGTAAGGTGTGCCTGCATTCCGAATCTTTCGGCCACTTCCCCATACCCCTCAGGCGACGGAGCATGAAGATAAAAAAGCAGTATATTCATTACATTTAATTGCCCAAGAGTCAAATTGACAAATTATGCTGCTTACTTTGAAGTTTATTTACGCGTTGTGGCTAGCTTGTGCAACGGATGGCAATTTTATTGTGGAAAAATATTGACAATAAGATATTTGACATTTGGACTTTAATATAAAAAATAATACAATCTAATTGCTTGCTTATTATTAGAGGATTGGCCAGTTTCACACACTGTTTATATTAACGTGTGTTTCTAAACGTATAAAATTTTAAGTGAGAAAAACTACGTGAGTGGAGCAATTTCACGACCAACATTCCAACCCATATAATCTGAAAATAGACTCTGAAATTTGGATATACGTAAATTTTAATTTATTTCAGTTCCAGTTCTTTTATGGTTATTTTAATGGATACATTTTCTTTACAAATTTAATTCCCTAAAAATTATAATTCTACTGGCTAAACACAATAGCCGTGTGAAGGAAAATATTTTAAATAAAAAAAACAATTTCATCAACAATCACACTTGCAAGAATCCCAACGGCAAAAATTTAAATCACAATTTCTAAAATGGAACATTGTATTCGAAATTTGAATAAATCTTAGGCCGAGTACACATTGACGGCGGTAAAATTTGCATACGCGATGCGAATTGTCGTGGGAATAGCATAGAAATACAAGTAGCTCGACAAAGTAAAGGCGTTTTATTGATTGCTATGTATGTTTATGTTAATTCAATACATACAATATTCAAATGTATTACACTAAGTTTTTGCTGCATCTTCAGTCGTGTGAATGTTTACTAGGAAGCGAGTTTTTGCTACCACGGTCCCATTCTCGGATTTGATTTGAATGTGGTTACTGACGCTTTATGTTAAGGTAAGCATCTCATAATTTGTTGCAAAGAATTTATGTTTCACTTGAACTTTTCACGTGACAATGTATCTAAATATTATGATATGTTTTATCTCGTATAATAAGTTTAATTTAAGAAAGAAATTAAGTTACATTTAAGAATCAGAATGTATTTTATGTAGGAAATGTTTACAAAATGTTCTGATTTTTATCTCGTGAAACTATCTTAATTTCCAGGATGAACATCATAGTATTTTGATCTTCAGTGTTGTGTCTTTGTGTACTAGTTTTCAAGTTAGAAATCACACACAACAAAGTCACTTAGATATTTATTTAATGGAGTATGAATTTTATTAAAATCGTGTCGCGGTTTTATCACACATTAACATATATACTCCTAGGTTATATTATGATGTTGATAAAATTAATTAATATATAATACAACACTATAATAAATTCCGACAATGAAGACAATTTTCACATATTTTGTAGACACATATTCTGTATGCTTGGTAGAGCATCACGTGAAAACCACGAAACTGATTTAAATGAAACTCTGCATAGAGCTAATATATATCCCGGGGCGTAACTTAGAATAATTTTTATCCCGATAATTAACATCGTTTTTGTGGGATAGAAGAAAGTAGTCAGAAAGGTAGCGTTGCAATCGCATCTTTTTGGAAATTACTGAACGTATATAAATTAAACTCAATATAGTGCCGACATTCAATTCAATATATGACCCGAGTTAACACTTAGGATACATTTTATCCCAATAAATGAAGTTTTTCTCAATTTACTAACAAATACCTACGTTTACATAAACAACATGTCATGCGTTGTATTACTTCAAATCAGATTGGCTTCGACTCGCCTCTGTATTTGACTGGGCAGTCGTCTAAACTAGATGGAATTAGTTTTTTTGTTATTATTATATGTAAAAAATCGAATTAACTTTGTGTAAGTTTTATCCGTGCAGGAACGGAGAAAGAATACAATTTCATGCGGTCGGGAAGCCTGTCGTAAGAGGCGACAAAACAACCCAGCCAGGTGGTAGAGCATTTGCCCGACTGGATGGCTACCACCCCTGGTCTAAAGTATGTCGCCATAACAACCTTGAGTTGTGTTCCGGCGTTAGTGACCAGGTTCCAGTCTCCCTCCCTTAAGAGAGCAGCAGTGCATTTTTAGCACCTTTGGTGTTGCAAATGTCTATAGGCGATAGTAACCGCTTTCCATCAAGTGGGCCGCCTGCCTGTCTGCGGAACTCCTGCTATAAAAAAATATAAAAAAACGTAAATAAATAAAGCCACTGCCTAAACTATAAAACTATAGTAGAACTAGAGTAGGTATCATAAGTTGTAGTAGCGTAATGGCTAGTGCACCCGTTCTAAATGCATAGGGCGCGGATTCGGATACTGGCCGTAAGGCATTCTTGCACCACTTGGTAAGTTTCTGACCTAATTAATATACATATTGTACAATTACCACGTGCTAACAATGTTGGGGGAAAACATCGTAATGAAACCTGCACATCGAAATGACCGATGTGTCGAACCTGCCAAGCCGCCTTGAACAAGCGTGGCGGGTATACTATCCATTCTCCTATAGTAAGAGTCCTGAGCTCAGCTGTGGGACGTTTATGGGCTACTACATATATATTTTATTTTCAAGTTATTTACATTTTTCTTATAAATATCTTATTTTTCTTCTTTATATAAAAATGGCCCGGACATTTGGAGGGATTGCGTGGGGCCATGGGGAGGCCAACACGTAGAGGCCCTTTGACAAATTTAATGTAAATGTGGCGTGATACTGACCGACGTTATCCCTGTCTACACCATATAATAATGTATCCAAGGACAAGTCCCGGCACGTGTAGGGCTATTGTGGGAAATGAGGACAAAAAGTACCGGGCTATTGGGGTGAACTACTAGTGGTACTAGGGCTCTGGGAATATGGGGACCATGGCGTCTGCCCGTCGCAATGTTCAGGGAACATGGAAAAATGGACAGACGGCGACTCACCACTATTATTATATATAAAACTATATCTATAAAAAGGAAAACGCATTAAAATACCTTTCTATGTTATTAATTAGAAAATATCATTATAATAATATTTTTATTTACTATTCATACAATAATATTAGTAAGCTATTGAAACATCATAACTCACTACGCCTGTATAAAATCTAGGACGTTATATCGTTTTGTATGACTATAAAACATGCCTAAGTAGATTTGACTATCAACTAACCATTGTGAATGATTTACGACTTGCATATAATTTCAACTTTCGCTAAACATTTGGTCAATTTCACCAACCGTTCGAAGCTATAATTATAAAAAATGTGTAGTATATTTATTTAAATCTACAAAATTTAGACAAGTCATCGACTATTAATATTAAACCAAACCTGTTTATAGATGTAGTATTTATATAATCTCAATTCACACATTTATTTGCTTCGTTAGATTTATATTCTAACGGTTTGAAGTTTCTCTAAGAAGTTTACGTTTAAATTTATACCCTATCAAATGAATTAGCATTGTATGCGGCAAAGTGATTGTCTAATGAAGCAAGACTCGAGATCAGTAAATGTGAATACATTTAAATAAAAACTATATTATCATATATAATAAATATAAATATTTAATAACTTATTATAAATTCTTGATGTAATGATCGTTTCATTGTTTTTTTTTAATGCGCTGTGTATATAATTGGATTTTGAAAAAAGAACACTTTTTATGTCTTTGTGGTGTACTTATTTGATTGAAATTTTAATAGAATTGCTTTGAATTTTTATTTTTTATATCTTATAGTTACTTTTGCGTTTTAGTCATTTGCAACGGCGTTTTTCAGCTGCGTATTAATCAAAATTTTTGAAATTCCAAATCCATGTAGTAAGGGGCCATTCATAAATTGCAACACCGAATTTTATAATTTAATTACCCCTCCCCGTCCTTGTCACTCAGTTGGTCACATTCGTTACACTCCTCCCTCCCTAGCCTAAGACCACATGTTTGCAATTTTACATTAGGAAATTATTTTTAATTATTTAAACACTATCCAAATTTTGTTTTATTAAAGCTTAAATGTATCAGATTTTGAAATGTGGTGTCTCGATATTTAAGATCCTTCCCACTCTTTGTCACACAATATCACACTTCATGGACCGCTCCCCCTCAACGCGTGACGTGATTTATATGGTTCTAGGGTCCATCGAATAAAACAGTGATAAATTGCGTGACGTAACATGGTTTATCGTTTAATACTTTTATATTAACCGATAAATATTCAATTTTAGGTGAACAAACGATATACCTGATGAACTTGGCTAACAAGGATTATCTGATTTCATACGCTGCTAATCCAAATGTCCAGGATTCATCATGATATTTGCCGCGACCATCAGCACGTGGTAATTATAGCGATGTAAGGTAAAAAACTACGAAAGCTTTTATCCCTGCAGGATCGGAGAAATAATTTCCTGCGGCCGGGTGGCCTATCGCAAGAGGTGACAAAACAATCCAAAGCCAGGTGGCAGGGTTTTCGCCGTCTGGTTGGCTACCGCCCCTGGTGTGTTCCAGCAGTAGTTGGGTTTTGGTCTTCCTGTAAAGAGCGGCAGCATATTGGTAGCACCTTTGGTGTTACAAATGTCCATAAGCGATTATAACCGCTTTCCATCAGGTGAGTGGTCTACTTGTCTGATGATTTCATGCATTAAAAACCTACCTACTATTTATTATTTTAAAATGTTATTAATTTTTAATATTACTTAAGGTATATATATTGTACTTATACTACAAGTACAATCTTATAAAAATGAACATTAATCGAAAAATCTCGAAACTCAGACGCAAGTATATCACCAACTAAAACGTGGGAACCGTAGTGGGATTTTTAGGACAATCGATTCAGAGAAACTTGTTGGTCAACATCAGAAATTTATTTGCTAACGGTAGTTCGTGTGAACGCATCTTTAAATATTAAGATTGTAACACATTGAGCGGTAGTGGAAAAGGATTTTGAGCTGTTGTAATTAAAAAGAGCGCCAGACACGCGTGTCGATCTTCGTTTCTGTTGCATCGCTTTGTATAGCGTGATATTATAGTCAAACTAGAATTTTCCAAATGGCTTTACTAGTCAAAGTGTCTTTTTTTTCTGTGTTGGTACTCATTTTTATATGTAATATAATTTGATTTTTTCTCGATTAAAATGGAATATTTATGATTTAGCACGTGAACACTGAAAATTAGTGCTGTATCAGACTACGGTTCGGTACAGCAACATACTGATTTGATATTTACGGCATATAAATTGTTAGGGACTGTATGAATAAATTTAGAAAGGATATTGAGAATTATACGCTGGACAACGACGGTGAAAATACATATGGTACCATATATGAACAATAATATCAGTATAAGATACAACTAAAATAAATTTTAAAAAAAATACGAAAGAGTTCTTAACACACGTTTTACAAATATTTTATGTCTGTAACTGATTTTATCTTTTTTGTGTGTGTCGCTTTTGAAATAAATATTTTGTTTCCTTTTTCTATTTATTTGTTGTTGTCGCATAGACTTAAAAAAATAGATTATTTCGATAAATGCTTTTAGCTTCCATAGCACAATGACAAGCGACAGACGTTCGTCATTTGTACGGGAATATTTTGGACGCTAGTTTGTCCTTACAACCACCAATGTAGTGGCTAATGTCCAAAATAGTTTATAGCCGTTAACAAAACACAGCCTTTATTTAGTACTTAACGCTAATTTTGAGACCCTCTCTCTAAATCAGGATGATGTATAAAAAAGGGATGTCGTAATATTTAAATATTTAATTCCTGCCTTCCGCATTCAGTTCCTAAATTAACTGTAGTTATGTTGATGTTAAGGGTCTGTCCACTTCTCGCGCCTTGTGTGCCCCCAGCGTTACATGCGTAGGCGCATATTCGAACTTTTCCGGGGTCATTTGGCTTTTAGTGCTTCGAAATCATTAACGATAGATTTTACGACCAACAACGACAACCACCAACGAGTTAACTGTACTGAATGGATTTTTACGATTTTACGATTTTAACGACACACGAGAATCAATGAGATTCATCGCTGTGATTGTACACGGTGATTATATATGACGCTACTATATTTTAAAAAGGTTTGTAGTAAAATTACGTTTTAACGGTTTTAAGCGCGGTAATTTATTTGATATTTGTTATTGCGATCATCCTATTAAGACTCAAACCCAGCAAAAACCAACTGCTAGACTTCAAGACATTGTGAGCTCCTTCTGAATGCAACGTAACATAAACCAATTTGACTGATAATTTCCTTTTATGTTTCCTTCCATCCATTTTAATATTATATAAAATTACTAGCTGTACCCGGCAGACGTTGTCCTGCTGTTGCTGTTGTCTGCTGTTCACAGTCCACTGCTGGACGTAGGCCTCCCCAAGATGGCGCCACTCATACCTGTTCGCTGCCTTTCTCATCCAGCGCCTACCGCCGACCTGGTGTAGGTCGTCGGTCCATCGGGCTGGAGGGCATCCGACACTACGTTTACCGAGACGCGGTTTCCACTCCAGGACTCGTCTGCACCAACGGCCATCGGTCCTGCGACAGACGTGTCTGGCCCACTGCCACTTCAACTTGCTAATATTGCGAGCTATGTCGGTTACTTTGGTTCTCTTACGGATATCAGCGCCATCTACCTGGTTCAAATTAAAATCTAAATCATCCCAGTAGAAAATTATAAAAATACTAATATCGCTATTAAGAAATAGGGGTTGATTGTAGAGGGTTGCATATTTTGTATGTATTATTTAATGCTGTATCATAAAAAAAAAACTAAAAATTAAAAAAATATTTAGGGGTGGACTACCCTTAAAATTTAGGGGATGAAAAATAGATGTTGTCCGATTCTTAGACCTACCCAATATGCATACAAAACTTCATGAAAATCGGTCAAGCCGTTTCGGAGGAGTTTAGTTACTAACACTGTGACACGAGAATTTAATATATAAGATAAGAGCAAGGCATGTTTGCTGAAGAGTTTCTTGCGCCGCATCTTCTCTTCAAGAATTAGCATGTTGCGAAGCGGTGGTAAATTAGATTAGGCTCCCATATTAATAATAACCATAAACAAAACTAAATAATTAAAATGAACAAGTTGGCGGTAGGCTAAATAAAACTTTAACAAGGCTCGTTGACAATTGACATCTTGGTCTTCCGTGATCACGGCTGCTGAAAAGTGGCCGCAACGTCGGAATAATAGAAATCAAATAAATTACCGCGCTCAAAACGTAGTATAAACATTAAAACGTAGTTTTATTATGTATACAAGTCGCGAAAACTTAAAAAGCTTGTTTGATTGTTTGTTTGAACGCGCTAATCCCAGGAGCCGCTGGTCCGATTTGAAAAATTATTTCAGTTTTGGATAGTACATTTATCGAGGAAGGCTATAGGCTACATATCACCACGCTAAGACTAATAGGAGCGGAGCACCAATAAAGAATGTTTCAAAATCGGGGGGTTTTGAAAACAAATTCCACGTGGACGACGTCGCGGCCACAGCTAGTTTTGTTATACTAACTAACTAAGTAAGTAACTAACTAAGACAACTGCAGTAAATCGTTGTGGTATGTACAGGAAGACAATTAAATCTCGTAAGAACGTTTTGTTACAAGCATTGTGTAATATATATATTCATATATCCCATTTATAGGTCAATTTTCACATCGCCGTCATGTTGTCGATTCCGTACGTAAAATCCATGAATTTATTTCTTGCTCTCACAATTTACGCCCTTACAGTCTACATAGGCTTATTACTCCTATTCTATTAGTTTTTAGCTTGAAAAATTATATATTAATTTTAATATTCTACTTAGAGAAAATTTAAACTTGTTACGAGATAGAAAATAATAAATAGAAAATACAAGAAATCTGCATCGTTTTCTCCATCGTCTATATAGTGCATTCCAGTTGTTGTTTGTTTTTTTCAATAGCTTCAATGCGCAGACACACGGCATGTTTGGAATTTTATAATATTACTGATTTCGATATCTTGCAGAGTTCAGAAGAAATGTTTACATAATCACACACGTTGAACCAAATATGTAACAAGAGGATAAATACAAGTTGTACCAAAATCAGTATATTATGCGACAGCCATTCGCGATATCTCTCCACCAAAGGCAGTCCCACCCACATGTCATGTGAGATAGAAACGCCATTAGAATGCGGGGGAGAACTCGCAAAATCGCCCTTTGCCAATCAATCGGAACATACTCACGATTGGTTACCCCAACAACACGTAACGAACACATTAAAAAGACCCCACATCACGCTGTACACACGAATATTCACTATAGGTTATACAGGGGACGAGAGCTCTGTATAAAATGGCCTAACACACGTATGATGTAATATTTTTTTTATTTTCCACGATTTCCCCTATTTCGGGAATCGGGCTCGTTCCGCTGGGAATCGACCAATCAAATCAAATATACGTTCGTATTCCAAATTCGAATTTCAATTACGGTTTTTATTTTTGCACCGCAAATGTCAATGTCAACTGTTGATTCGTGAAATGCAAAGCGTATCATGACAGATACGGTTTTTAATGCCAACCCGTATCTGGGTGGAGAATCAAAATTAAAAATTCAAATATTTTAGCTACCTACGTAAATTTGATGAATTTTTTGAAATTGATTCATTTAATAAAATTTGAAAGAGCTAATTAAGACTTTCAACTTAAATATGTATAACCTTATCTATATATAATATATTAAAAGGACAGGTCTATAAATCCATCATTACACCTGTCCTTTTGTATGGCAGTGAAGCGTGGCCAGTATTTGAGCGACACAAGCAAGAACTACGTGTCACGGAGATGAATCTGCTGCGATGGATGTATGGCGTGACGCTGAAAGAATGTGTCAGGAACTTCCGCATCCGCGGTAGTCTTCATGTCCGTGACATAGCAGACAAACTGCAAGAGTGTCGCTTACGTTGGTAAGGCCACGTCTTACGGAGACCGGCTAATTATGTGGGGAACAAATGTAGCTAACCATGTCGCCTCCGCTAGGTTCCGGTCGAAGGGGAAGGCTCAAGAAATGTTGGCTTGATGTTGTCAAGGATGATATGCGCACCAATGGTCTCAAAACGGGGGATGCTGAAGACCGCGCGAAGTGGAGTAGAAAAAGTAGCAAAGCGGACTCTGGGCGTCGGAGTGAGCACTCCGAACGCAATCAGGAATTAACGCTCGGATGATGATAATGAACCTTATCTATAATTATTTTATTATAAAACATTAAAAACCAACTAGACTATACAAAGACTAAATAAGCGATGGAGACCAGGATAAATACTTTTTAAATTTCTTGTGTGTGTACGGCTGTTCCGGCTAAGATTTAAAGCGGCTGGACCGATTTTGGTGGAATTTTCACTGACAGATAGCTGATACAGTAAGGAGTAACTTGGGTTTCATTTATTCTCCAAAAAAAATTGTTAGTCCCAATGCAAATTAAATTAAATTCCACGTGGACGAAGTCGAGGGTAACAATTAGTGTTTTTCTACAAACTTATTTATGAAATTTATCATTAAAATTAAATGATCATCTTCATCATACATATAATTTTATATTATACCATCTGTTAGTAATTGGAACTCATATTCAAAAACAGGTTCATACCTGTTTTCAATATCGATAAGTAATTCACTAGAACATTTTATATTAAAGAATTTTAAATCCTTAATCCATTCCTATAGTTAATGTATGTAAAAAGGCCAGAGGTAGCTTATTTGTCTATATATAATAATAATAATCGGCAGTGTGTAGCAACACCTCGTACCTGACTCCGGGGGCCAAGAGAAGGCCCCCGCCTCCGCGCTTGCTTTGGCCGGCCGGCACGGAGTGGAGATCGCTAGAGCTATGGGTATTATACAACGGACCACTCCGGGGCCGATCCCAGACACCCAGAATATGGTAAACAACGGAGAAAATACGATTCCGAAATTTACTGTACCAGGAATCAAACCCAGAGCCTCTGCGTTACAGTGATGTAGCCCGGCAAAGTCTTACCCCGCGCAACCACCGAGGACGTCAAATACATAATACAATCTGTAGGGGGTTACAAGTTTGTAGAATGCGTTAAAAAATGAGACAAAAATCATAGGGCTAATTCGAACCAGAGCAGATTCCGAAAATGCTACTTTTAGAATTTTTGTCTCTGTTTAAGCATTTTCATGCAAAAAATTACTAAACAGATTGAAATGAAACTCGAAGGAGTTAGCGATATTATTATTTATATTATATACATTATTATACCTGGCCTAAAGTATGTCGCCATAACAAGCTTGAGTTGTGTTCCGGCATTAGTGACTAGGTTCCAGTCTCCCTTAAGAGAGCAGCAGTGCATTTGTAGCACCTTTGGTGTTGCAAATGTCCATAGGAGGTGGTAACCGCTTTCCATCAAGTGGGCCGTCTGCCTGTTTGCTGAACTCCTGTAATAATAAAAACAGACTTTCTTGACTTTTGTCGGTTTTTCTAAATATCTTGTCCCGTTGCCCACGGGAAAAAAGACATTATGTCCCCACTATTGGTTCTGGATGTTGTGTGTGTTTGTGTCTTTTCTTCGTCTTCCTCTTCTTCTTCGTCTAACTGTCTGTGTTTGCGTGGTTAATGTGTTATATATTATATATATTATTACTTTTTCAAAATCAGCTAAATCAATTTCTGATAAGGGTACTTGATTTTCCAAAAATCTAATGACGCCATTTTAGTTCTTATCAAAATCATCCTCGAGACTGCTTTGAAGGTTTTTCGCTATCTAGCGTACTTTATGATTTGGCCCTAAAAGCCTATTTGAAAATTCACCTGTATAAGTATAAATAGATAGAAGATTAAATACATTTTAATACAGGTGAAAACGTGAAGTAAAGCTAGTCAACGATAAGCCCTAAATATTCTTTCATTTAAGAAAACTAGTTATATCCAATCAAATAGCTTGTCGAAATGAATGGTAATGTTATTATGGATATTTGATTATTTTTGGTATAATTTGATCTTATTATCAAAGTACCTACCTACTATGACAATATTAGTAAATTTGAATAAATTAGAGATGGGCCTAATAGTTATGACGAATTAGAACAGATTCGGTTATGAAGAATCAAACATAACAAGTGATTCGCAAGAATTTTAAAATTTCAAAAATTTGTAAACGAACCCCGGTCTCCAAAGGTATCTTATACTAATATATAAAGCTGAAGAGTTTCTTTGTTTGCTTGCACGCGCTTATCTCAGGAACTACTAGTCTGATATAAAAAAACATTTCAGTTTTAGATAGTCCATTTATCGAGGAAGGCTATAGATTATATATCATCACGCTAACACTAATAGGAGCTAAGCACAAATGAAGAATGTTTGTCAAATGTCAAATCAGACCAGTAGCTCCCGAGATTAGCGCGTTCAATCAAACACACAAACTTTTCACCTTTATATATTAGTATAATATATATATATATATATATATATATATATATATATATATTGTTATGTACGTATATATACAAATTCCTATTTAATGATTTTAAGTAAATTTTCTGTTTCTACATAATCTAATTTTTGGAAACATATATCCAGTGCTTTATTACATTGATATCTCGATTTTTCTTTACTGTCCATTCCTGTGCCCGCAACCCGTTGAATTTTGACACAAGATTTAATAGCTTATGTCAAACTTTAACCGATAGTTAGGCAAATCGACTAGGAACCAAGCGTTGGCTTCATGCTTTCCGTTTTCCCATTTTTCGGAGTGATAATTTTTTATGGGAGGGTAAACCGCTTCGTTACGTAACGCGTTACGACGCCAGTCTGTCTGGCTTCCCTTTCTCTCACGCATACGGCAGCGGTAGGCAGGCTAAGTTATCACTTCTGTCGGGCGTCGTGAGATGAGACGCACACGCCTTTTTTTTATTACAGCTTACAACAACAATTATTTTTTCGTTTCTGCGTCTGGATTATTAATTTTTAGGCTTTTTGTGTTTGGTTTGTTTGTGAAGTGTGCGTGTAATGCAATGTGGTGGTAGTGCGCGCTGGTGTGAGTATTTGTGAAGTTTTATTACGGCCAGGATTTGAAACCGCGCCCTTTGAGTTTGTGATGTGAATATGCTAACCACCAAGCCACCACGGCTTGACGCTGCACATTGTAGTAATAAACAAAAAACATAAAAATGTCCATAATGCCTTAGTGCGGTGCTGCACATGTGTTTCATGATCATAACAAGCACATACCAGATTTTTGTGGTGCGGTCGCATCGTTCACGGTCTCCCGCAATGGATCACGTTGTACTCGAATAATAAACAATACATTATAATGTGGTTCAATATCGTTGCTTGATGAGTGAATATCTACTTATATAATACTCGTATTATAAATTTCTAAATACGCCCTATGTATCTTTCCTATATATAAAAACGAATGTTTGTCTGTATGTCCTTTATAGAATCGTAAACTATACATTTGATCATCAGATGATCTTTATTTAGCAAAGTTGTTGTGAATCAGCCAAAGAAGGTTTCTGAGTTGGTTCACATTTGGACCCCGTAGGTGGCGCTGCTGTCGGCTGAAAAGTGGCCAAACGTCGAAATAACCAAAATTAAATAAATTGCCGCGCTTAAAACCGTTATAACGCAGTTTTATTATGGAATGGACTACATAAAAGACGGAGAACACGATGCATATTTTTTTTAAGATTCATTGTCTGTTTGTTCGGGATACACTTTTTCTCGGGGTTTAATTAGCTTATTCCGACACAGTTTTAACTAAAAAAAGCTTACATTTTTTCTATTGCTACGGTACTTTGTGTCCCGGGAAATCCACTGAAATTTCAAGTTAAGCGTGGACGAATTGTAGGACATACCTATCCTACTTATAAATAAAATTTGCCGAGCGCATATCCATAGGTTTCAGTTTTTGACCGGTTTCCAAACCTTATTTGCTTACCAAAACAAGTAAAATGGTTTTAAAATGGGCATATTATTGAAGTTGCGCCACATATATATGGTGGAAATACAAACGAAGCGGACGAAACGCTATGCTTCCACTTTCATCATACGCTGAAGAGTGGAACTTTTTACCGTTGTCTGTTTTTCCTGAAGAATATAATCTCGGTGTCTTTAAGTCTCGCGAGAACAGGTATCTTCTGGGTAAGCGTGCTCCACCTGAGACTGCATTTCCACCTTTTTTTTATCACGTGTAGGTTCGCGTTTGACCATTATCTCGCTCAATTTAAGCGTAGTTATGGTCTAAGATCGAGTAAGCTTACCTCGAAGGTACCTATTCACACGAGCCTTGAAGACACCCAGGTAGGTTTGTTTGGTTTGGTTGTAGGTTTCGGGAAAAACAGACTCCGGCAGTGTGTTCCACTCCTTTGCGGTGCGTATAATGAAGGTGGACTCAAAGCGCTTTGTTCGGATAGGTGGTATGTCCACCATTTTTTTTATTTTATTTTTACCAGGGGAAATCCGATTGAGGACTAAGCCGCGACAAGGGGGGATAATTGGGGGGATAATTCGCGACCTAGTGTGGGATTCGCCAGATTGGGGGTGGCACTAGCATGCCCAGTCAGAACTGGTGCCATGCTATTGCCACTCCCCAGTTAGGGATACCCACTAAAACCCCTGGGTGTTCCATCCTTCGCCTTATGCCAGGGCTACGGGTATATGACCTAGCCTCTCCGCAGCTCTGGCAGGCGTGGGCCCCCATCACGAAGCCTCTTCCATTGCCGGGAACTCATTCCCCGGCATCGTCATGCTGGTATGTCCACCAGGCGCAATGTCGGTCAAACGCGAACCCATTCATTATACTTAAAAAAACTTACAAGGGACAAAATGAATCGCAACAAAATTTTAACTGCAAGTGTTACGGGCAGATTGTTAATGTACTTGTCCACTTTGAAAAATTAAAGCAAGTAAGACCCCGTATATATAGAAATTTCACTTCAAAAAAAAAGTTCATGACTGTTTTTGTGCTGTGATGTAAAATGTTTTGGAATGCATTTAATCGCACAGCTATACGCACCAAACTGGAATATTACTAAAGTATCTTTCGAACAAATCATCCTCCAACTAATCTCAATCGATTAACCACATTTTAACATAAAAAAGTAATTGTTTTGGTCTACGAAGCTCGAGTCTTAATAGCCGTACAATTTTTAATTTAATTACAAAATAGAAAAAGGAACTTGGAGATCACCTATGATCAGAAAGGGTTGGACCCTCTATTATTAAATCCTTTCTGGCCGATTCATTATAAGCCACGGCATTCACATCGACTAGTTTTTTTTTATTCTATTCCTATTATTTTATAGTGTGACGTCGGTTATCGGGTTTATAGAGCGATCGAGATGAGTTGATCCTGGATCAAATATTAACAGAAATACTATTTAATTTATATGAAATTTTTTATTATTAAGTAACTAGTAAATAACTATTTATAACTTAGTATATTTTAGCTTTTAATTATATTCATTATAATAGCTTATTGGTAGAAAAAAAAGTACTACAACGAAATGAAATGCGAAGTATTTTACAATATATATTTAACGTATCTTAACAAGTATTTACACTATATAAATGTAAAATTATATTTCATACCTTTGAACTTTCAATCTCATAAATTTTATCAAGTTAGTATAGAGTCATTTAGGAGTTTCGATTTATGACTGATTGAAAATTAAAAAAAAAAAAAAACAATAATAAAACGCTGATTGAATTTTCAAATTGAGATTATCCATAAAAACAAGGATTTAATTGTGGCGCCAACTATGATTGCAGAGTGTGTTACGATTTACATATTTTTTTGTACAATTGTCATTTCTTTGGTTCAATCTCGAAAACGAACTAGAGAGCCTTAATATATTTATACTAATTCGTTAGAAATTACATAAATCAAAGGACAAGGGCACTACATCACAACAACAACTTTGGGGCAATTTGGAGGATTGCAGACAAGCTAAGCTGGCAATGCCTCGAGTAAACCTGCGTTTCTCCAGGTTCTTATATCTTAAAGCTCAGTCGGTCCCGGCTGAGACTAGTTATTAGCGCAGCCACTGGATATGGCAATTTTAACAGGCATCTTTTCAATATAGGTGTCACCGAAAACCCCATGTGCAGAGCATGCCTGGAGGCAGAAGAAACAGCCGCCCATGTCCTGCTTAAATGTGGAGGGGTGGCCCAATACAGGGCAAAGTATCTGGATGCTCCAGGTAGCCTCCGAGAAGTCTTCAGCAACGTCAAGGACTTTCTGGAGGAGCTGGGCTGGATGGAGTAAGCCCTCATCCACCCTCGCATGCAAAATAGGCGCTTTGTCGTCGAGTTGCGGAAACCGCCCGCTCGTAGAAGAAGACGAAACACCCAATATCCTGTTTCCTTACCGTTTCTTCAAATTGTATATTGTGTAACTCCTCCTTGTCACAAGAAGGCATTTACTTGATTATTGAGGATACATCGATATGGTATGACCAAACATATTTTATTCATATAATTTGCAGATTTATGTAATAAGTAGTCATACAAATATAGAAAAATATTTACCAGTTTACATACATATCTCACGAATTCTGTGAATGGAGGATATAATGTAATGTAAGGCATCGCTATCACGCGCTAACTATGAAGAAACCTGCTTATTGATATTACCCATATATTTTTACCTACATTTGGAACCTCTAGCTTAGAGCAGTGGGAGGTTTAATAACGTTCAAGCAACAAAACGTTATATGAGTAAAATAAATGGAACAGATTTAAAATCAGTCATTGACATTATGTTAACATTTTGATTTTTAGTTCTAATATTGGTAAAACCATTACAAGACATTGAAGAAACTCTGATGCATAATTTCATCATTAAAATTCTAATGCTATACATATCAAAAATCATTTTATTAACCAAATTTAAATTTGTATTTTCTTTTTAAGTCACACCGTAATTAAAGTTTTATATCTTATATGTTTTGAATTGGAGATTGATCTTATGTTTTTGGTCTTTCCTTTTTTTTACTTATAATTGGCTTGCGCAAGCGTTGTTCCAAAAATGTGAGATTGCGATACCTATTTGCTAAAATCTGCTTATTTGCTAGGTATTAACCTAACTAGTACTATATATTCATTTAAACTTAAAAGAACGAGAAGAAGAGAATGAGCACAATATCCTGACATTGTTCTTATTATTAAAATACATTTAATAGTTAGACAGGATTGACTTGTTCATTTAATAATGTAACGACTTTTAAGTAAACTAAATTACGAATATATTGATCTCTTATTGTGATACTACTCTACTCTACTCTTTATTGTGCTTACTAGAAGTATATTTTAATTATATAATAGGTATAAGTCAGTAAACAACACTTAGCTTATCTCAGTAGGGTAATAAAGATAAATGAAGTATCCTTAAACTACTTTAAAACAAATTAATGTAATTCTATCTTAATAAAAATCACTTCATTTTAAATAGTCAGCTATAAGAAGACTATATTTTACAGTTTTTTTATGTGAGTCAGTATTGTGTGCATTTTTTCAATTAATTTGCAATTTACGATATAACACTATGGTCTATCTCAATCAAATAATATTTTATAAAATATTTCTATTTTATTGTATTTGTAAGAGCATAGTTAAGGAACAGTTTCGTGTTGTATAGTACTTGTATGTTGTATGTTACTACAGAGATCCGTATTGGAAAGAAATAATACATTCTGCTTTAATCTTTTACGCCGGTTAATATAATTCATCCCACTTCAATAGCTTAGAATTTAGGTTATTTATTATTTGAGAACTTAATTTTTACTCTAAACTAATAAAATGAAATTAATAGTAGTTTTTTCACCCTAAGTTATTCTCAACTGTAAAAAATTACTGCACATAATGCACACGTAACACTAATATAATATACAAATTTGTCAATTGTGATTTTCTTCAATATTATACTTCTGCAACACAACATTTTTAATTCATAACTGCAATTTTACAACGTCTGAAAGGTATCATATAAATCAATAATATCACATTATAGAAAACCGTCATGGTTACAAGTTTACACAACCAATAATTCCTCCCGATGTACCTGCGTAGTAGACCAATTTTAATAGACAACCACAGTGTACGAATTGTGTAAACGGGACTGAGCTAAGTATGTATAGCAAACGACACTCTGTCTTTTGCATTTGCGAATATAGATTATTTTCATGTCGAAACCTACCACCCACCGCCTTACTTGCGCAAACGAAAACTGCTGATTGGACTTATAATTTGTACGTACATTAAAAATTTATACTACTAAACTTCTTCAACGATCTTCAAATAAGCCGAAAACTATTTGTATTTTTTAAATATATTGAATAGGTTTGCGTTTTACATTCCGCCTGATATCAGGTAGAAATACAGTCTAAGATAGAACACTCCTATCTGCGAGATACCTGTTCATGCGAGACTTGAATACATGTACGTTTCAGGAAAAACAGACAATGGTAAAGAGTTCCAGTCTTCAGCGGTATGATTTCAGTAGGTATGATGTTGCATAAATCTAGGCTATTCGTGGAAAATAATGCCCATTATTTTCCGCTTCAACATCTAAGAGAGGGCTACAACACTCCCTGGCAATAACAAAAGTATCAAATGTTTTCGATCCAAACGCACTCCCCTCGCGGGCACGGCATATATAGCTTAAACGCAACGCTTCCAGCATGACGTATCACCTTCGCATATTAATTCACCGTTTAATAATAATAATAATAGTTGGTCTGTACGTACCCTCTTTGTTTTAATATACCCCTTTCAAAGACTCGCGCAACTTTTAATGCACATAGGCATTGTTTGATTATTGCTAAAAATTAACGGTTTCAAGTTTTGTCTTATGGCAATACATTAAAGTAAATTCTTCTTGCCCGTGGCTTGGCTAGTGTTTAGATTTCGTCAAGAAATTGCGTTTTTTCTATCCCTCGGAAATAATATATTTTACCTATGCATGTATGTAAGTCCGGGTGGAATCTTGCAAGTTAAATTTGACCAACTTCCCGGTTTCCGATTGAGCTGAAACTTTGTACATATGCGTATATCGCATAAAAATCTAATAATATGGTATCATGGAACTGATATGATTATGGAGTCGGAAGGTGGTTATAGGAACTCCTGTACTAGACAAGATAGACCCGCCATGTTTGCGCTCGTTTTAGTCGTCTTGGGGACCACTCTGCTGCTACATGATATCTAGGATCTCAAAAGCTTGTATTTAAAAACTTTTTCAAATAAAAAAAATATATCGGACTAAGGATGAATATAACGCCATCTAGCGAAGATCGCGGAGATAATCGTGAAAGCAGTCCGTGCAGGAACCGTCTGGATAACTTAAACCTTGAGTTGTCTTCCTGAATCAGTGGTCAAATTCCAGTCCCCCTTTAAAGAGACGCAGCGCATTTGTAGCACCTTTGATGATGCAAATGTCCAAGGGCGATGGTAACCGCTTTCCATCAGGTGATTCATCTTTCTATAAAACTATTGCAGTCATGTCGTTGCCTTCTCGATCGCAGAACCATCTTTTCAGCTATATTCGTCTAAGTCTCTCTCTGCATAAGTGCACGACGTAGACGGTCTACCTAATGGAAAGCGGTTACCATCGCCTATGGACATTTACATCATTAAAGTTGCCATTAATGCTGGAATATAACTTAAGGTTGCCATGGCGGCATACTCTAGCCGTCCAGCCTGGCAAATATCCTACCACCTGGCTGTCGGTTGTTTTGTCACCTCTTACGACAGGTGGCCCGGCCGTAGGAAATTGTATTGTTACGAGTTACGCAGGACTCGAACTAAAATGCCGTTGGAATTACTATATAATTTATTAGAACTATACAAACACGTATAAAACAGGTACAGATATAACTAGACACTACTAGTACAAGCAGCACTATTCAATAACAAGAGCAAAGTCCGTCACTACATCGCTCATTGAATCTACGTCTTAGTCGTATCGTACTCCTCGCTTGACTGCCTTACCCTTCCGTTCGGGCATTGTTTTAAACTAAGTATACAATACCAAAAAAGGACCACGACTGAGGTTTCCGGGAAACCGTAATCTGCACACCTGGTTTAATTCCTGCGAACGGCCATAAATAACAATAGGCTATTGTCTAATTGCAAATTTTAAACACAAAGTAAATAAAAGAACTCCGAATTCGGGAAGGGTAATAAACCAGGTGCGCATTTCTTTGTCGGTATGTAACTCCGGTCCTGTATGGATAAGCCAAGGTAGTTTCTTAAGTCATTTAACAGTTAAAATTGATATGTAGCACGTGTAAACTAGCCTTTAGTATTTGCGCCTTTGCACATTGTTCCGTCATGCAACGGATGTTAGCATATTTATTCTCAAAAACAATGTATAACTCTTTGAATTTTTTGTATACTAATTGTTTTCGTTGTTTATTGTTTATATCTGATGTTCAGTTTTCGGGGTGCTTGAAGGTTGGCCGGTCGATGACCGAGCTGGGATTTACAAATAAGGAAACTCACATCTATACCAATAAAATTGAATCGACTGTTTGTAATTTCAGAACACCGACCTCTTATTTTTATATTACCACTGTATGGATTACTGCATATAAAACCTGATATAAGAAGCCAGTTTATTTTAGAACCTGGTAAGTAGACCCTTATCATAGCCTGAACAGAAATTAATTTATCAATGCAGGAACGGAGATATACAATCTCCTCCGGCCAGGCGGCCTGTCGTAAGAGGCTGCAAAACTACCCACAGCCAGGTGGTAGGGTATTTCTAGATTATGCCGCTCTAGCAACTTTGAGTTGTGTTCCAGCATTAATGTCCAGGTTCCAGTATCCCCTTAGAGAGTGGCAGCACATTAATAGCACCTTTAGTGTTGCAAATGTCAATAGGCGATGATACCCGCCTTCCATCAGGTGGGCCGTCTCCCTATCTGCTGAGCTCATCCAATAAAAAAAAAGTTCCAATAATGTAACAACTTTTCTTTAAATGTCTCTTCAAATGATGATAAGTACTTATTTTTTGTAAATATAAATAAGATATTTAGAATTTTCTACTTGGCTAAAAGTTAGCCTCAATCTGCATCCTAAACAGTTCAATGGATTTTAATAACATTGTTAACGATTAAAACAGGAATTTAATATTAATGTTATATTTTGTAAGGCTTAAGAAATATTAATAAATTCTAATTGATATTGCCATCTAGCGGGGTAAATAAGCTAACTGCAGGGAGAAAGAGGGGATTATAAGGCTCCGCCTTTCATCTGGTGTCACTTTTCTGGAAGATTATTGTAATACTCGAAATTTACAAATATAATTTATAGCTATTTAAATACTGTACCTACTGTGTGTACTGAGGATTTTTTTACGTGTTTCATTATGCAAACTTTTTCAGCAAGTTATAAGAATATATTTTGCTTTTAAATTTGATGTCAAATACATAAAGAAGCTGTCAATTTGACTGACAGAAAACTTGTATTCAAAATTTTTGTATATAAAATGTAACCAAAAAATATGAAAAAGGAAAATGAAAACCCAAAAAAAGAAAATAAACATGATTTAAAAACTGAGAAAGAAATATGATATTAAAATGTTTGATTTACCTGGTAATTACTTAAAGACTTATAATCCAAGCCTCGTGGAAGAACACACAGACAGCTCTGACTTCGAGGATGATATACAGATAAGTCAGAAGAAAGGTCACCATAGCCTTGTCAAACCAGATTTAATATTCAGATTGCCAGAAAGAAACCAAACACGTCTTGCAGGTAATAAAATACTTCAACAAGCTGATAAAAACAGCTCATTTTGTGAATCTAAAATCATTCAAGTTGACGACATACCAGTCCGAGATGTAAATTATAACGCAAACAAATATATCATAAACCATGGGGACCATATTCAACATGTTCGCTCAAAAAGTTCATTCATTAAAAACAAGATCATACCGAGTTTGTCTTGCATGTTTCGAAGGTCAAATAACAATACAAAACATCTGGCTTCTATAAAAGAAAACTCAGTAGATATTATGCTTAAAGATGGTGGTTGTCAAGTGCAATGTTCAAATTGTGAATGTGAGAAAATAAGAAAACTAAACCAACAAAGTTATACTGTACGACCGGTTTATGCTTTTGAAAGAAATCCCCATCAACAAATTACTCCATATACTGTCAAATATGCACAAGGGACTTTAAATCAGTTACATAATTCAAATACATTATACTCTACTACTAGCTGTACAGTAACTCTGTCTTCAGATGAATCTGAGGAAGAAAAGGAAAAAGCAAGACGACAGTTTAAGAAAAGACTACGTAAAGAATTAAGAAAAGAATATGAGAAGCTTAGATTACAAAAGCACGTGATAAAGCATGTTGAACAGCAGTATCCTTCGACATCCAAACTAAATTCAGCTTTGGTTTATACTTCGCAGCGGGTCGGAAAGGGTACTCGAACAGATACAGACTCCGATACTCCGTATTTTAATGACATGCCTTCTACTTCATCTGGTTTCTGGGACTATTTATTTGATAAAATAAAAAGGAAATATCAGACCCATAGAGCTGAAAACCCAAATCCATGCTTTTGTAGTAAAAATAACAGTAAATTTGCTGAAACTTCTAGGAATGATCCACCGCGTGGTCAGGAATGTTGTGGTATCCTTAAAAATTCCTATGATGATCAGTATGATAAGGCAAATAGAACACCACCACCTTCATTAGCAACGACGAAAAAAGAAGATCCTTCCAAAAAAGTAGAGTGTCAATGTCGTCCTGAAAAACCTCTAAAACAAGCGAGAAGAACGGCAGACTCCAGCAAAGCGCCTGCACAAACATGCAATGGTGTTACTACTTGCCAAGAACCTCACGACGAGCTCACACAAGCATTGGCTAAGCAATATAATGGAGAAATACTTTGCATCCACAATCCTCCTTGCATTTTAGTTAACGGTTGTCTTAATTTACCATTAGAAAAAGAAAGAACAAGTGCTAGTGTTTGGACTGCGGCAACTGAATATAAGAAAGGAAGCTTATTTAAGAGTGCCAAAAAGTATATTAATTTAAAAACGAAATATGATCAAGATTGCCAGTATTTTACCCCGGCCGTTGAAGTACGCCAATGTCAAACGTCATCATACAAATCTGAGAAAAAAATTCAGAGTCTCTGTCATCATAAGCCTCCATGTGAAGTAGTGAGATGTTGTCATAGGAACAGATATGATCCAACTTTAGCAAGTTCCTGCGTGCATGTGCCAATGTGTCAGAAAGTTCCTGAATGTATACTGAATACAGGAAACCCAAACCTGCTTATGACACCTTGCAGACATGTTCCAAAGTGCCCGGACAAACCTATATGCAGCAGGAGCGCGAAGTATATAGTGTTGACAGCTAACCAGACGATTGGAACGCAAGTAAAACCGCAGCCTACACAACTTTGCCGGCACCAACCACCTTGCATACTGATACCCAGATGCCTAGGGAAGATCATGTGTGAGAATTATATTCCACATGAGGCGATTCCGAAGTGTGTTCATCAGCCGTTATGCGAGATGATTCCTGCGTGCTGTAGGAAAACGAAACAAATGGTCTCAGCCGGTTCTCAATATCCAAATGGTTGTCGTGTTGTTTAGGACACTCGTAGTTTAGAGCTTAGACAGTCTTCGAAGTTGCTAGACTAGAATTTTGCGAGCTTATATACGCCATGTTCGATGTATATTTTGTGTGTTTGACATTCGATTATAATTTGTTGTTTGTTGTGATGTACTTAATTCGAACATTTGTGTTGTGGACAAATAAATGATACGTCTAACATGTGCATTTTAATGACTCATTAATTTACTAGTCGTAGTTAGTTTATTATTATATTGTTTGTTATCGTTTCCTGTTGCATGTAGTTTAACCATTTTAATATGTAATATATAATAGAATAATAATTTAATCAGCCATAACATCCTGCTTCTGCGTTTAGGCTGTTTCACTTTTAAGGAAACGAAATATAGGTAGTTATACATACATACATAACTTTTCGCCAGGTCCCTTGCGGGGTAGGCACGAACAACAAAGTGCCATACAGGCTTATTCTTACACACCTCACTTGCTTCTTTGACATTCATAGCTCTTGTCATGCACGCTCGTCTATTCTTAAGGCTCCTGACATCACCTTCTGCTAATACACGATCAATTTGATCATGAAAGGTGTGTCGTGGCCTTCCGCGACTTCTGCATCCATCCACTTTTGCATTGTATATCTGTTTAGTCATGCTTTCATCATAAATTCTTTCCACAGTTATACATAATACGCCTATACATACATGATACTGCGCTTATCCTAAGCTTAGCTTGCCCTGATGGCCTGGCAAGTTTTCCACATTTATCTCGGTCTGTTTTTTGCGCAATGTCTTCTTTAGTCGTGTGATATATATATATATATATATATATATATATATATATATATATATATATATATATATATGTCGGAGGGAAGCTATAAATCGGATAATTGTTGTTGTTTGGATTTATAACGCACAATATTATTTGTTTACATTTTAATTACTTCTAAAATTGTTAATTTAGTTTAATTTGATATCTTAAATGTTTCTATAACTTAAGCATCGTTCTAACCTAATAAAAGTTATGAATATTGTAATTTAATAAATGACCAATCGGAGCAGAGCATATGGCTCGGAGCGAAGTCAGACGCCCTCTATACTTGAGTAGTATCTACTTCGATAGACGGAGGAGTTTTTGTGGCACATTCAGTTGATGGCAATAGCTCGAGTTGGACCATGGAGTATTTTAAAGAAAGTATTGAAGTTAGAAGTATGAGCGGTGTCCTGAACCCGCTGCTCGGTCTAAACTATGTTAAAATGTCTTTTAAATCTAAATTAAAAGTGCATAAACCGTGGCTATCGTGTTTTATGCTCGCATTTTACCCTGATGACGCCCACTAAACCTGGAATAACCAAACGAGATGTCGTGAGAACAAGACCTTCTCCGACATATATATGAATACACCTCTCTCAATTCCGTAAAAAGTTCAACTAATTACCCATCAATTTTAACCGGAATAATTATATTTTCACTTTAGTCTACAGTACGTATATTGTTTCTCTCCTCGTTACCTCAAGCAACGTTTCGAATTTCTGACCGTCTAGACCCCACAATTTGCGCCCTTCAACTAAATACAGAACAAATACACCTGTACATACGTCTTATTTTTACAATAATTCTTACCGTCCAGGTTGTGCGTCTTTGGAATGAGCTACCTATACTACAAAACAAGCCGAATCCTCACGGTATTTTAAAAATCAGGTTTAGAAGTATTACTTCTTTATATAATTCCTAATCGCACACGTAAAAGCACTTGCAGGGTATAATACATAATATACATACTTACTTTAAAGAGATTCAATGAAGATTATGCTTTTCAAAATGTTTTAACATTTTGAATATTTGCAGAATGTCCTGTCTCCTAGATTCAGCACTTCGAACTTTCTAATATTATAATTGAATTTTTACAGGTAATTAATGAAGAGAACGTCTCTCGAGTGCCAGTATTATATAGAAGCAAGTCCGCGAAGAAGTTTTTGATTAAGAACGGAATGTTTTAGACTGAATACAAAATTGGGAAAAAATCTAGTGTTTTATACATAAAAGCACAGGCCTTAAATTTACATTTTATCTTCTGACTATTAGAAAAAAAGTAATAATTGTAATGTTGTGATGTAAGACGCATGGAGAAAATAATTTGGAAAGTAAAGAAGTGCTGTAGATGATAAAGGAAAAACGCACAATTTTATAAACTTTGGAGGAAAGAAGGGGGAAAGGGGAAAGGGGGAGATATTTGGCCATTTGCTACGACACGACACCTTCCTATGCACGTTAATCGAAGGAAAGTGGGAGCGTGTCTTACATAGAAGTTAAACAACTGGCCCATAACAGAGAACGTTGAAGGAGGCTTCTCCGACAAGAGCATAGCTCTTAAATGTAGATAGCTATTGATAATAATTGTAATTACTTTTTAATAATACGACAATAATAACTGCGCTATTTTACTCCTTTTACTTAACGTCATAAGTAGGTACGACAGCATCTAGTAGATTTATAATAATTATCTCACTTGATTTGACTCTCTGCTCTTCTATTGATACTCGTTATATCCATAATACGAATCTGCGAAAGTGGCCGCTGTAGATGCCCTGTCTACTAATTGCACTTGCAGTAATCTACAATTTGCGTTTTTCAATTTTTTGCAGAAATTGTATCCAAAAGCTAAAATTTTATTTCCTTTCTCGTTTTTTAGATACACTAAAAAATTTATAACATGGATATTCAGTTTTTGATCAGTAGGTTCTAATCAAACTAAAACTTCAATCTTAAAACAAAAAATAGTTTAAAATACCCTTTGCAACAAAAAATTACTTAGTTCAAATGTCACTTACAACAAAATGGCGGTAAAGACTCCATAATGTTTACCGCGTTTTTCTCGAAACCGCCATTTTGCAAGTTCTCCGTTTTTCATAAGGAGGGCAGAATAATATACGGAAAGAAAAATAAAAACTACAATGTTGTGGATTGAACTGTTCCAAATTTAAGGATGATCTACCATTCACAATAGATAAAATTGTTCTATTATTTATGTAGGTTTATGTCTTGGCAGCTAGACCTTTAAGCCAGATCTTAGTTTACAATATAGTTTCTTCATTTTCTTAAGCCTATGTGTAGCACAGCTGAACTGTAGGTAATCAGCTGGTGCCATTCAACGGAGTTCTTGTGACAACTCAAAAGGCCACATTTGACTATACAGTTCACATTTCTCACAAAACACATAGTAACTACTAAAAAATTATCAATATCCTGCAATTTTTGTTCATTTTAGAGTAATTTTACACATTTTTATAAACCGGCACAAAACAACATCTCTTTTCAGTTCCCGCCAAAAACTCCAAAATTGTTCCAAATTCAAAATGTTTTCTAGACCAGAAGCTAAACAACAGTGAACTGAGCTAAAGTGTTAATTGTAAGTCAAAATCAAACACCATGTGCCAAGTGTTGGTGAAACAATAAAGTCAGACGAGTTGGTTTTACGTCATTTCAAGGAAAATAATTGCATAGCAACAGTGAGATGTTGGCCTACCTGGTTAACTCTTGTTAGTTGGTCTGCTAATGTGATTTGCTTGCACCCGTAAGTTTTTAGACGCTTTATATGTAGGTACAAATAATAAACTAAGATGTTTCACAGTTTTTTCACGTTAAATAAGGCTTCTATTCACGTAATGGTACTCGAGTTAATTAATATACAAACATTGTAAAATCACGTCGAATCTGGATGAAATTTGGCTACTTTTATCCCGGATAAATGTACGGGTCCCATGGGATTTAGAGGTCGGCAACATGTTCCGGACACCCTTGGTGTTGCAAACGTCTATAGGCGACGGTAACCACTTTCCATTAGGTGGGCCGTCTGCCTGTTTGCCTACTTCAGGCAATAAAAAATTTGAGAACCTTCTCCTTTTTTTGAAGTCGGTTAAAAATAAGGGATAATATTAAAGCGAGCGAAGCCGCGGGCAACAGGCGAAGTCACTTTGGTTGATTCATGCAAATTGAACTACATATTAGTAGTCTAGTATTGGCTTTCCAGACAAATCATAGAATTCATTCCGAATTTACAAACATTCAATTAATGAAATTTTACATAACGAAAATGTAAAAAAATGAGCCCATTCGAGCCATGGATATGCATTCAAAAATACCACGTTTTAAAGTATAGAATTTCAACATCATTTAATGGTGGGACCAATATATTTTTATCGCACCGAACATTTACATAAACTATTGTAGTTTTATGGACACCGGTACGAAATCTGTCGGGTATTTAGGGCTGGCACCCAATTCAAGGAACATGGCTACCTTATTGCCGGAATTGACTATACCATTCCCAGACAATTTAAAATTTCTTAAAATCAAATCAAATTCTATTGTCAAAAATTTTTACAGAAATAATGCTTACATAGGTTCCGCACTGGTTGTTAAGTTTCGCACCGGTGTCATTTTTTTTCAACCTGGTCACTTTAAGTCTCTCCCAAGAAAATTCCGTAGAATTATCGGGATATAAAGCACCGTAGATTTTAAGTCCAGAATTTGCTATCGATCACCGAAAACCGCTTCGAAATCAGCCCAGTAGTTTTTACGTGAATCCCGAACAAACAAAGGTAAAAAATATAAGACCCAAAAGATACACTTTTACAATTTTATAATAACTATACCGGCCCGTCCCAGCTACACACGGGTGGTTTATAGATACTTAATTTACACCTTGGACGTTACATATGAAGTTTTAGTAGGGATCTCTAATTTTTACCAGTAATAAATATAGCCTATGATACGTAGGAATAACGTAGCATTGAACGGAGGAAGAATTTTTGAAATCGGTTCAGTGGTTTTTGAGTTTATTCCTTACAAACATACAAAAGTACAAATCTAGCATCTTCATAATATTAGTATAGATTATATTTAAGTTGGCAACCCTACCTATATGTGAAGAACCAAAAACTGGTCGAGTTCAACGGTCTCCACTCATTAGTTTTTGATCACAGCACCTCGAACTATCAAAATGTCGTAAACAAGCTGCGGTAGTCATGCAAAATACGACTTTATCCTTAACAATTTAGAATTGGATATTGGTTGAAATTATTTTAGAAGATTTTTTTTAACAACAGGTACGCAACTGGTTTCTTAAAGTGGACGTTTGAAATGATAAAATTCCTCCGTCGGGTACCTATAGATTAGGAAATTATTCTTAACTATTAGTTGAAATGTTTATAAGAACAGCGCTTAGCCGGTTTTTGCTGGTCACACTGATTATATTATCTACTTGCTGTGCCCGCCTCTGTTCCCAGGAGACTTGTTTCATATTCATCACTTTTTGAACACTGTAAAATGTCTAAATAGAACATACTCCAAAATTTCAGATACTTTTTATTGCAGTTTAGATTCCTAAATTTTTCACTGAAGACAAAATATTTCAGACAAACAAATGAACATTGTATATCACATATATTATAGTCATAGCAGTTTCTAATTAAATTTTGTGGGGCTTATTTTATAATACAATTAAAAAGATCAATTTGACTTATGGTATCGATATGGAAGAGATAGGTAAAACCAGCAATGGGAATCAAACAATAAACTACTATACTAAACTTACTATACTGTATATAATACTGATCTTCTTTTCCTTTAATCTGATAATAACCTGATCTTCTAGAATCCAAGAAGAATTTAAAGAATGTTTATTTAAATCAATCAAAAAAGGTGTATTGAAAACAATTTCGTATCGTATACAACTGCTGATGTACACAGAACAGAAAACTGACGATTGAATCAAGACTGGAGAATATTAAAGAACGAACAATGAACAACGAACGTGTTAATTAATTAATCACCTAATCGTAATACCGAAGTAAGAAAGAGAGTTGGTCTGAAAGAGTGTCGGGGTGAAGGTAAGGAAAGGAATGCTCCGGTGGTTCGGGCATGTGGAAAGAATGTATGATGAAAGAATGTATGATGAAAGAATGACTAAATAGATATACAATGCAAAAGTGGCTGGATGCAGAAGTCGCGGAAAGCCACGACACACCTTCCATTATCAAATTGATCATGTGTTAGCAGAAGGTGATGTTAGGAGCCTTAAGAACAGACGAGCGTGCATGACAAGAGCTATGAATGTCAAAGAAGCAAGTGAGGTGTGTAAGAATGGGCCTGTGTGGCGCTTTGTTGTTCGTGCCTACCCCGCAAGGGACCTGGCGTGAAGTTATGTATGTATGTATGAACACCTGATCACATACTACAAGATACAGATTCGGTAAAGTGAGAATAATGTTACATACCACTGTTCTTATCAAACTTCTTATCCTTGCAAAGAATGTCTGGAAAAAAACGCTAATAGCGATCAGACCGCCTATTATATTGTTACGAGTTTGCGGGACTCGAACTAAAATGCCGTTAGAGTTATTATAGAGTTTATTAGAACTATACAAACACGTATAACACATGTACAAATATAACCGAATGCAACAAATTCAAACGTAATGGCAGAAGGTCGTGATTCAATAAAACGCGCAAAGTTCGTCACTATTAGATTCCTGAATGTACACACGTCAGGCCTAAATCGTAGTTTTAGCTCAACTATCCCAACAATATATATTATCTAAAACATCTTAAAGTCGGTGCTTAGTAATTTTCAAAAAATATAGTAATTTTTATGTTTTACTTTGCACCGACTTCAAGATGTTTTAGATAATATATGTTTATTAAAAATAAGATATTATAATTAATAATAGCTTGAAATTGAATTGAAGAATGAGTTATTTTATACTTTTTAGTTTTTGAAGTCGGTTTTTCAACATACGTATGACTATGTAGATATCAATATAGTGTGGTAGTACAGGTAGTGTGTGGTATGGGCGTTGGCTGCTCGTCGCCTGAGGTGGTTGCAGTATTAAAACTACATTGTCCCAATGTATGTGATGTCTTTATTCTCTTCACGTTTGACAAAATGAAAGACTTATAATAATGTAGTATATATACATTATTGCTACGTGTGTACTTAATTATTGTGCGCTTACAATTAACAATACGAATGCTTACATACTACAATAGTTTTAAATGCAACTTTTTGTATAATAATAATTTTACCTCGTATTTAATGTTATAAGAGTGCTATATGATTTGATGAATTTATTTATTTTAATTTATTATAATATGGTCAATTTATAAATAGATATATGTTATTTGTTTCGTTGCAGCTGCAGTTATTTTATATATTATGTTTGTGTTACGATTTTAAATTATTGCTTTTTATATACATATATAGTTTTTTAGTGTGAATTTTATTAATGAAATGCATTACACTATATATTTTGTTGTTATGTGTCGTATTGTTCACCGTAACTTCACTTTATGGTCCCAGACGGAAGAACAGCGCTAGTCCTTGTTGGCTAGCATTATGCTGAGGCTGGGTCCAATTTAGGACTTATTTTGTTTCTTTCTCTATTTACATGACTTTGTTTTATTGTTCTAAATAAAATATTTTCTTTCTTTCTTTCTTTCTTTCTTATAAGATTATCGCATTTTATTACTTTAAAGATTCATTGCATTCTTAAATATTCATTATTCAGCACTTAATAATCCTATTGACAAGTATATTAATGATAAAATTTGTTGGGATGGATGTTTTTTATAGCCCGTTCCTATACTTCTTCAACAATTTTGGTACAAACTGGGAATTGCTGGCAAGCCAAGTTGGCACTGCCCCGAGCTATTAGACTTTTGTCCAGGGCGATTCTAAAGTTCAGACAATCCCGGCTGAGACCAGTACTTAGCCGCTGGTCGTGGCAATTTTAACAGGCATCTTTTTTATGTTATCAGCTGTATATGTATGTATACAGCTAATAACATAAAAAGCGTTATTATGTATACAATGCAAAAGTGGATGGATGCAGAAGTCCGGAAGGCCACGACACACCTACCATGATCAAATTGATTAGCAGAAGGTGATGTCAGGAGGGTTAAGAACAGACGAGCGTGCATGACAAGAGCTATGAATGTCAAAGAAGCAAGTGAAGTGTGTCAGAATAAGCCTGTATGGCGATCTATTGTTCGTGCCTACCCGCAAGGGACCTGGCGTGAAGTTATGTATGTATGTATGTAGCTGTATATTAGCTGAAGAGTAAATCCATCACAACATGAGAGTTTACTAATGTCTACTATTAAGTAACGTTAAGACTACTATTAGGAAATACTAAAGGATGTTAAAAAGTGTTTTTAGCAGAAGTTACTTTGGCTAAAATGTTTGAATTTTATTTCGACGAATTATTTATTCTAGAGGCCTTAAGTATTAGTTGCGCACGCGCATGAGAGAATGCCACTCCGCAGTCAAGAGAGACTCTATTTGCATTGAATCGATATCAAATTAAGTATTCTACGCTCAAAACAATGGAGTTTAGTAATTCTTAGATTCTTTTTTTATTATCCCATAAAGCACAATGACATTAGCTAACTACAGTATACAGATAAAACTGTAGAACTCATGTTTCTACATTGATTGAATTAATAGAACCGGTAAGGTCCATGTTTGGCCACATATTACTATTCCAACATGACACTACCACTTCTGATCTGAAGTGGCAGAGTCGTACTGGAATCATTGTCTTGATATCAGTTCTTAGGTGGGCTTGCTCGGTCTGATGCCACGCTCTCACAGAATATCGGCATTAAATGGCCCATAAAACACAATAACATTAGCTAACTCCAGTATACAAATGACACTGTAGAACAAGTACCCATGTTCCTACATTGATTGAACTAAGAGAACCGCTAACATGGCTTTACTACTTCTGACGTAGTAAATTGTAGATCGCCGAATGGAATCTTCGAATTGAATAATTCAAAAAGTTATATAAAGGTATTGAAGAAGTCTTGAATATGAAGTAATTTATTTTGATAAAGATGCATACTAAGATACAAATAAAGAGCCTCTTCTAGCGGTGGCATTACAATTAAAATTTTAAAATAAAAGAACCCTTATTGTGGCATAACTATGTATAATAGTTAGACATATGCTATCGCGATACCTTTTGTAGATAATGATGTGTTCTGCAAAGTCGTAGTACATTGTTTTATTCTATCATCAATAGTTTTTACAGAGCACGCGATTTTAGATATTCTTTTACACCGGTTCAGTAGTTTCGGAGATAACCCCCTACAACGTCACAAACTTACCTCTTTGTAATGTTGGTATAGATATCATAGCAACAAGTTGTTAATATCTCGGTAGTTATAATTGTTATAAACAAGCAATATTATTTATAACATTTGCGTATCAGTGCATTTGTAGAATTTCCAATAAATTAGCGATTATTGCATGTACATGCGATAATTTTAAATGTAATTATGCGATAATAAATGTTTTACGAACGTGCTGATTGCAATAACTTGTTAATTAGTTTGCTTTGGACATGAAATTGTACTGTATTTTTTTTAAATTTATTCATGACCATAGAATCAGTCTTTCAGTCGGAAACATGTTAATTAATAGGTTTTCGTAAGTAGCGCAGTTGTATTGCAGGCTACAACCGACGCCATTCAATGGAGTTCTTGTGAAAACTCGAAAGATCACATCTGACTATACAGTTCACATTTCTCACAAAAACACATAATTTCTACTCAAAAACGATCAATATCCTGCAACTATTGTTCATTTTAGAGTAATTATACACATTTTTAGAAAATAAAACTGCACAGCACAACGTCTTCTTTCAGTTCTCTCCAAAAACTCCCAATTGTACTGTAACAGGTCAGGTGTTGCCATGTTCGATGTGCCAAATACGAATGACCGCATAGGTGTTACTGACCGTTCAGTGAAATACCTATAATTTGACTAAGTCCTCGCCAGTTGTGTGAACTTTTGCCCAGACTTTACGCTTAAAGATTATTATTTTAAAATTGTTCATATGTATATTATTTTATATGAAACTGGCTAGACACATAAATTACGTTAAACCATATTTTAAACATATAAATTTAATTTATCTGCAATATGCTAAAGAAGTTTTTGGGGAACTAAAGAGTGACGTGTTGTGTAGTTTTTTTTTCAAAAATGCAATGTTATAAATAATACTTTAAAATGAATACATTTGTAGGATATTGATAGTTTTTGAGTCGTAATAACATGTTTTCGTGAGAAATGTGAACTGTGTAGTCAAATCGGTTGTTTGGTGTCAGTTGAAGACCTAAAATTCATCTGAGCTCACTAATTATACATCAGATAAGGCTGTATGGACTCATTTTCTTTGCTTGCCGTGGCGAAAAAAATCTACTACTGTCTATGCTTTCAATAATAGAATTTTACAAATAGACACAATTAAATAAGTCGTGGTAGCGTCATGTCTAGCGCACGCGTCCCAAACTCAAAGGGCGCGGGTTCGATCTTGGTTGGAATGCAAGCACTTAGTCAGTTTTGTGACGTAAAGTGCATATTTTTACAATTACCACGTGCTAACAACGGTGAAGGACAACATCGTAATGCAACATGCACATTGAGATAACCGGGGTGTCAAATCTGCTAAGCCGCCTTGGACAAGCCTGACGGGTGTACTGCCCGTTCCCTCTGTCCCTATAATGGGAGGCCCGAGCCTAGCAGTGGGACATTTATTTTATGGGCTGATATTATTACACAATGAAATCAATTGTTAATGTAATAAAATATGCAGAAGTCGCGGAAGGCCACGACACACCTTCCATGATCAAAGTTATCATGTTAAGAACAGACGATCGTGCATGAAAAGAGCTATGAATGTCAAAGAAGCAAGTGAGGTGTGTAAGAATAAGCCTATATGGCGCTCTGTTATTCGTGCCAACCCCGCAAGGGACCTGGCGTGAAGTTATGTATGTATGTAATAAAATAATATTGTGTAGTAAATATTTGCCATTTTCAATACAGTTTTCCTGTAAACACTATATGACTATAAATATTTGTACAAAACGGATGCGATATGATATTAAATTAAAATAACTGTTAATTTAATAAATGCAATAAGGTCTGGTGAGGTCATAATGTGTTGGTTTATTAGGAAAAGCGTCTATTATTTATTCCAAAACGTAGGATTTTATAATGTCGAACTTATTTTGTCCCAAAAAGGAACCTTTATAAAATGATCATGTCTGTCCAATTGTTGGTCTTTGTACATCACAGTCACTTTGTCAACAATATATGTCTAAATTCGTGCAGAAACGGAGAAAGAATACAATTTCCTGCGGCCGGGCGGCCTGTCGCAAGAGCCGACAAAATAACCCGCAGTCAGGTGGTAGGGTATTTTCCCGTCTCGACGGCTAAGGTAGCTCTGGGCTAGAATATGCCACCGTAATAACCTTGAGTTGTGTTCCGGCATAAGTAACCAGGTTCCAAAAAAATCACACTTTTATTACCATAAAATTTGCTAAGTGAAAAAATCATATTGGAATACGACTTACTGTTCAAGTGATAACTTCTTATGGGAGGGTAAACCGCTTCGTTACGTAACGCGTTACGTCGCCAGTCTGTCTTCCTTCCTTTCTCTCACGCATACGGCAGCGGTAGGCAGGATCCTTCTCTCTCACTCTGACTCACAGCGCTAGCCGTATTTCTTCTAATGTACATATTCAAGAATTGTAACTTAGAATAAAATATATTTCATAATCAATAAAAGATTTTATTAATTAAAACCTTTCCTTACATTATCATATTAATATACATAAAATTTAAGAAATATCCTAAGCTTTCTTCAAGTTGAATAATTTCAATATTAAATAGTTTCACTTAGATTAGTTTAAGTTATCACTTCTGTCGGGCGTTCTGAGACGCCACGTTTTTTAATTTGCAGATTTTAATATTCGTGCAGGAACGGAGAAAGAATACAATATCTTGCGGCCGGGCGGTCTGTCGTAAGAGGCGACAATACAACCCACAGCCAGGTGGTAGGGCATTTGCCCGACTGAATGGCTACCACCTCTGGTCTAGAGTATGCCGCTATAACAACGTTCTGTTGTGTTCCAGGATTAGTGACAAGGTCCCAGTCTCCCTTAAGAGAGCAGCAGCGCATTTGTAGCACTTTTGGTGTTGCAAATGTTCAAAGGCGATGGTATGGTGATGGATGGATGGCGCTTTCCATCAAGTGGGCCGTCTGCCTGTCTGCTGAACTCCTACATAAAAAAAATTTAAAAACCCACAACCAGGTGGAAGGATATTTGCCCGACTGAATGGCTACCACCTCTGGTCTAGAGTATGCCGCTATAACAACGTTCTGTTGTGTTCCAGCATTAGTCACCAGGTCCCAGTCTCCCTTAAGAGAGCAGCAGCGCATTTGTAGCACTTTTGGTGTTGCAAATGTTCAAAGGCGATGATATGGTGTTGGATGGATGGCGCTTTCCATCAAGTGGGCCGTCTGCCTGTCTGCTGAACTCCTACATAAAAAAAATTAAAAACCCACAACCAGGTGGAAGGATATTTGCCCGACTCGATGGCTACCATCTCTGGGCTAGAATATGCCGTCATAGCAACCGTGAGTTGTGTTCAGTGACCAGGTTCCAGTCTCCCTTAAGAGAGTAGCAGCGCATTTGTAGCACCTTTGGTGTTGCAAATGTGCAAAGGCGATGGCAACCGCTTCCCATCAGTTGGGCCGTCTGCCTATCTGATGAACACATGCAATTAAAAAAACATGATAGATAGAGCTTAACAATACAACGTGTAAACACGTCCAAATATCAAGACGTCTATGTTAATGTAGAAAGAAATACAGTATTTTTATTTAAATCTCTCAAATTATTATGTTTTAAATGTCCAAAATAAAATATTCCAATATCATATAGAACACTATGTAATAAATCAAGATTTAAACTAGTTTTGAGTTAGTTTAAAATGTACATAATAATGTGTTTAGTGAATTATTATCGTTTTTTTGAAGTGAAACTTCTTTATCGGCGATGGGAAAATTTACCGTCACTTTTTTCGGTTTCGCGCCATTTTTTTCTTGCCCCTATCACGGTCGAGTCGACCGGGCTTTATTTATTCAACCAATTCCTGTACCATATAGTAGATCATTTTTCGAAAAATAAGGTCATAAAGAAGTTTCACTTCTCACGTGTGTACACTAGTACACGCACATATTTTTTTAACTTATGTACTAAAAGGACGATGATAGTCGTGGTAGCGTAATGGTTAGCGCACGCGTCCTAAACTCAAAGACCGCGGGTTCGATCCTGGCCGGAACGCATGCACCACTTAGGGTGTTTTCTGACCTAATATTGTTACAATTACCAAGTGCTATCAACGGTGAAGGAAATATCGTGATGCAACCTGCACATCGAGATAACCGATGTGTCAAACCCGCCAAGCCGCCTTGGACAAGCGTGGCGGGTCCATTCCCCTATCGTGGGAGGCCCGAGCCCAGCAGTGGGACAGTTATGAGCTGTTGTTGTACCCATAGTCCATCAAGAATATAAGTAAAATACTGAGTCCAGATCACCGTCTTCTATGAGTAAGGTGCCAAGAAGGCTGGCTTCGTTTCCTCGCTGGATCGACATACTGATCCGTTGGCCGAGGTAGACCCAGCCTTCTGATACCTGAAGAGTCAATGAGTCGTTTCCATAAACTTTAGTACTGGATCATGTCCTCAGGACCTCACGATCTAAAATAAGCTGTTTTTAAAAAGGTTTTTAAATATAAGCCTTTGAGATCCTGGATATCATGTAGCAGCAGAGTGCTAGCCAAGACAAGTAAAACGAGACCAAACGCGACGGGTCTATCCATCATCAGATCAGCTCCATGATACCATATTATTGCATTGTCACGTGATATACATATGCGTGCAAAATTTCAGCTCAATGGAAACCGGGAAGTTGGTCAAATTTAACTTGCAAGATTCCACCCGAACTTACATACATACATAGGTTCATCCATTGGAAGTTATAATAAAAGCTTGTAATAATATCCATCAATGTACGATATAGGTTCTTTGGAATTAGGTCTTGTAACTGCCCCTATTCGGCCGCAGCGTTGCATATTAAAGACAATCTTATTTAATAATTATGTAACATATGTGAGTCTTGAGTCATGAGTCGGAGCGGACAATGATTTTTTTAAGCCTCGTCATTAGTATCCCACATAGGTAGGCGTTCTTCAATGAAAGATATGACGAAATCTATATCCACCACTGCCCTGTTTTATCTTTGTACTTCTACCGTTTAGACGCGTGTTCTTTCCAAGGATCCTACAGACAAATGGACCTTGAGGTATTGTGGTCACTCTGCTGTGACGTCACAACGCCGGAATACGCGGCGCGTTGTATAACGCAAATTTCTGCGCTGCAGCGGACGGCGCCGCCGATTTCGGCGGCAATGCCGCAACGCGGGTATGTGTTTAGGCCTATTTAGTTTATTGAACATTTTTCTATTTATCGCTATTATATTGTTACGACTCTGGTCCGACGAAAACAAAATCCACCTGCATATCTGAAACAAAGCACGTTTATTAGCCGTCGGCATTTGAACTAATAACATTTAGATTTTATTAGTTTTAACTGTTTTAAGCGCGGTAATTTATTTGATTTTGGTTATTCCGACGTTGCGGCCACTTTTCAGTTGCCGTGTTCTAGTAGTAGTAGTAGGGAGGGTGTAGAATAGCTATTCGTTAATTGCATTATTTTTAGCACTATACGTAAAACGCATTTGGTCAAAATCAATAAATAACTCTAATCCCGGTGAAGCCCTATCTTTATGTTATTATTCTTCTTCCACGCTACGTATTATATACTTCAGTCTGCTTCAAAAATAATTTATCGAACGCCGTTGTTCGTATATTGAAGTGACAGGCCTAATTCACTAAAAACGATACATATATCCAGGGAAAGTAAAACACTTGGGGCCTTACTTATAATCGTTTCTTAAATTTAAAGAAAGCTCAGAAACTGATTAGTGGAAAATCTTACTCATAAACTCCTCTTTAGTCGAATATTTTGGGTACAACCTACGTTAACCATTCAAATTTCGTTTGTCTGTGCTCCTCTTAGGTAAACAACAGGTAATACACGTTTATAAGTGAAAAAAAAGATATTCATTGATTAGGGTCCGATTCTGATTCTCTTACTTAAGAGATGCCTAATCGTTTCTTAACGTGATTATTATAAGTAAGGCCGCTAGATAATATGTTATTTCAATAGAGATGAATTTATTATGTGCTTGAAGTAGTTTGCATATATTTATGTCTGGAAAAGATAAAAATTATTACGTATCTGTCAACAACATATTAACATATGCTTGGATGGATGCCATCCGTATTTCAAGCAGAACTCATAAATATGAGTTGTTTATGTTTTTATAAGAGGCAGTTATTGTCTATACATTGCTTGGTCTATGTCCCTAATTGTTAATATGATATTTCTTTATTGCACGAGTTCAGCAGACAGGCAGACGGCCTACCTGATGGAAAGCGGTTACTTACGCCTATGGATATTAGTAACACAGGCACTACGAAAACCGAGCCACTAATGTAGGAACACAACTTCACGTTGTTATGGCGGCATACCTAGACCAGGAGTGGTAGTTATCCAGACGGGCAAAAACCCTACCACTTTGTTGTGGGTTATAAATGCAGATTTGAGTTTGTTTGTTACGCTTTCAAGTCACAGAACATTATGATATTACATATATTGTGTTAGGAGTAAGTATAGAAAAAGACATTTCATTCACCAAAAAATATCTGTTCCTGGGGATAGAAAGGTCGTTGACAAAATAATAATATTAGTAGCATATTAATAATAATATTAATAGTAATATTAGCCAAATTGAGTTTGAATGATTGAATGAATGAAAACAAAAGAATACAATTTCCTGCGGCCGGCGGCCTGTCGTAAAAGAAGACAAAACAACCCGCAGCCAGGTGGTAGGGCATTTGCCCGACTGGATGGCTGCCACCCCTGGTCTAAAGTATGTCGCCATAACAATCTTTAGTTGTGTTCCGGCATTAGTGACCAGGTTCCAGTCCCATTAAGAGCAGCAGTGCACTTGTAGCACCTTTGGTGTTGCAAATGTCCATAGGCGATGGTAACCGCTTTCCATCAAGTGGGCCGTCTGCTGAACTTCTGCTATAAAAAAAAACACTTTATTGTTCACCAAATATTAATACTAGGTACAGTAAATGTTAAACAAAGGGCGGCCTCATCGCTTAAAGAGATCTCCAACCCCCTAAACTAAATATTAAGACAACAGTAGCGGTGAAGCCAATGTTATGCTTTCACGCCTCAACTACTCGACAGATCGTCATGAAATGTTGCATACATTTCGTCAGGAGTACAGAAAAGGACATATAATAAACTACTGAGGCCTTACTCTCAAACGCCGTTTGTCGTTTGTATTCGTCTGATCAGCCCGAAAATGTCAATGAAATTTTAGAGAAAACGAAAGAACAACGATTTCTTTAAGACAACAAAAATATAGTCTTCTAGCTTATGCCCGCGGGATTCCCGGGATACGAAATACCTACGGTATTAAATAAAACTTTAACAATACTCGTTGGACAAATGTCATCTTTCTGGTCCGTGACCACGGCCACTGAAAAGCGGCCGAAACGTCGCATAAACCAAAATCAATAAATTACCGCGCTTAAAACCGTTAAAACGTAGTTTTATTATAACAAAATATCTTCTTAATTACCTCTCATTTAAATATTCCTGGACGCTATAATAGCATTTTTTTGTGAACCACTCGAATAATTGAAGATCTTTATATGTATCTATAAACATTCTTCTGTTCGTGTGTATGTCACTAAACTCCTAAGCCCCTGGACCGAAAATGACGAAATTGTTTGTGTGTGTTTAAGGAGATTCGAGAATGGTTTAGATTCAAAATTGAATAGGTGGTGCTGCAATTGAGTTCTAGGATATAGATGAAATTATTTTTCTATGTGTGAGTAGGTTCCGGGATAGTTTAGGAGCACGCACGGGTGGAGACGGGCGGAGGACAGGCCGCGGCTGCCGTGGGATCACCGAACAGGAGGAGGCCCGGGCTAAAATCACTGAATCACTGATGATAACAAGAAATAACTCAAAGTACGTAAATATTCTAAAGGCTCGTGCTCATTATGGTGTGCCGCACTGCAATTATCCCTAAAATCTCGGGTTTTTTTTTACAAACTATCAGATGTTATATACAAACTACCAGATGTTAACTAAATTTCTGAATGGATTTCGATAAAAGTGGCAAAAGAGTAAATTCATTATGTACTCAATATGCTGGGTGTTGAGAAAGGGGTGGCTGGTACTTACTACATGGCCTGGGGACCAGGGCGGCCAAAACTGCAAATCCGCCCCTGGCGATGGATGATAATTCATTGTACATATACCACAACTTTGAATACACCAGCATCTATCTATACATCTATCTTTTATATACAGACCATGATAATTTAACCACCTCATCAGTGCGTCTGCTAGAAAGGCAGACTCTTCTACAGTATGGTTTAAATTCACAATAGGACGTAGTTACGCAAAAAGGATCCAACCCACAATACTTTTGAATGATTAAAGATTAAATTTCTAGCTGCATTTCCGCATTGATGTACTTGTTTTGTCTATGGGTTCTTAAGAGAATATAAGCGTAAATGTAGCATTTTTTATACAAATAAGTTTAACTGCATCAATGCGGACATACAGCTAAAACTTTAATCTTTATAATTCAAAAGTAACATTTTGTGGGTTGGATCCTTTTTGCGTAACGTCCAATTGCACTTGATAGGTGGCCCTGCAATTAGGTTCTAGATTTTGTTTTTCAGGACAGCGTCTGCCGGGACTAGCTAGGCTAGTTTTATACAACGTATATATGTATTTTTTTAAACATAAGAAAATAATATACATTTAAATAATAATAACAACCCATAATGTCCCACTGCTGGGCTCGGACCTCCTAATTTTTTAAGAGGAATGTATTAGTCATTATACCGGTCATGTTTCCTCAAGGCAGACAAATTGTTATTTCGATGTGCAGGTTTCATCACGATGTCTTCCTTCAAAAAACACCCAATTTTTTTTTTCAGTGGCGACAAATACGGTGTCGGGTAAGTATGACAGCTTCATATAAAATGTTCTGCCCCCGATACCCGACAAATATGGACGAATGAAACATATCTAGATGAAAACCGATAATACCGTCAAAATATACCTAGTAAATATTTTTATGTGATGAAAGAAAATAATTTTCCGGCTATCTATTGTTCTAGTTTTATTGCTGCCTCTAGGTTTCATTCAAAAATAATTTCTCGTACAAAAGCTTAAAATAAACTGTAAAATAAAGTGAAACTCATAGCCTGACCGGCTGCCGTTCACACAGAATTGTACGCATTCCAGCAATAGCTCACTTTGGTGTCATTGACGAACGTAGTTTCTTGTTATTTGTGAAATGAAGACAACTCTGTTAAATCGTTGGTCCTATTTTGACCTATACAAAACGATATGTATGTGATTTTTATTGTTTTCAAGCCACGTTTAAGTTTAAAGTTTAATTACCTTAGTTGCTTTTCAATTGTAATGTAAACATAAATATAGGATGATACGGGAGATCAGTTTTTAAGAATTGTAAATTTGTTGAAGTATTTGTGCAATACAGAAGAACATTTTTAGAAATATGTATATAATTTTCACTAAATTGTGACTCAATCTGAAGATATCTATCAAATGTAATTATACGCTGGAACGAAGTTTTCTTGGTCTCTACAAATTTTGCATATTTCAGTGATATATTAAAATTAAGAAGCGACAGTATCTATACCTTCTATGTGAGCATCATGTTTTGTTATTTCCGCTTCACAAACGTAACATTACTTTACAAGTTCGCATTAGATGTAATTAGGGAAAATCTTTTTATTTGTCCATATATTTGAAGAAATGACATTCTTTTAATGATTCCTATTTAAATTATTGATAAAGTTCATATGTCTAACACCGAATTTGGCGACTCCCAAACGAAATAGACGTAAACCACATACTCTGTGTTCTCGTGTTATAAACCAATAATTTAAAGAACAATATGTACGCACAAAAAACTTTATTCCTGCGCCTTTCGAAGTAGCCGTATCATAATGAAATCGCTATACACTCGAATTGTTTATGATTTTATGTGTTTACTGTCGTATTTACACGACGTTTGGAAATATGCGGCTAAAAGTGGGACACACTTTTTAATTGATGTTAATTGTTGCCGGAAACTGGGTGTGCTTCGTGTTGCCACCTTCAATGTGTTAGATATCGGGATGCTTATTTCTTAATGCTCCTACGCTGTTTTCCTCAGAGAGAATTTATTGGATAAAAATTAGTCAAATTTAAAAAAAATGTAATTTAATTTTAAGTGTTTAAATAATTAATTTATAAAACATTTCCCTCAACCTAAAGACTGACTATTTAGCTTTTGCGAATATAACGTTTCTTTCGTTTATACTATTTAATCGAAAGATACATTGAAATAATCGAAGCTAAGATTTAACGGTTTTGAAGAGTTTTTGATTTCTGACGTTTCAACTATTTTTCAATAGCCAAATTATTTCTTTTTGGTTTAATTTTAATTATTTTTAAAACGAGCATAGTGATGCAAGTGTTACATGCATGTATGTACGCAAATATAGACAGAAAACTACGTCCAGTATTAGATTGTGATTGATGATAAAGAAAATTAATATTTTGTAATTACATTCCTTGACATTCATAATATAACATCCCGTCTATTTTCATAGGTGTAGGCAGAGATGATGGATTACCACTTACTACGAACTTGATATACGTAGTTTGCTTCATTTACTCTCATTAATCTCTTAGCAAATACACGATTACTATATGTAGTTTCTTTTTACCCTGTTCTTTACAACATCTGCGATTCGATTGTCGTTAGTACCTTGCAGTCGAACAATACCAATTTTAACATCCACACTGTTTTTATTTATACACTTTACTTGTTTTAAATATTTACCAAACATTTTATTTGTGTACTATGTATATACTATCCATCCCGGCAAACGTTATTCTGTCATACAAAAAAACACCATAGGAGGATGAAAAATACTTTACAACCTACTTTCATATCTACCAAATATATATAAAAAAATTATTAAAATCGGTAAAGCCGTTTCGGAGGAGTTCAACCACAAACACCGTGACACGAGATTTTTATATATTAAGTACAAGTAATACAATAAAGAAATATTAATATAATATAGTGATATAAAAATAGGGAAACCCAAGCTAAACAAGTTACGGTTGTATTATGAGAGACCAACAGACCACTCTGCGCCCGATCGTGGACCATACCATTGTAAATAACGGAAAATTCGGAATCGAACCCTCTACGTTCCAACGAGGTCAGCCGACTAAGACTTAGCCCGCATAACCACAGATACCAAATAATTAAAATATTAGTACAGTCATGAATGAATCATGCAAATACACAAGAACAGTTAAAAGAGTTAAATGAGTACAATTGATTGATTACCACAGGAACTCTTTGTTCGGCTTTATTTAGTCAATGATCTTAGGTTTGACGTTGACAATAAATCTGGCAACCCTTTATTGCATTTAGTTCTTTAGATCGCAATGCGGCCGAACTGAACAAGAAACTAGTTTAAACATATATATGTTAAATTATGTTAAATCCTAGTTAAAGTTGCTGATTTCGGAGGATCTTCTTATCTTCTTTTTCTTCATATGTGAATATGGCGTAAATGCTGGGGTTTGGCGCAACCAAGAGCACGGTATGAAGTTCCTACAGTGTTATTGGTTACGTAGGAACTCTATACCTCGCTAGTGGAAATCACCAGTCGGAGAAACTCGGAGATTTTCTATTTTCTTGTTATCTTCTTTCTTCTGTTTTCTTCTTAATTGTGAGAACATGAGAATGGGCTTTAACAGATAGTGACTAAAACATGTGCTGATCGACAACATATTAGGTAAGAATTATTTTTAGTTTAAAATTAAATTATTTACTAGCTTTTAGACTAAATTGTAATATTTAGTAAAGTATTGATAACTAATGTTATTGACAATTCTAATAGAAACGAAACGCACCTGTCAATGTCAATGTGAAAATTTAGCGTTACAGTCAAACTATCATATTCACTCCATTATAAATAAGGCGATGAAGCCATAATTGAAAACAATCTTATAACAAAGTACATTAATATAATAATATAGGATAACACTTATTAAGAAGCAGTGCTAAAATATACAGAGAGTACTATAGGGATATTTAAAAAAACCCATTTAAGATCGTGAAATAATATATACTATGATGATTTGATGATGATGAAATACTCCGTAGGAATAAATCTATTTCATTATTTAAAAAATGTCTTATATTCTATGTTGGAAAATGTCATTTTGAACACATTCATTTATCAAAATTATTCTGAATCTTTACAAATCTCTCAAAATTAAATTAACAATGAAATTAACATTAGAATGCAACAGCTGGTCGCATAATTGATGTCCTAAGGTGGACATTAGCATAATCCAAGACGTACCATAATATTCAACCCTTGCAATGCAAATGCAAATATTCGTGGGAAAATCAAAGATTTGCATATATTTGGAGTATACAGTAGCTGATTTATTTATTGTTCACTATGGGAAGTGTAAAACATGTAAGATACCATGAGATGTTTGAGGATCGATCAAATAAGTCAGCTATCTTATATACATAAGGTAATAAATAACTACGGTTGCTTCAGGGACAGTATTATTGGCTTAGGTATTTTTTTTTCGTTAATTTTAGCTCGCTATTTAACAACTTAGGTGATTAACGACCACGAATATACAGTAATTATAAACAGTAAGTTATCGTCCTACTGACTAAATAAGGAAGGATACTTGGGAAAATAAAAAATTGGTTTAGACTAGTTTATAAACATCTACCGTTTTCAGAAATTTTAAAGTTTACATGCATCCCACCCCGTTTAGACAGTCTTCTAAATTATTACGGCACATTATATACCCGTAACTTGTAATGTGAACATAGCTCTGGAACTTTAGACATGTACATCGTGTGATGAGTGGCATACGATCGTCAGTGATACAATGGTCGCCTTCATCCTGTATTGTTTCATTGCTTGTACTAGTTGCACTGTATTTCTTCACTAGTTACATGCGCTAAATTCGCAGAGTTATGTTCACATTCGCAAATACCGGCGTATTATATATAACATAATTTTTTTAATTTTGTTAAATACTCATTACTCAACTAATAGATGCAAAACGATGAGCTGCTTAAGTATTTATTTACAATTACTGTGAAATATAAATAGTTATAATTCTTCTTACCGGAACTTTTAAAAGGCGATGTTTTTTGGAAAATATATTTGTAGGATTATTATTATGCAAGTAATATTTTTATCGTAGTACATTTCAACGAGTTTGACTATGGGGATCCTTCCACTCAGCCTTTTAGTCCATAAATGGCCTGGTTTTTTTCTTGCTTGAAAATAACTCCAAAAGTTGAATATTCATAAATGCTTGACAGTGAATAGATAGAAAACCGTGTTAAGCCATACTTTAAAATACAGTAAAATATTTGTTTGGTTTATGACTTGGCAGCTAGGCCTTTAAGCCATTTGTCACATTAATCAATCAACAATTTTTGGATAAGCTCCTAATTTTTCTCATGACAATATCTACATCACTATTTCAGTAAATAAAGAAAATTTAATTCACCAGTACATAAACCCATGGTTACATTACCGTAAGCGAATAAAGGTGTGTACAGACGCCGTGACTCAAATCCCACTCATTTTAGGGATTTGCAGTTGAAATTAGTTCGCAAATCTCGGGCTTACCCGGCCCCGGTAACAGATGTCCGTGTAGACGGAAAAAGGGATGTAAATAACCCTAGCCAAGGGTTTTGGATTCATCTTATCCTTTTTTTTATTACAGTGACATGGCTTGTTTTTCTTTTGTGGATTTTTATAGGGCTGATAAGATTCCTTGTATAAAATAAAAAGGGGGGTGAGAATACTAATGTTACCGCAAAAGGCCGAAAGCAAACGAAACAACTTTTTGTTGATATTTAGTAATCAATAAATTATCATAACAAACACCGTAAATCTTTACGATAAGGAAACGTGTTTTTTTTCGAAATTATCTCCAAATTGATAAAATGAAATGATCTTATTTTTTAAAATGTTATCAAACAGGATTAAGAAAAATCTACATCTATATAAAAAGAGATATATTGTTTTAATACAACTTTATTTTATTCGCAATTAAATAATATTGCATCATCGACCGCATCAATGGAATCCCCGCAAATCGCCCGAAAAATCAGTACCGAAGAGCCACAAGGACGTTGGCATTGCTAAAAGCCTTAATTTTACATTACAATCTCGCGAAAACTTTTGTTTTTGGGAAAAAAATATTATTTGGTTATTTGACTAATTTTATGAAAATCTGTTTCTATTCGAGCTCAGAAAAAAACAAACAAATGATCGGACTTTCGAGTTTGAGAAGAATTGAAAGGACGTTGTGCTGTGCAGTTTTAAATTTTTTTTAATGTGTAATATTGCTCTTAAATGAACAATAGTTGTATGATGTTGTTGATAATATACAATATACAACTTTGTTATAGTGAAGATTATATTTTTATTATATAATCTCATATTTTATTTATATATAGAATAAAAGAATATCTTATTAGTCAAATTAGATCTTTCTTAAGGTTTTCATTTTATGATATTATTATATTTTTTTTTTTTTTTTTTTTTTTTTTTTTTTTTTATATTCTTATTAGTCAAATTAGATCTTTCAAGGTTTCTCTCGATGGATGGATTTTACTACTACTACTGATCTCAAGTTTAAAGCCGATTGGGTATGTTAATTTTATAAGGTTGGCTATAATACGGCCGGCGTAACTTGGCGAATGTGAACATAGGCTCTGCGAACTTTAGCGCATGTAAACTCGTGAAGAAAATACAGTGACCAACTAGTACAAAGTAATGAAAAAATACAGGGATGAAGGGTGACCAATTGTTTTACTGACGAGTCGTATGCCCACTCATCACACGAGTGTACATGATTTAAAGTTAGCAGAGCCTATGTTCACATTGGCCAAGTTACACCGGCCGTATTATATCCGGGCAAAGGACTACACATACTTCGAAGTCTGCCTATTACTCAAGATCGATTCCTAACTTTATATAAACTCAATTTAAATTTATCTTTTAAATTTTATCTGGATTAAAGGCCTAGGTGCCGAGTCACAAACTCGAAAAATATATAATTTTATTTTTAAATTCAAAAATAGAACTAATTATACAAATGCCTATGCGGCGTAAGTAACTACTTTATGGAAAGTTGTTTGCTTGAAAGAGCTGCTTTATCGTCTATTATGGTCTAAATATGTATGAAAAGGCTCAATTGTGATGTCAGGCGAGTTAAGTGCCTTTACACACGACATAAAGTTGCGTACAAACTATTTAAGATATACGGGGAAATTTGATAGAGTATTCGATAGGTGGTAGGAATACTATGATTTACGTTAATTGAAATTTTTCTGTGTATCTTCTATATCTATATAAATATTATAAACGTGGAAGTTTGTAAGAATGTATGGATGTATGTTTGATACTCTTTTACGCAAAAACTACTGAATGGATTGGATGAAACTTTACAATAATTAGGTTGTAGTGTGAATTATCCAAAATTTGACGATTTTCCATCATCAAAATTACAATTGCTTTAAATGACTTAAACAAATTATAATAGTGAGTAAGTACTTAAAGTGTGATTTTATATAAATGTTGTCAAAAGTATTGACTGTTTTATTAATTCAACCATTAAGTCCTATTTGAAGCTTGTGCACTGCCACAACAACTGTTAGTTGGCTTCAGTCGAAATCCTACAATTTGGCCAAGGCTAGGATTTAACAAGGAAGATAGTTCATCAATTTAATAAAAACTCACTAAGGACTTTATTACCAAGTCAAAAAATTACCAATTTATTGGTTAAATTATACTAATTTCTATTGTGTTAATTTTTGATATAATGTCAGCAATGCTAACATTGAGTTCAAATTTAGTGTCATTTCTTTTTATTAAATTAATACATTATAAGCCAGTAGAATAAAAAAAACTTAGTTATATTGTATTCTACCTATAACCCTGAAGTCTCCACCATCATCAACCGAGCGTTAAATCCCGGTTGCGTTCGGAACGTTCACTCCGACGCCCTGGGTCCGCTTTAACCCTCAAGGCTATAAGTATAACACTGAGCCCAGGTCACCCTCTTCTATAGGTAAGGTGTCCAGAAGTCTGGCTACCTTTCTGCGCTCGATTGCCATACTAATCCGTTATCCGAGGTCGATTTCTAACCAGCCTTCTGATTACTTAGCTCTATTTCTCAAATAAATATAAAACTTTTGTAATGACGTAACATGTTACTATAAAGCGTATTGTTTTCTTCTTTAATATATTATACCATAATATATATAGTTGATAACTCTTTCACGGTACAGGCTGTCCGTTTATGGAACTCCCTGCCACTCAACATCAGACAAGCTAAATCCATATTGTCTTTTAAACTGATGGTTACTAAATATTTTTGGTCCTCGCAAGTCTAAAACATTCTGCTGATTCTATGTAAGTATGATATATCTTATTTTTGTATAGTATATAAAGGTATATTATTATTTATTTATTTACTTACTCTTGGAATGTTTGTTATTATTTATTGTTTTCACCGCCACTATTGTCTTAATTTTTTCCTTAGTTTAGGGGGTTGCCTGGAGGAGATCGCTTTAAGCGATAAGGCCGCCCTTTGTTCAACATGTACTGTACTTAGTTTTAAGAACCTACTTTTAATCTTTGGTGAACAATGAAGTGTTTTCATTCATTCATCATTTATGAAAGAGAGAAACCATACCTTTTAAAGTATATGTTGAGGTAAGCAACCGATTTTACCGGTAATTTTAGCCGTTTCACACTGAATACGGATCTTAGAGTCACCCTACTTGCGTGCTCACGAGCCGTTCAGTGCAGTATCATCGGCTGACGCACCGTTGTGAGTGTCCAAAAAATAAATACCACCAATGCGTATAAATACCCCATTTTAGAACTTTACGCTAGTCCGAGTATAGTAAGCGTATAATGAAAGCGGGATGCCTTCTTGACATTGTATCTACTTTGGATTTGAGGATAATCTATCTATCGTCGTGATAAGCGTCTTACTTTAACGTGGGTTTGACTCTTAAAGTTGCATTATTTCTGAATATACCTACATTCTTACGATTACCATTATAGGTAACAGTGAATTAAAAAACTGGCAAATATGAATATTAATATATGACATGAAACTCGCTAACTCACCGCCTTGGACTGTGTAAAAGGAATATCGCTCCCGTAAAATTGAAAATCAGCGCCCAACAATGACATGCTAACGTTATTTTATTTACTATCCTCAAATTAGTACTAGTTTTAGGCTTTTAAACACTATTATTAGTGACTTGATTATAGAAATGAAATTCTGTGTGAAATGTCTGTTATAAATAATAATAAAAGCAAAATGCCGCTTAGAAAATGGTGAAAGTGCCTGTATCCAGTGCCCGATGCATTCATGCGTGCTTTATTACCCGAGACGTTATTCGCGTTCCATATTCAAATTTTATTGGCGCAATTAAAAAAGTGAGGGGTTTGCAACATTTTCGAGTGGAATGGCATCCCATTCATTATAATTGTACTGGCTGGTTAGATCGTGTGGAACAAACATTAGCATAAAAGAATATGTTCGCAGTAACTCACTTTGAGGTTATAATGTATTAGAGCGTGTTCTAAACAAATTAACGAAATTAATGGTAATTAAAGATCTTATATACTTAGATGGATGAAAGTTACTAACTTATACAATTTAGTAAACTTATTGTTCCGAATTTATGCTAAACACGTGGTAGTGCCTTTGTTTGGATGTCTGTATGTTGGCCAAAGTTTCTTTGGGAATTTATCAATTATTATGAAATTTGGTTTTTTTATTTTGTGAGTTCAGCAGACAGACAGCCCACCTGATGGAAAACGGCTACTGTCGCCTATTGTATTTCAAATCGCAAATGATTAAATGTAGATATTACGGTCTCGGCAGACGCTACCCTACTCTGAAAAATGAAAATCTAGAACACGATCCCAGCGCCACCTACCAGGCCCAATTGTGAATCTAAACCACCTCGGGACCCACTCAAACACATAAAATTGATTGATAGGTTAGTAATACTATACTCCGTGGACAATGAATATGATTGGTGGATATCAAACGCATCAGAACCAACGTTGCATATCACATCTCTAGTGGAAAGGATATTATCCATTAGGATAATAATTCCAGAACGGCTCTACCACGACTCAAGATTTTACCTACTAACAAGATTAATCGAATGTTTTTCTCTTCGCCCACGTAAGTGTTAAATAAGCAACCCTAAATGAAAGGCAAGCCACACACGGGGCAGTTTAAACACCTCCGTAATTATGTGCCAACTTGCAATTTGGACGAGACGCTTTGTTTTCGCTTCGCCTCGTATTATTATGAATTACGACCGAGGCGAACCGCGATGCGAACGAACAAATACGAAATGTTCAGGGACGGATTTGGCGGTTATCTAAATTGTAATAGTTTGGGAAGTTTGGGAACATTAACAGATTTTTTTTGGCTAAAGAATGATTTACTGTGCAGTTTCGTTTCCAAAAATATGTGTTGTTGTATATGACAATAAGTTAAGGCATCACAACGCCGCGTGGTATTTCATTTAAAAACACAAATGTTAATGCAATTTTTGTATAATATATTATATTAGAAATATATTGTAGGTGAAAATTAAACTCATTGACACTTGAAATCATGGTCTTGCGCGATCACGACTACTGAAACGTGGTCTGAATGTCGAAATAACAAAAATCTAATAAATTACCCCAACTTAAAATTGTAAAAACGTAGTTATACTATGTAAACTAGTCGTAAATACTTAACTTTAAAAATTAAAAGTTGAAATTTAATTATTTTTGATAAATAACTTGTATAGATTTCAAAAGTCTAGATTTTTAAAGTCCTTAAATGTAGGGAACAGGATTGTCGTGAACTACAAAGGTAATGACAACTTTAGCCACAGTGCCCTATTTCAAACATGCATTAAAAATCTTTTTCGAACTATTTTCGTAACTTTAATAGTCCTTGTTTAATAGCCGTTGTATATGAACACTGCAGAACATTTATGGACGCTATTAAAAAATATGAGTTCAAAATAATATTTTTCACGTGGAGTCTGTTCGCTTGTTTGTTTGTCTTACTTTAATTTGTTCATTTAATTAAGTTTTTGCTATTGTAGTTTTTATTGTACCAAAGCGATAAAGTTAAATTATATGCTAACAATAATGGTAATTATTATTTCGTGTAGGTAATAATATCTTTTTTAGAGGAGGATCTGAATTTAAATAATGATGGCGTCATTGAAATAATAAACTGATACTAATTACTTCTTAACACCAGACCTCTCTGTTTACTGGCTGTATTTATCATGATGAGCACTATACCTACCGACTGTAGTAACTTCATGTTTGTTTACTATATGTCCCATTCCAATTTTTACTGGACATAAGTCTCCATCATACAGAAAATATTACAATTTATTCTAAGATCCAAAATCAATAATAACACCACTTATTCTTATAAATTCTCTCCATTATCTTACATAGACAGACATAAAATATTTTTTGACATTATTAGCCTTACAAGTTAACCTTTAATTATAAAGAAAGTACTTATAAAAATGCTAATTTAAAACATATGTGTTACACATTTAATTTTTAAATTGCAGTTATTACAAAAACAGCATTTGAAACATTTACGAATCATTTCGTACGTTCATTTTCGTTTATTGCAAAAACACAGAAGCTCTTAACATTCTTTTATCTCCTCGCAATAATAATTTTTGCATCTCGAATGCGTGCAATCGCAAAATTCACATTAGTACCTACGTAGTGGGGAATACACTCGACAACGGAAATACGCCATTATCATACCCTCTTACATACAAACACGCACACATATACAAACAAAATACTGATAGGGTGTGAGCCCCATGGATTACACTCTGGGGTAATTTTTACCCCATCAACGCCCGTCACCACCCACTCGACGCATCATTCGATATTTGAATTACTTATAAGCAATTTCGTAATTCGAACTTCCAAATTCGGACCGTCCAGTTAGTGCGGCCATTTTGATATCAGCATTATTCGATTATTACGTTCGAGTATTTTAATCGGTATAAAACCCAAATAATAATGTATGGAAATTGAAAATTTAATGTCTACAATTGATAAGAAGTAAACACAGTGTCGGGTATGTGATTACGATTCTGTTCTCGATTGAGCAGCCAGCAAGTTTTATATTATATTCAAATTATTACTAAGAAAAGCATCACATTGATTGAATTTTTGATTGACACTAATATATATTAACATAAATCACAAATGGTTAATTCAAAACATTAAAGAACATTCCTTATTACTATTTAAATTGATTTTAAATGCCAAACAACAATAAACAAAATAATAATAGATGATTAGAAATATACACTTGATTAATTTTTCGTATAAACATGATTTTATATGCATTTTAAACAAGATTAGCGATTTATATTGATATGATTGAATATATGACCGTTACTAAAGATTTTAAGATTAATTAACATTTTTAATTTTTCATTCGAACACAAAATATAATCGATTTAAAATCTTATTTATCCTATAATCGATAAACAATAAATAAGATTATTATCAACTGCATAGATTTGAGATACATTAAATATGGGAGTAATTCTTTTTTTTAATGAAGAACTTGCTACATTTTAGGGTGCGTGTCCCGTTGATTTGTGGTAGAAGTTTCATTATGTTTCGAGGATTGGAGGCAATTTATTTAACTGTTCTTGTGGGAATGGTAACAAATGTGAGAGCAGTTTTAGCGATTTCGTCTATAAGATTCGTATAACTGATAATTTGAATTTAATGTAAAGATGGTAGAAAGAATCTAAGCAGTTAATAAAATATGTGTTATTTTACATTATAGAAATCTGTTTAGATTTTTAAGGGCCGCTTGCATAACGATCGCCTTTAAATAAAATTATTGAATCATATTAAACTGCCTAAATACGTTTTACACAAAACGTATTGACAGTTTGCTTTGTGCTAGACGCTAATTATATTTAAAGGTCTTAAATGCGTTTTGTGTTTCTTAAATAAATTTAAGCAACCTTATGCAAGCGGCGGTTTTCAATAACTATTATTTTTGTAAAAAGTAACTTTATGGATCTATTCAAAAGTGAAATTTCTATGTGCAGTAAGTAAAATATCGGACAGACATAAATTTCCCAAGAGCTACATAGCATTACAGAATTATATTATTTTAATACCATGTATCGGTTTTTTTTTCATTTGTTTGTATTTACCATAAACAAATTTAAGAGTAGATATTCAAAATATCAAAGTCTTGTGAGCAACGAAATACTGGCTGAAAGAAGGCACGGCTAATAAATTCAATATTCATACATACTCACTGTCCTTTTCGCGCCAGCAAGATCGATAAACGATAAAATAGTGCTACCGGTTACCACGGGCTCACGCACACAGGCACCACACTCGCTAATTTGTTTTGACATTTCTAAACGAACGATCGTTTTTCCCGCCTACATTTGAAATCCGAAGGGGACGCCGAAGTTCGGTAATCGAATTCGCGGTATTCATTACCCCGCAAAGACGAAATTCGTTTGACCGATTCGAGTTATTCGGTTATGTTAGGAGTATTTCGCATATCTATTATAATAGCCAGACCCTCTTGGTGGGGCTATTCTTGCCCTTTGTAGTTTAAACGCTGGATGTTTTTGGGGCGATCCCCTGTGCCGTGCGCGTGGCTGATATTGAGTTTCATATATGGAAAAAGTTTTATGGATCAATACTTGATTGCCCGAAATTGTAATCTATATTGTCGGTATTTTTTTCCAGTTTAAAAAACTAGTTTAGTTGTTCAAGAGGCGAACGGTGCTTCAAAGAATGTGATTTATATAGACGATTGTAGGTAACATTATGTCAATTATGTTTGATCTTTCATGTTACAGTTTTCGTTGCTGTGGATACGAGCCGACAGTCTAGAAACTGTAGCCTTTTTTGTTATAATAATAACTTTACATATATAAAAACTTAGCATGATCATTCGATAGAAGAATTCGCGTGTAACAGCTCAGATTTGAGCATTAAATCAGTGAAAGCGTCCAACACCATAAGTGCGATAATACAATTTGAAACACTGCATTGTTACTACACGTCAATGCTCCCGATGAAAAACTGCCTTTATAGATAATAAATAAACTTGCATTTTCTCTGTTAGTTGCAACTTCTATAATGTCGGTTTTACATACATAACTTTAAAAGGCAGATTACAATTATAAATAACTTAAATAAGATTTTTTTTAAGTTTTAAATACAAGCTTTTGAGATCCTGGATATCATGCAGAGTGCTAGCCAAGACAAGTAAAACTAGCCCGAACACGATGGGTTTATTTTGTTTAGTACAGGAGGTCCTAAGGCCACATTACGTCTCCATCATCAGATCAGCTCAATGGTACCATATTATTGCATTGTCACGCCATATACATATGGTTGCAAAATTGCAGCTCAACCGGAAACCGGGAAGTTGGTCAAATTTAACTTGCAAGTTTCACCCGAACGTACATACTATGTATACTATACTATGTACATACATACATAGGTACATCCATTGCAAGTTAAATAAAAGCTTGTAATATAGTAAATCTTAGCAAGGACGCTGATGTGATCCCGTATTAAAATTTAAATTAATAAACATATGACTCCATAAAATAATAATGCTAACACTAGTAAGACCTCCGAATTTGTATTAAGCGACTAAAACAAACCCGGTTATTATGACTAAATCATCCTGTGTCAAAGCCCTCAACATAGCAACCGAGAAACAAAGTGATAACAATTAACGCCTCGATCTGGCCTGTTAATTATTACAAAATACGTAACACCGGGGTCTTGCAGGCCACAATGCACAAAGGGGACTATTGTAAGTACACAATGGCGTGAGTCATGCGACCGGTAAGACAATGCGGACCGCACAACGCCAACCGATTAATAGTTAGAAATCAGAAGGAAAAATTGTTAATAATTAAAAAAATATAACAGTTTTCCTGTTTGGTTTAATTTCTGTAGTCATTTTAAATATGGAATATCGCTTTCTGTTCGCATTTGTGTTATAATATTTAATAATGACGGAACACATGTTATGTGTCTCTGTTATAGTATAATTCTTACTTATATAATATTTTACATACTTATATATTTATAAATGAACAAAATATATGTAAGTTACTGCATATCCTCTAATATTTATGTATACGACTTTTGTCCAATATAATTTGTTTTATTTCTGTGTTCCACGGGTTGTCTGGAAGAGTTCGCTTCTTAGTAATAAGACCAATGTGCACATTTGGAATATTTTAGACTGCAAGTTTTTCTGTTTTTTTTGGAAGGGCGTAAAATAAAGAGTCATCTGTCTATGTATTTTTACATATAAAAGAACAAATGTAAAATAACATCTTAATGAATTAATAATGATTTATTTTAATATATTAAATCATGTAAAATTTCTGAAATAAATATGGACCCAAATCGCGATCAGTTAGGGATGCGCTCAAAACACTGGCCGCATTCTCGCGTTTGATGCGTTGCCCCAAGTATAGGCCAGCCTTTTGGTCCCGCTAGACTTATTTTATTTTCATCTTATCACATTTAAAATACAGATGACATAAATAATTTTAATTACCTTTCAAACAGAAATTAATGCTTTATTTGACTCATTGTATTTGTACTTACTTATGAGGTCAAAGTAAGTACGCTCGTACAAACTCTATGAGGCTACAAGGTTTTTTTTATTGCAGGTGCTCAGCAGACTGGCAGTAGGCCCACTTGATGGACAGCAGTTACATTTGCAACACCAACGGCTGCTCCTAAAATGCCTGGTCCTGCCTCCTCAAGGTGATTGGCTATTAGACCAGGGGTGGTAGCCATCCAGTCGGTTAGTAGTAGTAGCTTTGCAAGTATTTAAAGTATCTCAGTTGATTCTATTGTCCGTTTTTTATTTATAAATATCTAAAATGTTGTGCTATTTTTCTAATAATTTTGATGCTCACAAAAAGCGAATACATTTACCTGGTGTACGTTAACCTAATAAATATTGTTGATGTATGTAAATAGATTATTTCAAGATTTTTATTCATATTCAAAAGATATGCAATGAGTGATTATATTTATGCATATTATAATGCTTAATTATCTCTAGTAAGGATACAGATAATGCATTCCGAAATGTATAAAAATATAGTAATAATTTACATTTTGTTAGATCGTTGTTGTATCTAGGAAGATTTTGTATTATGCTGATTTTAAACTATGTACATGATATAATTATTGTGCATATAGATGACTGATAACTGTATCTAACACTTTTGTAATAAAAAAATATAATTAATAAGTAATACTGTATTTCTATTTTAATACGACATTTCTAATAAATTCATTTATTATTCCTATTTCTAGATCCCCAATCAAATCTGATTTATGTACAACACAATACTTTATTTAAATACTAGCGACCCCCCTTCCACAATGCTGATAAAAAAAAAAAAAAAAATAATATAAAAAAATAGCGCCGCTCGACTTTGCACGGCAACACAAAAATTAAAAAAATTGCTATATAATCATGTATAAATATAAACCTTTGAATCACTATCTAAAAAAAAATCAAAACGTTAAAAGATTAAGCACATAAATAACAAAAACGACTTTTTATACTATGTATGATATATTAAAAATAACTTTAAATCATAGTTTTTTCACCTTTGGTGTATTTGTTAATAGTCGTTAAAGGCGATTAAAGCTATTTCAATAGAGACGTGAGTTTAAACAAAGAAAATAAATAAAATTAATATCGATAATTTGTATTTAAGTAAAAAATGTATACAAATGCACACAAAACAAAAGCAATATCCTTTAACTGAAACAAAGACGTCAAATAAATTAACATCGCACGCATTTAATACTAAAGATGACTAATAAGTGTTAAATAATTTTATTTTCTTTGTTAACAGAAATAAAACAAAGAAAAAAATATGGTCTTAATACAATTAATATGATTTATTATATAGATTATTTATTTTTACTATTGTAAGTGTAATTGCACTTTAAAATTTCACTTTTGTTCTGTACAATAATCTATAAGATATTATTATATTAATCACAAAACCACATATACAAATCATACGCGTTAATAAATGACATAATATTCGAAAACTAAATTTTAAGTGTATTTAAAAATCATTATGTTAGTGTCCAAGTATTCTTGAGTATTCAAGTTTAGAAATAATTTTCCAGCATATTTCTCAGCAAAAAGTTTATACAAAATTCAAAAAGAAATCTTATGACAGCTGAAATACACTAAAAAATTAAAATATTCAACAGAATCAAATGCATAATTCTTTGTTAAAAATAATCAATAAACGTTTATTGTTTACTTATAAAAAATATAATTTGAAAAGAGAATTGCACAGCACATCGACCCTAAAGTTCCCGCCATAAACTCATATAAAATCATTCCAGCACTCAATAAAACCTAACCAAAATACTGGCCATAAAACTCAGTGTGATGATTTAAATGGAGGTCACAGAAAAAACAAACAACAAAAAAACCAAACAAAGAGAATCAATCGCGTGCCGTGAAAATAAATGCCATCAATCAGTTAAACCGAATGCTGCATTGAAATGTGGGATATTTTTTGTTCCAAGTTCAAAATACCGGCGACCTTGTCACGGTCAACCGCTTACAGTTTATCCTAGTCGAAAATATACTTAGCACAAAGTGCAGTTACATTCGTGAGATTAAGCTACGCTACGTCAACAATGTGACGCCACTAGCGGTGAAGAAAAAAGTAAATAAGTAGAAATTTTATTGAACCAAATACAATATTAACTTTTTAATAAAATGACAACCTCTTTAAGATTATGAAAATAAATATGAGTACCTCAGAAAATACACTGAAGATATATATAGTTTTACATTTCATGGCAGTCACTGTCACATTTTTTAAAGTTTTTTTTGTTCTTTAGGTCATCATAATGAAACTAGTGTTAAATTCCGGTTGCATCCGAAGCATCTATATTGGAGCCCGGGATTCACTTTCCAACCATTTTCGTCATTTCACACGGTCTTACGCATTCCTCTTTGCGAGATTTGATTTTTGAAGTCCTTCTTTAGAATCGTTGCGATTTAAATTTCGATGAAACGAAAAAGTGACACTAGATAAACATATAAATCTATAGGACTGACCCGGCGAGAGAATGAGATACAAGTTTTACATTATGCAGCACGGATTAGAAAGCCAAGACCGATGACTAAACATAGTCCAGTTTGGACCGAAATAAATCTGATAATATTTTTTACACTAAAACAGTGAAAATTTGAAAATGATACCGCTGCTGTTACACTTCAAAAAACCCTGAAACGCCGCAAATATGCATTCATCGGTGACGGGTACATATTAGTGCCTTTCGGGGTTGAGACTTTGGGGCCATGGGGACGTGAGGCTTATTAACTTTATCCAGATCTTTCAAGGCGATGGAAAGAAGTCTCGTGACCAAAAAGTTGGCCTATTTGTTTGTAGTGTAATTTATTTATAATTTAGTTTATTGTTCTGTTGGTTTAATCAATATAAAACAAAAAAAACGTTTAAACAAATTACAATATGTTAGAAAAAAAAATGATACTGAATTATCTGTGAGTTTATTCTCTGAAGGTTTCACTTCTACGGCGAATGAACTGCACACCACGCACAAAAAATATTGCTTGGTCGATATGAGTAATTTAGTATTTTTATTGCATCATCCGCCAATTCGTATTAAAGCCTTCACTACACTGATTTGAGACTCGTTGTAGAATTATTTAGCTTAAGAAGAGTTAAAGAACTAGTATATACTAGGTATGTATAGATGGCTGTGTATGTAAGTTTATGTATGTATATCTGTATGTAGTTTATAATGTTATATTTATTTTCAATAAGTATTTTTATGTAACAACTTTCATGTACACAAACCTGCCTCTTGTCTTCCCACTCTAACTAGATCCATTGGTTTGCTGGAAGAAAACTCTTTTTAGTGTTAAGCTCGCCTTTGTACATCACTATTTTGTGTAGAATAAAGAATAATTCAGACTTTTCAAATCAAATAATTTATTTGATTAGAAAATGGTAAATAAAAAACGAGATGACAATATGTTATTTTGTGTTTCACATTTTCTTGCCCTTTCAGGCATGCAAATAATAATAAAATTGAAAATCAACTAGAACAAAAAACAGAATGTAATCTACTCAAACCAAGTCATTAAAGACTCGCATTCATTTTACTTATTTTATTATTAATATTTATTAAACAATAAATATGTATTATCTGTGTGTGTTTGTTAGTGTGTCAAGTACAGTTTTTTAGTAATTATTATAACATATAAAACATAATGTCAAAACCGTAAAAATGAAATATTATTACACTCATACTCTATTAATATTTTTTTCAACACACTTGCTCATTCAGTGGCTGTATGGTCACCGCAATTAGGCACAGAATGACAACCATAATCAAACTGTGAGTAAAAAAATAACTCACTAGTTAGTTATAGATTTTTTTTAAAATTTTATTGGTTGAGTTGCTTGTTCTTAAAAAGTTTTTATTCAAAAAAAAGATCGTGTTCTATAGAACAAATAAATTAATGTTCCTATTGCTTGCTCATTTCATGCAACTTCTTATTTAAATAGATAATTTTAACTCGTACGTGTTTAATAAATAAAACTTTCACTCATATATAACTTTTTTTTTCTCTGTAATTAAAGAGAACTTTAAATTCCCCATTTTGTACGTGGCAGAATAGGAGAATACCCTATGCACGGAAAAGAAAAAAAAACCTCATCCCTTTAGTCTGTAGCCGATCGCAATGCGCGCGCATAGGAAAACTGATAATTTTTTCCCGCCATACTGAAACATTTTTCACAACTCGTTTTCACTGTTGAAATTATAGTTATTTATTAATTAAAATGTCTACAAGTACTAGTTACGAAGAAAATGATTTATGTTGTACACCGCCCGATATAAGATGTGAAGCCCTTAACGGTATGGAAAGTTTACTACCTGAAAACTCCAAGGAAAAATATCTATTTTATCTACTAAATAAAATGAGTTTTGTTGTTATTTTATTCACAAGTGTGTTGAAAAACGTCGTATGATACACGTGTGTATTGATTATTACCGTCCTCGGCTCTCTTAAGACCCTCGCCTGCGGCTCGAGTCTCAATGGCGCCTCGGCGGTAATCACCAATGTTACACACTAGTACCATAATGTACTATTATTACACCACCCTGATTTAGAGGAAAGAGTCTGAAAATCTAGTTTAATAACCACTTCAGAGCAGCTTTAGCAACGTGGCGGGTCTCACTCTTAATAAGGTACGTACGTACCTGCACTCAAAAACATTTTAATTTGAGAATTATTAATGCGTAACACCCATCATTTTATCAACAATGCTTATATTAACAATCTTAACTGATTGTAATAAAGGAAAAATTCACAACGAATTCTACATTATAAATCTTAATTAATAGTTGGAAAATTCTTCAGTTTTAATGATCTTCTATACAGTGCAAATAAAATTGAAGTGTCTGCTGTAAATGTCAAAATGAAAACGGGAGAAAATTTCGAAAATGCAATTTTTAGAAATTTTATCCGTCTGTCTATCTGGATGTTCCGGCTAATCTCTGAAACGGCTGGAGCTATTTTGACGGCACTTCCATTGGCTGATAGCTAATATTATAAGGACTTAAGCAACTTTTAAAATCAAGGTTCCGCGGAAAAAGTATCCACGCGGACGAAGTCGCGGGCAAAGCTAGTAAAATGAACAACTAATGCACTAACCTCGCTATATATACTTCGTCCAGAAACAGTGCTAATTGTATGATGAACTTTTTGCTCCTTGCATCACCTATTGAATTAAGATAGGTAGGAGGTATTCTGGTTGAATGTTACGGCAAAAACTTCTCATTAGAGGATATTCTTTTTTGGTTATTGTAATTCATATGATATCATTAAAGCATTACTCTCAGCATCATACTTCAATGATGCTGAGAGTAAAAAATATGCAGCACATAAAATTAGCGTCCCAAAACTTTTGTTACAATCACGTGGGAATAATAACCATTCTGGACAATAATTCTTGCTTTTAGTAGAAAAGGAGACGGATACGCTTTCATACATTCTTGGGCCCAGATTGTAAAAAAACACAAAAAACATGATTTAAAAGGTGTTACAGTAGTTATATTTATGGGACACAATTTTTTGCCAGTTTAGCGTGCCAAATTTAGCTCGTACAATTAATTATTAAAACAACGGAATACTTGAGTATTTGGTTGTTTTGTGGTAGTTTGAAAATGTAAATATTCATAAATATGATGGCTAGATATGTTAACCATGCGAAGTCATATTAAAAAAAAAACTATCTATCAAATTGCACTAGACCATTTAAAATCATTATTATCGTTTATCCAAGTGTAATAAAATGTTTAAATAAGGCAATGGTCTTTATTGTTAATATGAATGATGATGTATGAATAAAGCGTGCATGAGGGAATATACTCCTCTTCTACTCGACAAATTATGTCTTGTGACTAATTTCAATACTCACCACAAACAATTAACATATTTCCGCGAAATACGGTTTTCGCATTCAAACCCAATGTGACATCCATCACCTAGTAAGCATAAAAGACGGTCGAGTTGACAAATGGCATCTTTACAATATAAAGCGAACACTTGTTAGCGTCCAATGGCAAATTTCCTTAATTGGTACATTGGTTAAGGTATAAAATATAAAAATATGAGTCATGCAGCTTTTTGCTCGATGATTTTGCGTTTTTTTTTTTCAATTCGTACAATGTCCGACGCGACCTATACGACCTAACTCTTTGTTAGGCCCGTGTCCTTTATTTTTTACGTACGTTCGAATTGTACACGTCAAATTCTTTTTTTAAAGTTTGAATTAAAAAATTGATTGCTTGATGAGCAAAAAGTTTGACAACGAGGCTTTTGAGAAGTTGTTTTTAAAATTACATTTACTTAATTATCGCGAATGTACTTTTATGGATTATACTAAATTTTATAATTGATTATGTCAAGTTTAGCCAGAATGTTTTTGATAAAAATATAAATTTGTGCTTTTGACAGGCACTAAATGGACGGGCTTAAATTTGTATTTATTTTCCTGTTTCGAATAACAGTCCACATAGATTCCAGTATCTAGTTAGTTAGCCAGTACTAAGTTTATTTACGTTTCAGAAATACTTTCAAGTAAATATGTTATGTACACTGTCACTGATTGACGTTGACACGAGACAACAGTCTTTTGTGATAATATTATTGTCACGTGTGACTAATTAGTTAACATTTTCCACTTAACACAATTTTTACTTAAAATTACCGATATTCATTCGTTCTTAGCCTTAATTTATAATCTGATTTAAATGTTTCTTTTTTTTAAATAAAAGTGCAATTGAAAAGTAAAAAACATTACCTGAGTTCCCGCGATAAATTCAAATTCAGAATGTTTGGTATGGTTATTATAAAGGGCCTCGTCGTCTAGAAGAGTCACAAATCTCACAAATGAACTAGTAAAATTCAAATAAATTCTTTTTAATTTATGCGAAAGCGTTCCATGTACGGCTGGTCACGATAAAAACTGAGGTGTTAATCATAAAGATATTTTTTTTAAATGTAATTAAAGTAAACTTTACACCGCTTCAAACTGGTATGGAAATTTCCAAATAGTCCTTTTTTTATCTCGTACCTTAAAGTTAATGGGACTGTTTAGATGATAGGCTAATAGGCACACCACTTTGGGAATAATTAGTGATGTAGATAACACATATACATTATCGTATCTAAATAGAGGTGACGTAATCTTTGGTTAGCAATATATAAAAAGTAATTTAATATTAGATAATTGTCTACGATAGATCGCCTTTATATTTAAACAAATAAATAATACAATCATAAGAGAATTTTTGCGGGAATCAGAAGAGTTAATTTTTTTGTGCAGTTGTATCTCTATTGTTTAGTTATTGTCAAAAATGAACAATAATAGTTGTAGAATACATCTTGATGTTTTATGTAGTTATATATATATATATATATATATATATATATATGTCGGAGGGAAGCTATAATTGGATGGATTATTGTTTAAATGTATAACGCACAATATTATTTGTTTACATTTTAATTGCTTCTAAAATTGTTAATTTAATTTGGTTTGATGTCTTAAATGTTTCTATAACTAAAAGATCGTTCTAACCTTATAAAAGTTATGAATATTGTGATTTAATAAACGACCAATCAGAGCAGAGCATATGGCTCGGAGCGAGGTCAGACGCCCTCTATACTTGAGTAGTATCTACTTCGATAGACGAAGGAGTTTTTGTGGCACATTCGGTTGATGGCAATAGGTCGAGTTGGACCATGGAGTATTTTAAAGAAAGTATTGAAGTTAGAAGTATGAGCGGTGTCCTGAACCCGCTGCTCGGTCTAAACTATGTTAAAATGTCTTTATCTATATTAAAAGTGTATAAACCGTGGCTATATGGCAGGTCGAGATGGACCTTTGATAATTTTAAACATAGTATTGAAGTTGGAAGTATGAGCATATATATATATATATTAGGGTGGGTCAAAAAAAAATTTTTTTTTACAAGTGACACGGAAAAATCGGTTGCTACACCTTAAAAAAATTCTCACCAAGCATAGCATGAGCTCTTTATTTTAATAGGAAGATCCTCCGCATCGCAGTTTTGTATTTTTTCCTCAGTCCAATAGAAAAAAATTCATACCTCATCATTTATCAATTGAACAGAAAAATGTTCCGAGAGAATTTTTTAGGAAATTATATATTATTATATATGTAAGTGAAATTTAGATACAATAAAGAACGGAGTTCACATAGGACATTATTTATTTAAAAAAAAAGATCACGCGGGATACGCTACCAAAATAAAAACATAGTAAAAAGCATGTTGCTTATGAAGTGAAAATTATTATAAACAACGTCGCGACACCACACGTAAACAAAGCCAGAGATCCCACGGTATCCTTATACATTTAAAAAAATTGTTGTTTTTAAAATGGTTAAGATTAAATGCTTTTTTTATCTTTCAACCGGTCCTGAGCAGGTGCGGGGGGATGCGTTTATGCTGTATAGAGCGTAAATGAAACTATGATTTATATTTTCTTATCTTCTACACAAGAACGTTCGTACCCACCTTCGCTATATGTCCTTCGAGATGCATTGCATTTTTCAAGATATATAATAATAATGACCGTTTCTTATATTTCACTTTTCATTCATTGGCTTTAGCATCAGCTGAATTTTGACATTAGTTATAAGGAGTTTATTTCAAATTTTAACCGATAGTAAGGCACCTGAACAGAGAATAAGATAGTGGAACGAGCCATAAGACGACTAGTTGCAACCAAAACATTTAGTTATTTTTTATAATTACAAAAATATTTATATTATATAATTTATAAATTTTAATCAATTCCTTATATCGGATACTAACTAAAATATTTATTTATTACTTACAGAGTTTACTTTTTATAGCAATTATTATAAATGGTATTGGTCTTTACAAAAGCACATTTTGTCAAATAAAACTATTTCTTGTACTATTTAAGTGTAGGAAATAAAAAATGTGAGGTCACGAAGTCATAATAAATACTTTTTAAATGGTACAATCGGCTGCAAATTAATGAACATTTTTGTTAATCTCATATGTTTTATGTATAAAGAATACATATGTATAAGCGTTGATTATATCAGTTCGAAATCATATAGTGACCCTTATAGCTATCACACAGCATAATACAGTCATCGCATAAGTTGGGGTTAAGTATATGTAAGTTAAATACAATAAAAAGTTCTTCAATGTTGAGTAACATTTACTCTAACACTAAATATTATCGTCCTCATCAGATGGAGACCATGATTCTAAAATCAATTCAAAAGTTCATAAAGCTACTACGATATGTCTCTCAAATAAAAATTAGAAGAATTATTTCAAAAACTTAATGCATGACATCATCCACATTACAAGTCGTGGCAGGTAGAGAATTCACATGAGCATTTCTTTGAAACATCGATCTCCACATTTCTCATAGCAAATTGAACTCTCAAGGCAATCAAATAAAGTTCAATCTCTTATGTTATTCACAAAGAACGACTAGCAAAATAGTGCCCTACAAAAGATAATTTAAAACATATCAAGAAACCTGTGATTGTAACTTTAGCGGGATTTTGTGACAAAAAATAATCGAATTAAGGACAGCTTCGAAGCAAATAGTTGCGTTATACGTTTCTCTTAAGAAGTAATGACGCTGATGCGTTTGGAATAAATGCCATAGCGTTAATGTTGTATCGACACAGGAATTTCATGATTTCTTGACCCCTCCCCTATCCTTATCACAAGCTGGTCACATTCGTGAGGGGGAGGAGCCTCACGAATTAATGTACTGTCACATATTTTGCAATTAGTGTACTAGCACATATTTTGCAATCTTACAAGAAATTATTAATTTAAAACAGCAGTTCCAGACTTAGTTTCATTTCCATTTCAATTATTTTTAATAATTTCAACACAGTTCAGAGAGATAGAGTTGGAAATATTATGAAATTTTTCTTTAATTATACAAATTTCGTAAAAAGCTTAAATATATTCGATTTTGAAATGTGTTTCTAAGATTTACTAACAGCTAGGCCGTGTCTGTATATTAGGTGTTAGTCTCTTCCAATGTCTTAAAAAGAATTATCTGTCTGACGCTTACACGCTTAAGCATATGTATGATATATAAAGGACTTGCTTTCGTAAGGGTATGTTAATCAGAAAGTTAAGTTGTTTGAAATTAAAAGAACCTCCACTGCATGCTTACATTAATTACACCGAACTACAAACAAGTTTTTTTTTGTGAGTTTCACTGAATACAAATCTAGGGTCAGTTTGGACCATACACCCTCGAAATTTAGAAGGTGTATGGTCCAAACTGACTTTTTGTAGGCAGGTGCAATTTTAATGATTTAACGACGATTAACATTTTAGTGTCCAGCAAATCAGCGAATCCAAACTAGCAATTAATATTGTTTTTTAATTAAAAATCTGTGGAGTCATTGTGTTACTATGTATTGTGTTTGCCCAAAACATGAGGAAACTCAAAATATGATAATTCTCCTAATAAGTGTCATAATTTTGAAATTACATATTGTAAAGTTTTGAAATTATACCGCTGAAATAGCAAAATCGAACATCTTGTATTTCCACTACATCTGGCAGTGTGACATGTAGATTATTTACATTATATATACAAGGCTTGGAATAACAGTGTCATCTATTATAGTGTTATAAAATTGTAAGTGTAATCTTTTGTTTTTTTTTGTTTGTCTGTTTGTTAGGGATTCACATAAAAACTACTGGACCCATTTCTATGTCGTTTTCACTGGTTGATAATGGTTCACGGACTTAAAATCTACGGAACTTTACATCCCGGTGACCCCGTGGGATTTAGAGTACACCAAATTTAATGCGGTATTCTCAAATTGCTAAATGGTTTTAGGACTTGCTTTCTGTCTATATCTATAGCTGTTAATAAACTTTAATAGAACAATTGTAGTTGCGTAAATAAGATTAATTGTTTCGGGTTTTATGAGGAGTTCCAGGAGTCATAGTCTCATTGTAAATAACACATTGTCCTACTGGAAATAACTTTTATATAATAATTGGCAGACAAACAAACATATTGTATATCCCCAAATCAAACAAGGTTGCTTGTGTTATGGGTATAATAATATTATATATAGTACAATATATACTATATAATATACATTGGACTATTCTGGGGATGATCCCAGATAGCCAAACTATGGTAAATAACGGAGAAAAATCGTTTTTTGAGTGCAGTGCGGTAGGTCAGCAAAGACAGCCCGCTAAACCACAGCTGCATTATTAAATATTGGTTAAACAATTGTGATCTATGCTTTCCGAGCACCATGAAAGTCGCGGGCCAATCCTAGTACATATATAAACATTGCATATTCGCAAAAAAAATCACGACTGCAACACATCGTTTTTCCTTAGATCTTTTTCGTATATTACAAACAGGATTTTCCAATAAATTACACTAGTCAATGATGTTTACATCTTAGACAATTTAAGCCACATCCAAAGTTAGGTATATATAACAGTAGAAAATGCATATTAATATATTAATCATCTAAAGACATAATTTGACTCAAATTTTATCCAAACAATTATTTGAATAAATTATTTCAGATCAGTTTTATTCAATTGTTTAATTCTTTGTTTTTTTATTGCATGAATTCAGCAGACGGGCCGATGGTCCACTTGATGTAAAGCGGTTACCATCGTTTATCTCTTATCGGAAACTGGAACCTAGTGTGTCCTAATGCCGAAACACAACTCAAGGTTGTTATGCGACATATTTTAGACCAGGGGTGATAGCCATCCAGTCGGGCATATGCCTTACCTCCTAGCTGTGGGTTGTTTTGCCGCCTCTTACGACGAAATTTATCATTCATTTTTTCTGAATGTGGTAGAGTATAGGGAACATCAAAGTATGTAACATTCGAAATGCCACTCTATCTGCTTCTCAAGGAAAATTCATGTACAAAAAAAAGAAATAAAACCAAACCATTCGTTTAATTTCATAAATTATTTGAAATTATAATCTATGGTCAAAAAAGTTAACCCTTCCCGAGCCGGTGTTAGATCGATTCACTTTAATCCCATGCCCCCAATTTCAAAAGCAAAATAAATATGTTGTAACCTATTTCCGAGGCGAGGTGGAATTTAAAAAAACAACAAAAAAAGTTCAAGACGATACCTGCACTTAACCTCAACCGGAGTGGTCCCGTCAGTCCAGATATACGCGGTTAGGGTTGTGGCGTATTGAGCAATATTATTAAATGCATTAAATAAAAGAAAAGAATAAGAATCATAATTGGACGTTTAAAATTCTAAAATAAATTCATCTGAATTTTAAAAATTTCTTGAATTAAATAATTCTTAACTAGAACCGTTTAAAGAATAATTAATATCCATATCATTTGATTCGCTAAAATGATGACGTATAACACAGTACATCTGTATAAAGCAAGGAGCCTATGATATGAAATATGTACATAGCTTATACGTCAGAATAAGGCATTGATTTTTTTTCTGGTATAATATAAATGGTGTTAATTTGCGCGAAAGAAATCGAGGGCATAGTTAGTACTCAAATTAAACTAATATTTAAACATTTTATACTTTATTTACGACTTGCTTAGAGTTTATAGCAGTGTTTTGATATCTACTGAGATCACGGCCACCATTAAATTAGACCTTTATTATTTTTTTTATTTTTTTTATTTACATAATAAGATCAGTTAACAACTTTGTTTTAATTAACAATTATGCAAAATACGACCTTAAAATAACGTAACTTTAATTGTTTTCAATGGTGTTCTTATCAAAGTTGTTTGTTACACAATCATATTTAATCATTAAATTATTTGATAAGATTATTTGTACGTTATCGCAATGCGAAACATGGCGATAATTTACAATGTAATTAATACGTTCATTAATAATTTTTGTTTTTTACACTTAACTGATACCAAGAAGGTATTATTACACCAGTTACGTTATGTATTATTAATATTTGTATCTACATTATCATATTATTATCATTAGTGTTGGTTTAAAGTTGGAAATTTATTTTAAGTACAGTTTCTATTTATCTATTTATAATGAAACAAAGCGTGTTATTTAGTTTGAAAATTAATTTATTTTTATCAAAGCTCGCCGGCATAATACATTATTAATATACTCAATGTTACATGTGGAAATTCTTAATTATATGAATACTGGCACTGGGCACATTAATTATGTTATTAAGATAGATAATTGTGAGATTTCAAGTTGTTCTTATCTCTTTATATGATTCTAATTAAATTAAATCTTTAAAAAAGTTACAAACTACAGACCATAAATTATATAAATTTTTAACTCAGCCGAAGCAGTAGATAACAGTTAAAATTAACATATATGGCAATACCGGAAGTGTAAAGTATATTTCACGATGGTTATATTCCCGTATATGGTTATGATGATATCTGGGCCGTTCTGGCTTTTAATATCTGGTGAATTTTGAGTCCTGGCGCCCTTTAAAGTAGAATGGTATACGTTTACGATTAAAGAAGTGATAACTTAGCCTGCTTACCACTACCATATGCGTGAGAGAAAAGGACGCCAGATAGACTGGCGCCGTCACGCGTTACGTAACGAAGCGGTTTACCCTCCCATAAGAAGTTACCACTTCAAAAAAGTATTACAAATATTTTTAAAATTTAATATTAATTATAATTGTAAATAGTTTACACAAAATATTGTTAAAACTTTATAATATTTATAAAACAATATTTCAATAGGGACAATACCTCTATATTTATTTTTCACAACCTTCATTTTGTCATTTCTTATACGTAACACAAAAATCATTTTTTGCAAACAGTTATGAATTGACCTTTGTGTGCCCGAAACTTTACCCCACTCGTATCTCGAACTCTTCAAAGGATCGTATTATTTACATTTTTTCCGTTACTTTTTTCATTCTACTTTTTAAAAGATGCACAAAAAAGGGTAAAGAATAAATTCGAACGCTTACCAAATGTCTCCGCAGCAACAGGTTGGGCTCTGTTTTGTTTTCAACTTTTTCACCCACATTTATTGCTTTTTTTTGACGTTTTGTTTTTTTTCACTTCGCTTCGAATTTCCGACATTGAGATCTGTAAAGAAAGAATTTTCGGGGTTAATCAACGCGATTTTGTATCAGTATATAAATATGGATATTTTGTTGCATTTCAAAATATTTTATTGAGGGTCAAATTTGTCATTTTTATTTGGCCGGCAACGAAAAGATCTGATAACGTTTTTTCATTGAATAAGAGATAATATTGTTTTATATTTACCACTTAGTGGCTTGGCACTATGTATTTATTTAGACAAAATTACTTTTCTTTATACAGGTTGTAGCTTAACCACTTACATCTAACGGCTGCTAGTACGATACTGAACGTAGCGACTGAAAAGAGGTGCGTTAGTAGGTATCTTATCGTGCGCGTTTTAATGTACAATGTTACGTACCCAAGATCCATAGGAAGTTTGCCCACGCATTATGTGTAACAGGCAAAAAACCAGACCTAAGCAATTTGTACTAAATTGTGAGATCATTTATATATTTTATGGTACTCTCTGATTCGTTGAAATATGCTGATAATGACATAAGTATATGGATAAATAAAATTTAAAGTATGCATGCATTTTTTAAATATATGTCAAAATTGATGTGGGTAAATTGCTATTTTTACGATGACTAATATACATAAAAAACGATTTTGAAAATTTTTGTCTGTCTGAATGTTCGCCTGGAATGAGCTTCGTAAGTCCGTAATGGGTCCCCGTGGTTAACTCGGCGGTTGCTACAAATGTGCTGCTGCTCTGTTGAGGGAGTCTGGTACCAGGCCACTAATGCAGGAACACAACTCAAGGTTGCTATGGCGAAATACTCTAAATCAAGTATGGTAGCCATCCAGACGGATGAATACCCTAGCACCTAGCTGTGAGTTATTTTTTCTGTTTCTATTTCTATTTACAACAATAATTCCTTTATTTGGCCTTAAAGAGCTACTATATTCTCAACCTGGTAATATACCTGACCAGTTTGTATTGTCTTAGTTCCTGACATTATAGCGAAGTGAATAACAAACAATGCAACAAAACCCTTTAAGATTTTGTAAACAAGTGTTAAACAAACAAGCTCAATAGAAAATAAATAACATAATAAAATAACGTCACACCAACACGTGGAAAGCATTATTTTTATTACAAAAAGTAATTAATTACACGCGGGCAGGCGTATTGTCATTCCCATTTCATTTTATGTACGTAACAATGTTATAATTACAACAATATGTTTTTAATTGTTAATATTTTAACACAAGTATTATTAATGCTTTTCGGATGTCACATGTTGTGTACAAACATGGGAGAAGAAAATATTTGTAGACAGTTCACTGAAACGTCACTATCACACTGTCAAAAGTGATATGTTGTCAATATCACTCTCGCGGAGCATCGTGACTATGGAAGCGGGGCGACAGGAGGAAAGAAGATAACCTCTTCTAGAGAACGTTCGCCAGCGCACCGAAGTATACGATGAACTGCAATTTATTGTCTTAACCAAAGTGAATTATAACGTAATCAGTGATAATATCAAAAGAGATGATTGCTATTTAAACAATAGAAACATTACATTGGCAAATATCACAAAAGATGTTAATTCCATTAATATACCCATATACATCATGCCATGCCATGATAACTTCTGATGAATAAGCTCGTCATGAGCTTGTACGGCTCTGACGAGCTTACATATAATATATAAAATTAAATAGAAAACACAACAAAAATACATTTGCAATGTATAATAATATCTTCGGTACTGACCCCAAACTAAATACACTTTTATATCTACTCATAAACGAAACTAAAATTTCTGTTACTTTAAAATAAATAAGCACAGTCAATAGACAGACGTTATCGCTGACCGCGGTGTTGTGATGTGCCTATAAGGACATCTAGCTAGGACCCTCTTAGTAGCTGGTGGCCATATAACTTTGTTTTTTATTGCAGGAGTTCAGCAGACAGGCAAACGGCCCACTTGATGGAAAGCGATTACCGTCGCCTATGGACATTTGAAACACCAAATATGCTACAAATGCGCTGCTGCTCTCTTAAGGGAGACTGGAACCTGGTCACTAATGCCGGAACACAACTCAACAAGTTCTTACTGCTTACCTTCTATCTACCGGTCGTACTCGGCAACTGGGCCATCGGACTCTGATAAATGGACGAGAGAGTGGGTTTGTACCAGCGCAACTGCTTACTCACTTAGATCTATTCCGCATGAACCTTCAACCTTGGCCTCGTTAAGTCTACCCATATATTCCCCGCCTTCCTCATCCAGCCCCTGCCGTTGACTTTACAAGGGTCATTGGTCTACCGGACTGGAGGGCATCGGGCTACGAGTATATGACCTAGCAAGTGATTTTTTTATTCCTAATGCGATATCGAAGATATTCTACTCGTATAATGGGCACATAACAGTTTCATAGCTTCCACTTTTAATATCAATCAATTTAACCAAAAAATACTGGCAACATCCTTTCGGTTTTACATTATTTTTATATTACCTTTGATTACCTTCAGATTAAATAAAAAATAAATTAATCGCTAATTTAAAGATAACTATTCCATTAAAAAAATAATGGGTCGTTTATTTTAATTTTCCTTCTTTAAATACTCCATTCAGAGGTTCTTCCGGACAGTAATCGATAAGACTGCAGATTGTACACATATTTATGGTCTTGATTTATTTATATGACTTTTGTATAATAAAGTAGGCATTATTAAGGTAGGTAGGTAGGCATTTTATTATACGTTCACAGATACATATAACGTCTATCATTTGATCGGTTTATAGATGTAATAGCTCGAAGAAGCGATAATGACGAAGCAAAATTGATTGATGAAAATTTTACCTATAAGTTAATTCTTCACCTATATATATATACATCTGAGGTTGATATATTTTACTAAATTATACTATATATTATTATAGATGTACTATATTTTCAGTTCAGTACCTATGATTATTTTAAAAATGAGAAATGTTTGCTGGCCCAAGCAACAACTAGTAAATACACATGGAAAATGTTTAATAACATTGATGAAAAATAAATGAGTACTATTTTGTTCACCTAAATTTTCCAAAAGTACTATATTTCTACAGCTACAGCGACAGCAGCAGTAAACAAATACACACATATTATACATCAAGGGACCTGCAGTGTGATTTCACTTATATAGGTATTCCACTTACCCAGTGTCTCAGACATAGATCATACTGTGTTTCTATGATCTGTGGTATCAGATATCCAGGTATCGTGCAGAACGAAAAAAACAATTTGCGCCGCGTGTAAAGCGACAAAAAAACAGATAATGACTGATGGCTAATTCAGATATGCCATACCTGTGGTTCCATATGACATCCAGCTCTAAAGAGAGCACGCATTCGTACCTTTGTTGCAATTCATAGATTAACGTGTCATCAGTCGTCTGCTGTTCTATTCTGCAAAAAAAAAAAAAAAAGTATAAACAAATATCTGTCTGTTCTATTAATAGAGGTCAGAATTTGCGGGTAGGAATAAATAAGCAAACAAGCAAAACGATAGTCACACAGGTCAGTCACAGAGGTCTATGCATATAAAATTCACTCGCTGTCACTGTCTGTGTGTAATGATGATAAATCGAAAAATCGAATCCCAGATAGAGGTTTGCTTCGTCCCACTAACAGGGGTAATTCAGTACCAGTGTTGGGACCTCAGTATGATTCCAGTTTCAGAGGTTTCTCACTTATCCAGGTAACACTGAACCAAGTTTCACAATATACTTTTTTTTTTCAAAAAGTTGGCAGACCTAAGTCAGTCTTGTCCTTAACGAGTATCTTTATTTGACTAATATAAAATCACATGGACGTTCCCGCTCAAAGCACGTATAAGACTTTTTTCTTCTAAGAAGCGTTAGCACCGATCATGCAATCTATTAGCAATCATTATAATGTCGAAAAATAAAATATTTTTGTCCTCGTGCTAACTCAAAGGCCAATTAGATCATACGTGTGAAATTTAATACAAAAAACCCGGTAATATTAATTTTCTTTTTTTATATAAAAATTAAAAATATTGGATTTAGATATTTGCTTTTTAAACGCAAATTTATTATTTTCATTTCGGATCGCCATGTATGTGTATCATGAAACAGGCGTACTTATAACAAACATCCAATAATAAAACATAAAGGAGACAAAGACTTTTGGGCCAAAGAAATGTAATCTTTGAGATTGGCTTAAAAAATCGTTATATTTTTCTATTACCGACAAAATGGAAAACATCAGCCCTAAATTCTGTCTGATAGATGAGAAATATTAAAAATAAGGTCACAAATAAAATAGGTTATTGATTACCGTAATCGATTTATGTGAATAAATCTATCTATTAATTCATTCATAATAACTAAACCTACTACAATTATAAAAAAATGATAACAATAAAAACGAATATTTTCCTGTTTTCGCGACTTGTATACATAATAAAACTAGGTTTAACGGTTTTAAGCGCGGTAATTTATTTGATTTTGGTTATTCCAATGTTTCGGTTGCTTTTCAGTTGCCGTGATCACGGAAGACGAAGAAGGCAATTGTCAACGAGTATCGGTAAAGTTTTATTTAGCCTACCACTAATTAACTTAGGCGGTAGGCTGTAATTAAATCAAAACTTATTAAGTTTTAACATTGTTGCATGCGTCATGTTATGATAAATCGATACTAGAGACATCTACGGAGAACGTTGTAGAAACCAAGGCAACACATCAAAATATCCACTCGAATCGTGATTCGCATTATTTCCTTGTGATACTTTGTAGTTGAATTTTTGTTTACATTTCTTCCGGAAGTGGCTTCTACAAGAATGTTTAGGGTTCCTTATAAGGATAATTTGTTCTTTATACACCGACAATCATAAACACAAAGACGGAGTGTTTATTTACATTTGTATATACAAACTGGTTTCACAGTATCGCGGATTATATATACAAAATTGTATATATCATTCTTACATATCATTATAAACGCAACTTTTTCGATTACATTAATAAATTACGTGACATTTTAAGGGATAGGGGTCCACGAAGTGTGATTTTATCACATTTTAAAATCTAATACTTAATAAGCTAATTACGGAGCTGCTGTTTTAATTTATTAATTTCTTGATGTAAAATGTGTTATCTCACCAGGGAGGGAGGGGTCACGAATGTGACCATCTGTGACAAGAGCGGGGGAGGGGTCAAAAGTCATGAAATTCGTGTGACGTAAATCGTAATTCCTGAATGGCTTCTTACAGTGCTTTCGCATTATAGTTAAGACTTGTTTTGTCTGACGAGATCATTTTCGAATAACATTTTATTTTAATTTTCTGATTAATAGCTAACTTGGCTTCTTAAACTGTGCTTTAAGCAGTCTATGACATTTAAACATATTTAATTAGTTGATTGCAAGAATCGTATGTGTGTTCCACCAAAGTTATCTTCTAAAGGAAAACAATGTCAATCTACTTATGACCAATGTACATAATACCAGAATTTTCCCGCGGTTACGTTGCAATAAAAACTGTATATATATCGCGAACGAAGCCGACGGCAGACAGTATATATGTATACCTTCAGCGAAAAGTTATGTAACTCATGATGAAAATCGCTTAAAACTCCATTGCGTGTCTTAGGAAGAGTTAGCCTATATACAGACAGACGTGGAAAGGGACTGCCTTATACTATGTAAAGATAAAGATGATAATACATCTACAAACATTGCGATGGAGCAAAATTTCACATCTTCGCGATATAATATGGCCGCATCATAAGTATAAAACAAAACTAAATTCAACCCTTCACTTACCACAAGCGGTAATTTTGCCTTCAAGAAAAATGTGTTACAACGCGTAAAACATAAAGGCGATGCCGAGGCGAGATACAAGACCTCGCACGCCTTCCACTTATGCTGGTTTATCGTGAAAAATAATGCGAGGGAAAAAAAGAATCACTGCTTTCAGAATGCCGACCGCGCATCGGCTCCGTGGAGCCATTTAATCAGCTGGAAAGATCGGAATCTAGTTTCCAGGACGGGCTCACTAATTTAGGGGCGAGATAGAACTAAAAGCTGGACCACACGTAGGCCCGTATTTTAGAATACCGATGCACAGCGACTCGATATTCAAATAGATTATTTCGAGTTTTGAATTGAAAAAGATCTCGATTATTTAGACGAGAAGTAGGTTGGTTTTTGAGTCGATTGTAAGGTTAGGTCGATTAAGATTCTTTCGATTGTTTAACCATTTCGAAATAGAAAACTATTTCCAAATGATTCAGACAAAATCAAGCAGTGAAGGGTTACACAAGGGCCGACGTTTAAAAAAATATATTGGTGTAATTATTGTATCCACACCATGCAAATATTCCAATCTTATGGTTCTGATTAACTTTTCTTCATATACTAACCGACTATTCGGCTAATATTTTATGATGAACTTATTCTATAATAAGCTCTAATTCTCTGTATCTCTATTATTATTTGAACGTTTCTTGGAGATTTGAAATATTATCAAAATTGAAGTTATTAAAAAAAACTTGAATATAACTATTATGTAAACGATGGACAACATGATAATTTTTTTTTGGATTTTTTATCGTTTTTTCTGTCTGTTAGTTGTATTGTAATAAAATGTGTAAAAAAATTTACCCCGGGAATCGCGCGGCAATAATCTCAAGAGCGTTTTGACGTAGTTCGAATGCCTGAAAATTAGCTTATTCTGAAACAGTTTCTCCTAAAACGATAGCTTACATTCTTTTTTTAAATGCTGCGATATTTTGTGTCCCGGATATCCCGCGGAAATTTCAAGTCAATTCTAGTTTCAGTTAACCTTTTGATACTTATATTAAGCACAAAAGGTTAACTGGCGGACACTTTTCCATGTCCCTATGTTTATTTATACAAGAATTTCAATTGTTCGTGCATTTGATCCTCACCATATTAAATGACAGTCATAAGTAAAATGATAATCAAAGTGCAATAACAATATGTCAATCAATAAAATTATGCAACGACCTTATAAATAGCGAGCACAAGTGACTTGTAAACAAATAAAAATGGAAAATTATTATAACAGAATTCAACAGCATCCATATTAAGTGAGCATCTGCATAACTCGAGTATTTTATTGGGCTTCAGCGTTGTTTTTTATCAGTTTACAACGTCATCCTAGCTTTAAATCCTGGTTGATAGAGCGATCGCCTTTTTCTTCGGGTTCCGTACAGATAGACTATTAAAACGCATATCCCATCACGCTCTTACACACCATCCTCTATCATGCATCTTACGACATTAAATCAGCACTTCTAAGGCTTTCTTCTGCAATCAGGCAGTGTGCGCAACTCGACGACGTACCGTCTGTTTTGGGTGCAAAGATAGACTATTCCATACAGCCTAGCACTTCCAGGAAGTCCACCAGCTTCTTGACGTCCCCGAAGACTTCTTGAAAGATACCTGATACAAGTAGCTTTAACGTCCAATACGGAAGTGTGGCACATTACAACGTAAATTATTTAATTTCCCTAGTAATTTACCACTCCTCCGTATTCCACCACTGTTACGCCTATGGACATTTATAATACCAAAGCTGCTACCGAATGCTGCCGCTCTTTAAATAGAGGCTAGGATCTGGACACTAATGCGAGATAGGTATTGCGACATACTCTAGACCAGGGGTGGTAGCCATTCAGTCGGCGAAATGGGCAAATGCCCTACACGTGGTTGTGGGTTGCTTTGTCGCTTATTACGACAGGCTGCCCGGCCCCAGGAAATTGTATTCTTTCGTCGTGTCCGCACGGATAGAAAAGTCGACAGCTCTTTAATTTGTCAGCTATGTCATAGACATAAAGGTTGCCGTGGAAGCGGGAATTACGGTCTTACCGCATGAGTTCACATATCCACTGCAGCATATTCATCTCCGTGCAGGATATATAAGGGCAGATACGTCTATGTTTCAAAAAATCCAGCTTCTGGATGTATGTGCGTACAAAATTTGAAAGTAGTCGACGAATTGACATAATTTTTTTACATGGGTATTATTGGACTTTAATAGTATTATGGGAAGGCACCAGTAAAACCATAAGAATTCTATTAAAACTTTAATTTGTATTAAGAGATCGTCCATAGCACACAATGACACAGCGGAGAAGAGAGAGGGGCGAACGCAGCGCCACGGGCAAAAATGTAACACACATTTAAGCAGGCTAGGGTGTGAAATTCATAATACCAACACTCCTCCTAATTTCACACCTACTAAACTAATAACTCTTGTATTTACTTACACTATTTCAATTTTAAACTAAAATTTGACATTTATTTAAACAAAACTTCTTAACAGGCAAAGCCTTTGTGAGAAAATCTGCCAATTGATTAACAGTATTAATATATTTAATATTTACTATACCCTGGTCAACTATCTCTCGAATAAATTTAAACTTTACATCAATATGTTTTATTTCTTTGATGGTACATAGAATTATTCATATATTTTATGGCAGCTTGATTGTCCACAAACAAATCAAAATTATATTGAGTTTCACCCAACTCTGACAAAAACTGCTTTAACCACAATACTTCTTTTGTAGCATCACAAGCAGCCATAAATTCAGATTCCATTGTTGACAAAGCTATAGTATGTTGCTTATGGCTTGCCCATGTTATTGGCCCATGGTTCATCATAAAAATGTACCCCGTAGTTGATTTTCTTGAATCAACATCACCCGCATAGTCTGCATCAGAAAAGCCAACTACCCCTGAATTACCTTTATATTCTATATATATGTCTTTAGTTCCAATAAGGTATCTAATAATGTGCTTTACAGCTTTTACATGTTCTGAACTAGGATTATTAACATAACGACTAACTAGGTTTACTGCAAAACAAATATCTGGACGAGATACAGAAGCTAAGTACAGTAAAGAGCCAACGGCCTCTCTATATGGAAATTTTATAATTTCTTTTTTATCAGAACAAGATGTATAGTTAACATTACAGTCAATTGGAACCAAATATGACTTGGCATCTGTCATATTATATTTCTTTATTATTTGTTCTACAATATAGTTACTTTGATTTATACACACAGACTCAGATGTTCTTGTAATTTGCATACCCACAAAATAATTCAAATCAGACACTTTTAAATTAAAATTACTTTTCAATATACTGATCACTGAATTTAAAGTACTCTTGTTTGAAGCAAAAATAAGTCCATCATCTACATACAACAATAAAAACACTTTTTCGTTATTTAAATTACTACTAAAAACACAATGATCAGATTCTAACTGTACAAAACCAAATGACTTAAGAAAACTAGTAAACTTTGCATTCCAACAACGAGCTGCCTGTTTAAGGCCATAAAGTGATTTATTCAACTTACATACTTTTGTATTTTCAGCATAAATTCCTTTAGGAATTTCCATGTAAATTTCTTCATTAAGTTTTCCATACAGAAAAGCAGTCTTTATATCAAATTGTAATATTTCATAAGAATAACGAGCTGCCAAACTTAAAAGAATTCTAATTGAATCATACCTCGTTGTTGGAGCAAATGTTTCAAAATAATCAACACCTTTAATTTGAGTGTAGCCTCTGGCACATAGCCGAGCCTTATACTTTTCTATTTCACCCAATTTATTCTGCTTAATTTTAAATACCCATTTGGAGGTTATGGGTTTCTTTTCTGTTCTATTTACTATAGACCATGTATTATTTTCTTCATGAGCCTGCAACTCCTCCTTGATTGCTAGTTTCCATTGGGAGGCCTCTGGACAACTAACTGCTTCCTCATAAGAACTTGGCTCAAAGTATTCAGTAACATTCACTTGGTAATTTAAAGTTCTTTTTGGTCTCAAATTTTTCTTTACCAACTGTGCATCAGGAGGAATTTCCATGGAAGGGTCATAAGAAATATCTTCATCATCATCACTGCAAGTTTTCAAGCTATCATCACTAGCCAGTTCTATTGGAGTACTTGGAGTGGATGTACTTTGTGTACCATTTCCAGGATTTGAACCTGACACCTCAATGTCAATGAACACAGGATTCTTTTCACAATTTTGCAAATAACAGGAGTTTTCATCAAAAATTACATCCCTTGATATTTTAATTTTATTTGTATGTATATCTAACATTCTATAATTATTATTTTCATAACCAACTAAGATCATTTTATTACTCTTTTTCTGTAATTTAGTTCTACATGAATCTGGCACATGAACATAACCAACTGAACCAAACACCTTGAGATGTGAAAGGCTTGGAATCTCACCAGACCATATCTGCAATGGTGATTTATTTGGAGTTTGGCTAGATGTTGTTCTATTTAAAATATAAACTGCACAATTTACTGCCTCAGCCCAAAGGTTCAATGGCAAATTTCTACCATAAAGCATAGAACGAGCACTTTCAACTATGGTGCGCATCTCTCTTTCAGCTCGACCATTCTGTTGGGGTGTGTAAGGGGCAGTACATTCATGTAATATACCTTTTTGTTTCATAAACTGCTTAAACTCACTGTTCACATACTCTGTGCCATTATCAGTATGTAGGGTTCTTACATTATGATTAAACTTATTCTTCACAATAGCATTATAGGTCTTAAAATGATCTAATACTTCACTCTTATGCTTCATAAAGCATACATATAAGAAACTAGAAGCTGCATCTTTGAATACAACAAAGTATTTCATACCTTGAATCGAAGTCTCGCTCATTGGACCACATACATCACTGTAGACCAGATCACCAGGTTTCACCACGGCACGGAGGGAACTATGGAAAGGCAGCCGACTTTGCTTCCCATACATACACGGTTCACAATCAAAATTTTCACTATCACTTACACTGCACTTTATAAGTCCATTTTTAGCCATCTTCTTGATTTCATTTACATTTAGATGTCCCAGCTTTTCATGCCACATTTGCAATGTACACTGAGGTATTTCTACTGCATTACAGCTCTCTTTAACAATAGTTTTAAACTTCATGACATATAAATTGTTTAAGTTTTGTGTAGCACTTAAAACCACCTGATTTTCTTTATATATCAATGCATGATTCCTTTCTTTTACAATTCTATATTGTAAATGCATAATTGCACCTTCAGAAAACAAATTGCGGCGAAGTTCAGGAACATAAATAACATTATTAAGTATGTTTGTAATCCATTGCCCATTTTGGCATTTTTCAATCAAAACACTTCCAATTCCATGGACTTTTAACTCTTGTTGGTTTCCCAGTCTTACTATTCTAGTATTACTTTCATTGAATAATTCAAGTGTATGAAAAAATTCTTTCCGGAATGTCATGTGGGCAGATGCTCCGCTGTCCAATATCCATATGTCATTATATGATTCCATGATGGAATTCAGGCTCTCTGCATGAAATGCCTGCATATCAGATTGTTTGTTCTTCTTATATCGACAGTCTTTAGCAAAATGTCCACGTTTTCCGCAGTTATAACACACAAATCTATGTTTTGTATTGTCATTCTTTTGTGTCTTCTTTCTATGCGTGGCCAACAAGGCTGTTTCAGTTTGTTCTTCCTTGGTTAAGTTAGCTTCCTCATCCAACAGTCGAGCAGTCAAATTTTGGATAGTCTGTAGTGCTGGATCAAGCGATAACCATGCCTGCCGGACAGATCTGTACTTTGTGGGCAGAGTACTTATAACTTTTGTAATTATAGCTGTTTCACTGACCTTCTCTCCACTGTCTTTCAACTGTTGAGCTAAGCTTTCAACTTTACTAATATGTTCAGCAATGTTACACGATGGACTCATAGTATATGAGTAGAATTTCTCATGAATTAACATTTTATTAAATTCTGACTTTTGTTCATATATTGATTCTAATTTTAGCATTATCTGTAGTGCACTTTCACAATTTTCTATGAGTGCAATATTCTTATAATCCATGGATGAGGTAATTATGCACATGGCTATGCCGTCTTCTTTTACCCAATTTTCGAAGTTAGATTGCGGTTTCTTCACATTGATATCTATGCCTCTCGCCCGCAATGCACATTTAATTTGGAATTTCCACTGTCGGAAATTATTTCCGTCGAATCTTTCTACTTTTATTGCGGCGTCCATTTTGTATGCCGGCCGGCGTGTGCGCGTGACTCGAATAACTTACAAATTTATTCGTAAAACAAGACTGATCTAACTTGTTCTTTATGGATTTACTTTGCTGGGCCCATAACCTATTGGACTTTAATAGTATTATGGGAAGGCACCAGTAAAACCATAAGAATTCTATTAAAACTTTAATTTGTATTAAGAGATCGTCCATAGCACACAATGACACAGCGGAGAAGAGAGAGGGGCGAACGCAGCGCCACGGGCAAAAATGTAACACACATTTAAGCAGGCTAGGGTGTGAAATTCATAATACCAACAGGTATGTTACATTTAATAGAAGAGGGTTTTCTATCCTTTTAATTCCGCATATTATATTCATATATATATTCAGATTCCGTAAATGTTTGGGTCCGTAAATCTGGAAAGGTAGTCGATGGACTGATTTCCTCAATAATTAATATCAGACTGAGCCTCAAGGTAGCCGGATTTATCGAGTGATAGATAATCTGTTACTACAAGCGTCTGCGCAATAAAAACTCAGGGATAATCCAAATTCAAAATGGCGCCGATATCGTCGATGGGGTCGTAGTGACCACGCCCGCGCGAGGGTTGAAATAGCGTGACCGGGGGTGTAAAGACCCTAACTAGCCGAGTACGAGCAGCCACGGGTTAACGTGAAATAAAGTATTTAGCTAACTGTTGACAGGTGATAAAATTATCAGAAATTGGGTCAACGAAAGTTATGAACCAAGGGTTGTTAATTAAAACTTAATTTATTAACGTTGCGTTATTTCTCTTGGCATGGCCATGATTAATGTGGCTTTATGGCAAGAATTTGCGACATTTTTTTTGATATTTTTCACTATATATAGCGCGTTCGTGACTCCACTCGTTTCAATTTTAGTTTTGTTATTAATATAATTTTGAAAATTCTATGAGACAAGCATCTTCTGTCCCTCTCGTTTATCTGACTATAATTAACTAGCTTCTGCCCGCGACTTTGTCCGCGTGGAATAGTTAATTAATTAATTAGGAATTAGTCCTCCTAAGCCCCCGGACCGATATTGATGAAATTGTTTGTCTGTGTTCAAGGAGATTCGAGAATGGTCTTGGATTCACATTTAAAAATGGCGCTGCAATCGAGTTCCAGGATTTAGGTGAAATTATTTTTCTGTCTGTGAGTTGGTTCCGGGATGGAGGTTCACAATTGGATTTTATGTCCCCTGGTCTGCAGAGACATACAGATAATATTACCTTCGACAGGACCCATACTAATCTAGATTTTTTTGTGAAAAAGATTACGCAATCAAAGTCCAGTAAGTAGTCAGGCATAGAAACGCATATTATATATTAAAATAGATAAAGCATTGTAAATGGTGTGTATTCAGAATTCTAATGTATTAAAATTAAAAGTTCCGACCAAACCAAATTAAAAGAGAAAAAATTAATTAGTGTGCAAAAAATGCAAAGAACCTTCCAACGCCATCGAAATATTTTAAAATTTAATACATCAGTTCGTTTATCATCGAAACCAATCGCCAATTAACTTAATAATGGACACGAGACCGTTAATTAAAAAAGTTTGACATAATTATTGCCAGTTATTTTTTAATTTGTTCACTTTGCAATAGTAGGGCGTGCATAATATTATATTTACATGGACAAACATTTGCCAATACGTGTATTTTTCGTTTAGTTTTATTGAGAAATGTAATTATAATTAATTATATGTATGGAGGTAGATTGCTAACTTTGCAAATGTACAAACGTAGCCGTCAACGTTGATAAGGAAATTTAGTATATATGTCACGGCTAATACCCGAAGTGCGGATACACCTAGTTCTAGCCGGCTAAAACTAGGTGTGGCCGCACTTCGGTTTTTAAACCTAGGTGTAAAAGATTTGTTCACGGCTAATATTAGGTGTAGCCGAGTTCATTTGGTTAAAACTAGGTATAGCCTTCTTTATGCTGGCTACAACTAGATGTAGCCAATCCTACGTGGAGTCTGTTGGTCTGTAGTGACATGTTTTTATTTTTAATATAGGTTAGAAGGCTGAGGCACGACGGCACTAAAAAAAACGTGACCACAGAGCCACTTTTTTGGTATTTTCGTAAAATAAATTCGTAAAAATGTATTTTTACAATCTGTTGGTCCGAATTAGATTTGATTGTTTTTTTTTATTTTTAAATTAAATGTACAAACTTCAACCCTTTATAGATTTATTATATTAAGACATCTATAGACCCTAGATAAATGCAACACATAAAATGGCAATAGGACCACGCGCCTTCCTTATTATAATAACATAACCTTTTATTGAGCTAAAGTTAAGTGCAGTGGTTGATTATTAAACCAGTTGATGATTGATAATGCTATATTCGAAGTATAGGAACGTTTTATTAAAGTAATTTAACAGAAATTATGTTTCATATCGGGAACTAATGAATACTAATATAATGCCTTTAGATTTTAATTTTTGATAAGCAATCCGTTGATAGTCAATTGATTTTCAATGCGTTATAATCAGAAAGGAAACTGCAGTGTTACTATATACTGGTAAAATAACGATTATTACTAAATTATCTGTTATTTAAAAATCCTTATTAATTACTTAATTCAATTAAAGTTATAACTTTCAATAAATTGTACTAGTAATATACTTATTCACATGGATTTTTATAATAATGGTGTAAATACTACGCAATAAATCGAAATTCAGCCAAGTTATTTTTTATTATGAGGGAAATACATCGATCCATTCTAGAGTGTGCCAAATTCTCGAAGTAAATACAGAGTGATTAAATGCGGACTTAAACACAAAGTGACATTTATATCTAGACCACAGATAAAATGTCGCGAAAAATGTCACATATATTGTGACAAGAATCACCATTATGTCAACAGGTTGTTGACCTGTACAGGCAATGGCCACAGCTCAAAAGGAATGGTAAAGTCGTCAATTCGATCGTATTAGCGAATATTTAGATGTTATCTGAACTAAACTGGCTCAAACTAGTTTTTGTCATGTAAATGAACTAGTGATGGTTACGGATGAAACCAAAAATTTAAAAATAACATCTTTCAAAATGTGTGACATTAAACCTGACAACATGCAATTATTATTCTTTTTGCGACTTACTTTGTCGATATTCAGATACAGACTTGAAGATCGCACAGGTTAGCTTCCAGTCTACCTGTTCAACGATTCTTTATCATTTATAATATCGAGATTTTTTCTTTACACAAAAGTCTGGTCCACGTATCAACAAAAACCAGATCTTATAAAATATTCAAAATTATTTATCAGCATTTTCAAAATCTATTTTATCTTTTCCTAATATCTCTTAGATGGGATTAATTTATATATAAAATTCAATCTGTCTAATAAATTACTCAAATAATTGTTGAGAATTTGTAATTCTCCGCTTGAAGTGTTTTTAAAGACTCCGGAATTATATTAATCACGGTGTTTAATTTTTGTGTAGCAACTCTATACGAAACCAACAACCGTTTGACACTTAGCATGCACATTTGAAGCGAAGACAGGGCCACGAGAGATGGAAAATTTAGTGCAAGCGAGATAAGATGTCAGATAAGAATTCTTCGATCTGATAACATTTTTTTGAGAAAGTTAACTGTGCTTATTGCCACATGTTTATAACACAATCAAGATGTTTAATTAATGTAAATTTAATAACATCGTCATTTTAATTAACTAAATAAAGTAGGACAAAAACTAATCTACTTGTTTAAAAGTTAATGTTAGTTAAACTTTAACAGAAGTCAAAAAAGTTGAGCTAGAAATTAATATGCAATTATGAATTAGCCTTTTACTTTTGCAATTTTATCCGCTAAGCATAAAATTTATGTTAATACTAATTGGTGTCAATGAGCATTGTTGTATTGAGCTTTCATAATATCAATAATGGTTCAAGTAATGTCTTGGTACGTTACAGTGTGTGGTCATAAAAGCCCGTTAATTATCGCCTATAAAATTTTATTGAGGAAGTGACTAAATTAAATGACAGATCAAATGCGACTAGCCACATTAGGTCCAGTATCCACCATAGCGGAGAGAAAGCGAAATATATCATCATCAATTACATTATTTATTCAATTTTAAGAAGGAAATATTTCTTTTAAATAAAGGCAACAATATTTTCAACAATGTTGATAATAAACCTCCACCTATTGGTAATATGATACACGATACATAATATTATCATACTGTAATAATGAAGGTTTCTGTACTTAAAAGCTCTTGAGCCAATATGCGTTAAAATTTTACACTATACAGACAAAATATTAGCTTCGTGTGTTAAAGGATTTTTGCCTACAATTGACTAATTATGTGTGGTGTCTGTAATCGTCTTTCAAGTTAAGGGGAAACAGTTCAGTTTGATAAAAGCGAAATGGTGATGAGAAATGTATGCGTAGAGCGGGTACCCATGCTCTTGTATCTGTACCGCACATAAGTTAACTCTTCTCTATCAGACACACATCTTTGCTTAGCTGCTTCTGTGTTTGAATGGTTGAAGCCTTTGTCTAGCTCACTACAACGCAGAGTTTCCAGGACTGATTCCTAGCTATGTAAATTTCGTTATCAAAATTTCTGATACTTTATGGTCTGGGTGTCTGCAATTGGGTCCAGTGTTGGTCGCCGTTACTTGCTTAACTTAGGGAAGTACATGTGCGTATTGTTTGATGATAATTATAATACATCTTTATAGCTAAGCCTCCTCTCCTCTCTAGTATGGTAGGTAACAAGCCTTAAACTCTTAAACATATGTAGTTGCGCCTCCATGCGAGTAATGAGAATGATCCGCAATTGCCACTTTGGTGTACTTAATTTATCTCGTTATTTTTATGAAAACGTAAATGGTAAGAGACTTCTTTTTCTGATTATATGCTGGAATAATCATATAGTAACTCCTCGACATTACGACGGTTTTGACTCGATTATAAGGTAGCTTGAAATGTCCGTATATAACATTTCATGATAACTAGCTTCTTCCCGCGGCTTCGCTCGCATTAATCTTATAACACGGGGGCAGTAATTTATTCCGGGATAAACAGTAGCCTTTGTGCCATTCCAGGCTACAATCTAAATCTGTGACAAATTTCATCCAAATCCCTTCAGCCGTTCTAGAGTGATTGAGCAACAATCCCAGTGCAAACTTTCGCATTTATCTTATACTAATATATAAAGATGAATTTTGTTTGTTTCAGCGCGCTATTTTCAGGAACTACTACTAGTCTGATTTGAAAAATTCTTTCAGTGTTAGTAGCAGTTAGCACTGAAAAAAAATCATAGGCTATACCTATGTATAACCTATATCATCACGCTAAGACTAATAGGAGTGGAGCATCAATGAAGAATGTTTCAAAATCGAGGTTTTATTTTTACTATTCCACGCGGACGAAGTCGCGTGCAGAAGCTAGTAATATTTATAGTATGATATTTATAGATGTCAACTTAATAAGTTTATTTTTTATTGCGCAAGTACAGCAAATAGGTTGACGAATCTGATGGAAAGCGGTTACCGTCGCCTGCGGATATTTGAAATACAAGGTGATATCAACGCGCTGTCGGCTTCGAAGAAATTTTATGACACCTCTATTGAAAAATCTCATATCGTAGCTCTGTGAGAAAACCTCTATGAACCCATTGCAGATACCCACCATGTGCAAAAGAAAAGTTCTACTGCACAAAGGCAATGTTTGCATAAAAACAATTAATGTTCTAAAATTGTTCTTAATTTTTAACAAAAACTACAATTCAAAAAATGTAGAGAAAAACATTAATCACCACATTCCCAGTAAAAGGGACGTAAGAAAGTATTTTGTTCTATATCAATCCATTCCATAAACAAATTGTACCAAATTCCAATGTTGAACTTGAATGTACATATTTGAAAACAAAATCAAAAATGTTCTTTAAATTCAAATGCGTTTGTTCTCTGTTTCGTCAAAGATAACTTATATAGTTCTTATCAGAGGGCTGTAAAGTTAACACTAAATCTGTTTTATTGCAGCTTAGTAATTTATTGCGTTGGACCACACAAGAGTTTTTATCTATAACTATATAAATTTCAAACAAAGTTCTCATACGATGATTATATTTTACTTTAATTGGGCATTAGGTAAGGCCAGCGTGATACTGCAACTGGAATGAATGCATTTTACGTTTTAAATTTGAATTTTTATATCACTTCAGTGTGTTTGTTCTATGCTGCACGCTGATAAGACATTTTAATAAGTATAATTTTGATTGTGTTACTAAAACGTATGTAGGTATTATTTGTATGATATTATTGAATTTAATTTCGGAATTAAATTCAATAATACAGAAAAGTAATTGACAAACTCAGACAAATAAAAGTATAGACGGAGCCCAAAGGAACAAAGGTCAAATTAAGGGAAGAATTTTAAAAAACTTATGTAGTATGCACGTGGTTTGTGTCTATTCTAGAATACTGTGTTAATAGTAATATATGCTAGAATAGAAAGACAGTTTTTATTGAAGTAATTTTAAATTGTATTGTAACATTTGTTTGCAAATGTACAAATCCGTGCAGGAACGGAGTAAGAATGCAATTTCCTGCGGCCGGGCAGCCTGTCGTAAGAGGCGACAACCGACACCTAGGTGGTAGGGTATTTTCCCGATTGGATGGCTACATCCCTGGTCTAGAGTTTGCCGTCATAACAACCTTGATTTGTGTTCCGGCATTAGTGACCAGGTTCCAGTCTCGCTGAGGAGAGCAGCAGCGCATTTATAGCACCTTTGGTGTTGCAAATGTCCATAGGTGATGGTAGCCGCTTTTCACCAAGTGGGCTGTCTGCCTGTCTGCTGAACTCACGCAATAAAAAACAATATTTTAAGGAGCCTTAGTACATTTACCTACAATATACAATCATATATACACCTTTACATTATAAAATAAAATAAAAAACTTAAATAATAAAAACCATTATACACAGATTTATAAATTAAAAATGTAGTGTAGATTGCTGCCAGTGGGGAAGCGTTCCCAAAATGATGGCCGCATTGCCCCGTTGTATTGTAACACTGATCCGATGGTGTTGAATAGGAAGTAAATTTAATATTTTAACTTGTATGACCTTCAAAAAGTGTTTCCAGTCGAACTTATTTGAATAAGAACTTTTGAATTTTGATTATTTGTCCTCTGAAAACGATACCCTGTTCCCCTTTATTAGTAATGATTCGCTTACTTAATATTAAGTTCTCTGAACGCATTGCGACGCGTTCGGTTATATTTAGCCGATATCATTTTGAGTTTTTTTTAAATTTATTAACCTTGCCTATAACTGATACATTGACATGTTTAAATTAAATATACATGTTACAGGCAAACAATGTAAGGAAAATATACTTAAAAAACAGGGTAAAACGCTAGGCCTTAAGTTATATTAATTAATAGTGAGTGTATGTATGAGAGTGCAGGGCTCCGTCTATCTATTTTATTAGTCTGAACCTAGCCTCTGGTTTAGGCCTTACAATAATGATATACGGTCTTATTCACAGCGTTACAGTCAGTTTGAAAGCTTGTCTATGGCTCTTGAAGAAGCGTTCAAAGTTACTCTCTATGAATAAGAGAGATAATATATAACTTTACAAGAGCTGTAATTTGATGGAAAATTGATTTCAGATATACTTTACATAGGTATTGCGTTAAAATAATTGACACGCAAGTATTTTGTTTAACTCTACATAAAAAACATGGAACAAGTAACATGAATATTCACTTAAATCATACAAATTACTAAAATCTCAATAGCGACTTTTGAGTAAAAATCCACTTTCATCTTAATTAACTATTTATGTCTTTGGTCTTAACGATTTAATTGTTTGACTTTGCTTCTTCTACCAAGTATGAAAAATAACGAATAAAATTATTTTTATATTATCCTTTTTCACGTGCCAGATAAAATTGTGAGCTCACTTGCGCGGGAAATCCGTCAGCCATTATGGCGCATAGGTATTTTTTTTATTATCATAATGCATTAAGAAGCAAAGGTAATTTAAGCCATGATTTTGATGTTTATTATACCATTCACCTAATTATAATTGAAATGTGATACCTTAGCTATTATAAAGCTCATTTTAACGGATAGATAATAAAGAAACTATAATAGACTCTTAAGTGCATTATAATGACCAACCTGAAATACATTGAAGATTAATGAGCGGGTTTCTAAAATGTTGATATTAATAAACTTAGATAGTAGAGACGATGAAGAGAGAGAGATGAGACATGTACTCATCTGATAACTAGACGAGACATAGGTATGTTTTTATCAAATTATATTGATATAGTAAATAAATAATAAATAAATCGGCAGACAAAACACACTGTACATCCCCAAATTAAGCAAGTTACGCTTGTGTTATGGGTAATATACAAGGGACCACTCTGGGGCTGATCCTAGACACCCAGACCATGGTAAATAACGGAGAAAATACGTTTTCGAAATTTACTACACCAGGAACCGAACCCGGAACCTCTGCGTTGCAGTGAGGTAGGCTGGCAAGGCTTAACCCGTTCAACCACAGAGGCCGTCAATACGATATATAAACACGACTATGATAAAATATTTTCAGAAGTTTTCGGTAACTTGTATACATAATAAAACTACGTTAAATTAGATTAGGCCATAGAGTAAATAATAACCATTAACAAAATAAAAACTAAATCATTAAAATGAACAAGTTGGCGATAGGTTAAATAAAACTTTAACACTTGACATCTTTTTCTTCCGTGATGACGGTCACTGAAAAGTGGACAAAAAGTCGGAATAACAAAAATTAAATAAATCAACCCGCTTAAAACCATTAAAACGTAGTTATGTTACGACTATGATACTCGTAGCTTTCCAATCGAAAAGTGTTCATGCTTTATTTAATTAAATTAATTTTAATAAAAATAATCATAACTTTGATAACTGATCTAAAGTTTCAATTGATAGTTTTTAACAAGGAGAATATGCTTTAATATGTTTGCCTACTGGTTGGCAAACTTGTATTAACAGGTAAGTCAATATAGGTAACTACATAATTCTGTTAACCAATAAAATGGGTATCATAAGAAAAATAATTTAAATACAAAAATTACCAACACAAATCTCCAAAATAGGCAATAATATTCAGTGAGCTGTTTTCGATAGGTAAGCTATCATAGGCGTGTTGACAAATCAATATAATTAAAAAAAAAATGTCTCATCTGATATCAGATAGGTGAAGGTCAATCTTCACCGTCTCTTAGACTAAGAAAGATACAAAACAAAAGCGATATCACGAGTTTAAAAATGTAAGTATTAGACCACGTAACCACTTTTTCGTGAGCGAAAAATCGTAGGACCCCGTCTATATAGAAGTTTCACTTCAAAAAAGACAAGATTAAGAAATAGAGATACAATAAAAAATCCTAAATACTTGATATGCCTTAAGCTTGGGAACCCCAAGTTTGTTTGTAGTTTATTATAAATTTTTGTGCTGTTGCCGAGACTGCTAGTTCAAAAATAAAAGTAATTGAATAGCCTATCTATATAGGTACACTGGTACATATATGTTATATATAACAATAGTATTATAGCTTATACTAATAAATGAAGATAAAGAGTTTGTTTGCTTGAACGCGCTAATCTCAGCACTACTAGTCTGATTTGAAAAATTCTCTCCATTTTATATATACCATTTATCGAGGAAGGCTAAATATCATCACGCTAAGACCAATAGGAGCGGAACACCAATGAAGAAAGTTTCAAAATTGGGGGGTTTTTTAACTATTTCGAATTCGGGGGCAGAAGCTACTTATTTATAAAATACTAGCTGTACCTGCAGACGTCGTCCTGCCCAGTAAAAAATACGGGTTTATCGTAGTGGGTTGAAAATTTAGGGTTGTATGTATTTTTTAATGCTGCATTATAAAAAATAAATAAAAATAATCGTCTAAAAATTTAAAAAAAATTAGGGGTAGACTACTCTTAACATTTAGGGGGATGAAAAATAGATGTCCGATTCTCGGACCTACCCAGTAGGCACACAAAATTTCATGAGAATCGGTCAAACCGTTTCAGAGTATGGTAACTAACATTGTGACACGAGAATTTTATATATAAGATTATGTTAAAAATTTTGAATAGGATAAAGTAAAAATAAGCGCCATTGTTATTGTAATATGCAAGTCATTATCGTAAAAATAAAATGAACGCAAAACTCGTGGCATACAAAAATTACTGTGCACAAGTGTTATTGACCTCGCAATGTCGTCAACTGTTTTTAATTATCACATATGCAAGCTTAAAATATATATTTTGTGGCAGGATAACATTTAAACTTAAGTTTTTATATGTTATTACATGGCATATTCTGTATTTAACATGTGTATAAGGTAAAGGAATAGGGTTGTTGACACATGACAGTAAACTCTGAAACAATGTTTTTATAAAAGAGCGGGCGTTTAAGTACCATGCCATCATCAAACTTTAAGACAGTATTAATTGCAAGTACTGTTTAAACTATAATACGCTATTTGACTTTTATAGAAATCACTTCATAATTTGTAACGCTCGTACATAATCTACGTCGCTTCGGCGTTTTGTTACATGTAAAACATATCACAGCTGATTTGACTGTCGACTACCCTATTAATTATATGAAAGAAAGAAAAAATATTTGAAGAAATAGCGACGTACTTATATTGCTGAGATGCATCTTAAAAACAAATACATATTTTGGAAATTTGTGTGTCGCATTTTCAAGGTTTATATTCAACTTATTGCTGTGCCGACGAAATATCCGACACAACGTGAAGTAGAAATTATTTTTATTATTTCATTCAACACTTTTTAATAAAACCCAATAAAAATCAAGAATATCTCAATTTATAACCTATTTTATAAAATAATATTGAGTGATGTAAATTTTTAGAATTTGGTAACCCTACGCGGCAAGTTATCGTGGGGTATAAAAATATTGACCATAGACAAGCAAATTCTATGGCTGTCAAATCACAAATGTCACAATTGCAAATTAAAAAAAACTTTCTTACACGCAAATTTGTGTTAACGCGAACCAACACGATGGAGGCGCTTTGTTACCATAATAATCGCGAAACACTCGTAAATAATTTATGGTCGCCATAAAACCGAATTCACAACATAAGTGTTTGTTAAACTCTAAACGCTTAACGGCTTCACATGTTGCCGTCTATTATTTAATGACTTGAGATATTTTTTTGGTGAACAATTCGTTGCAAAATTTTGCAAGTTTCGGAATTGAAATTTTGAATTCAAATTTGTAGACTGACATGTAAGATTTTCATGATACTATGAAACGAATATAGAGATCATGACAATCGTCTTATCTAGTAAAAATAAATTTTAAAACCCTGTATATCCTGCTTTTTTTGACCCCAAAACTCTTACCTCAAATAGATAATTTTTTTATGTTTGCATGTAGGCAAACGGGTCCAGTTGATGGCAAGTACCTTCCATTACCCATGGACATCTACTACACCAAGGGAGCCGATGCCTTACTATGCCTGCTAGGTTCAGACTTTAAATATAGCCCCATATTGTAACCCTCTAGGAAAACGCACTTAAGACTCAAAGGAGCGTGCGCCGCTTACATTGGATGACTTCCAGGTCAAGGAAGTGTGTATGAAGTCTCAGTCGCCGGCGAGCGGTGCCATTGTAAAATGGCGACTATGCCTATGTCTATCTGGTGCCCCAGATTAAACAGCTCATCAGAAGACTCTCCATTTTACAGGAGGTAGAACGCGCTTAGAACGCCAGTGTCTGTACTGAGATTTAAATGTTCTAAGCTATTTGTAAGATCGGGATGGTCGTAAATCCAGACTGCTCGGCGCTCAAATGAGTCAAGTGAGCAGCTGGTACTGGGGAGCCCCAACTCAGAGATGAGACCTGTACACGTGTCCACATGGGACGGACTTGATCTTTATATAATAAGAGCCTATGTCCAGGTATCAAGTACTACTTAGCTCTTTTGAACACCCCAAGCCTTTTTTGATGCGATTTTTGCTTTGCTCTGGAAATGACTCCGAAATTGCACCTCGCTCGAAATATCAACGACCAGGATCCCGATGCAAACAGGCAAACGAACAGACATGGCGATGACTTGAGGATTTCGTTTTTATTCGCAAAATGGCTACAAAAAGTGATCATAGCCACCGAAAAGTAACAAAATATTAAAATTTATTAATATAAGTATAATCGCGCGCAAATCCATTTTTTTTCAACATGGTTGAACGCTTTTGACGCTAACGAGGTAGTTCGCTACATTAAGTTGATTTCAACTAAGAAATTAGAGAATGAAGTGTAATATTAGAAAACGAAATTAAAAAGAAAACCATTAAAGGCAAGAACAAAATCAAGTGTATATTTGATGATAAATAAAGTGCAAATTATTATAATATATGTAGATACATATTATCACACCTGTTTCCCATAGGGGTACGCACTGATGACGTATTTCCATTTGCCAAGATCCTGACAAACAATTTTAGCCTGATCTACTTTCATTCATCTGTTCATGTGCACGTATACGTTTCTTTGGGATACTGTTTACTTGATTTTTCTTCAAATAAATCTCTACTAACGTTTGTATAGGTTGATAGAATAATGATAGGAAGTATTTGAATCATTATAAAAGTTTAACGTTATAAAGAATGTTACATGCATGTTCATGTCTCTGCATACCTCAATGGGAAACAGCGGAACAATATATATGTATATATAGTATATACATAGACGTTACATACATATATGTTATATACATAGATGCTATATATATAACACTGTTTTCGTGTTAGGTTGTACATTATACATTACATTTTTATTTACTTTGAATTTAAATTATTATTACTTACTAGAAGCGACTTGCTCATGGTTATAGCTTAGCAACCAAACAATATTTGCTTGAAACATTTATCCACAAAAAATAGAACCAACACCACGTGTTCTCACAAATGCAAAGTACGTACTGTTTTATAACTACGCTAGTACAGCGAATGCTATGAACTGTTTTGCATAAGAATAGCAAGAACAGCTGTAACACAACATCTGTGCTTTGTGATATTTACATACGTGTAAGTAGCTTGTAGATGATTTTTCTTATTACTAATGAAATATGAAGAATCGATCTTTATTCGTGAGCGCCGCAGATCACCTTTTTTGTATTTTTAACGTATATAAGGTCTTTTCATAACAGAATAATTTTTGTTTCAATTTATAAAAAGAACAATTAAAAATACCACCACATTATATTACACGCACATTTCACAACCAAACCAAGACTTTAAAAATTAATAACTCAGGCACAGAAAGGAAAAAAAAACAACACACATGGCACTAGATAGGATAATATATAAGTATGTGTAGACATAAGGCCCACAGTGCACATGCACTTCCGCACAACACCAGCATGTAACAGATACACTCTACACTAGTATAAGATTAGTATTAAAATTAGGATAAATTAATATAATAAGTCACTCGTAGGATACATACACTTCAACACAAATTAATTAATGGCACACACAAGAACTAAAATAATAAGCGTGTTAAATTTTAAAAATTAAATCTAGAAATAAAGCTTTAAAAAAGGGTACGGAACTCGAGTCAGTAGATTAGTTAAAAAAACAACTTACAAATAAAACTAATATATACACTAAAAAGTAAACAAAACACCATAAACTACAATCAGTCAAGCACGACCAGACCGCTGTCGCTAAGCAGTGTGCCTAGGAGGCTGGCAGCATTACCCAACTGAATACACTATCAATATTGAATAATATTTATTTACTATACGTCCTATATTTTATGGATTATAACAGTAAAAAGTTAACAAGAAACTTATTGACTTTCTTAAGAAAGTTGTAGTTCATATTCGCGGATAACAGATGGCGCTGAATGAATCGTATAACTTATCTCAGGAAACACGAAATGGAATCGGTTGACATTTGTATACATCACATACGTTCCATTAGAGACTCACAACGACTACGTTCAAGACCGCGACTGTTCCCGTTCCGTTTGGTTACTGGCGTTACAATCGTAAACCCAAGTGGAACGGTTATTCGACCCACCTCTTGACATGGGTCGTCGTGAGCGTTGTGTGATCGTAAATGATGACGTCATCAGTGACGTTTTCGCCACGACCACAACGACCGCGGTCGCCTTGTGGAACGGCTAAAGCAGCATCTTGGGCGTTGTGAGCTACGAATGGAACGCGCTGGCTACATAACGGTGATATTTCAACTAATGTGAACTTTATCGTATCGAAAAATTTCCTCGCTGGTTAATTAATAGAAATACACTGTATAAAATATGATTTAAGCAAAAACATCACAAACAATCCAAAATTAAACTTGACTAAATTCAAAACCGCTATGAAAAATAATAAATATAACAACCCAATAAGAAAATGTTTTACATTTCTTTGTATACTTTCATCAAATAGTAATACCACAACTGGCTTTAAAACCTTAAAATGTTTGTCTTCCATCATTTGCAGAGTTTAAAATAATAAAATGTGCATTGAATAACTAAAGACATTTGCGTCAAATAGGTAACAAATATGTTATAAACGTTGAAAATAAAATAAATTGCTGTAACTAATAATTACACCCATCTGTCGTTAACGAGGAGCGTTTCTTTTATTGCAAATAGGGCTGGTCTTAATACATGTAAGTATTATGTGTTGTGTTAGTTTCTTTACCCAGAGAATAATTTAAATTTAAATAAATAATAAAAAGAAAAAAAAGTGTGACAGATGTCATTGTCAAAGGAAGAGAATTATATAAAGTGAACGTGACATTTTTGACTATCTGTATATTTGTTTATTCCTGGTTTACGTCTTTGGAAATAAGCCGATCAACATAAAATTTGACCTTTGTGCTTCGATGAAGGGTTTCAATGTAAGATACTTCATTAGGTATTCCAAGTAACAGGGATGATTTCTACGACAACAAAAATCTTACACAAACGCAATGACGGACGAAAAATTAATTCTCATAGACTATTACAATAAGAATGATGACCAAATTACAACTTCAGGTTCTGTAAGCGCTCAGAAGTAAAGTAATTCAGAAAATCTAGAATCTTACATGCCAGATACGAACAACAACAGAACGACGCTTCAGATTGACTTTCGAAAACCGTAACAAAAAGGAAGGGCCTAAAGATCCCGCATTTGGATAATCGCTTAGTAAAGTTGTCTAGATATACCTGACGTATTCCTGATACGAATCTCTAGTTGTTTGTCATTCCTATGTAGTATTATCGCGGTCGCGGCCGGGGAAGCGCGGGGGGGGGGTTGATCATAGGGGTAATTACTACTGCAAGCTACAAAACATGATAGTGCCACGCTTGGAAATAAGCCTATATATCTGTTCCCTGATTTATTTAAACCAGTGGTGATACTAGGTAAGCATGTATGGCCAAACATTCCTTTGCCGTCCCCTGGCCGGTATGTCATATTTTATAAGATCATAAATTGACAATGGTTACAGAATAACCGACACAGAGACATCATTTTTCCGTGCAGGAACGGAGAAAGAATACAATTTCCTGCGGCCGGGCGGCCTGTCGTAAGAGGCGACAAAACAACCCACAGCCAGGTGGTAGGCATTTGCCGATGGATAGCTACACCTGGTCTAAAGTATGTCGCCTAACAACCTGAGTGTCAATGTCCTCACGAAAACGATATAGTTAAATAATTATTCATGTAATTGTACATAAATTAAAAATTGTTTTGGCCTTGTTCATATTGAGGAGAAAATTATATATTATTGGAATGTAAGAGTCGTTTAATTCCACTACGCGAAATAGCACATGCTCCAGTCGAGATCGCATTAAAACCAAGATGGCCACCGAATACGAATGAATAGCCAACTAAGCTGCAGAAGTAGCCAGCGCAAAACCCGCGAAAGCTATCGGACGTACAGATTGGCCATGAGTTGCTGCGAAGCCAATGCTATCCAGCGAAGGCTCCAGCGGACAAAAAGGTAAAACAACGAAGCCTAAACCTCCTCAAACCGATATAAAAGAAGATCCTGGAATTCTGAACACCCGGTGAGATGGCAATCAAACGCGAATCTATACCATAATAAAAAGAAGTATGTTTCTCTATGATATAGCACACAACTCTAAAAGCACTAACTACAAGTAACCGCTCAACTTATCGATGCATAATTGAAGTTATTTTCCTTAACATTGAGTTTCGAATGTCTAATTATGTTATTACTGTACGAGGAATTAATTTAACGAGCAAAACGTGAAAGAACATGTTTATGTCAATTTTGCACTTATACTATATAGAGAATAATAATCCCACTTTAATATTATTGGTTAGTTTTAATGTATTGTCCTAAATGTCACTAGGGTAACCATTATTCATAATTCATAGGGTGAGAGGTGTAAAGCCCGGCTTACACCTCTCACCTAAGTACGTATCATGACTTATCAGTAATACTTAACTAAGTCATTTGGCTCAGCGACCCAATGTGAGGTCCAGTGTCTTGCCAATTGTGGGTTTGTAGTGCGGTCAGGTCAGCTTCCACTCTATCCTTCCAGCGATACTTGGGACGACCAACCGGGCGCCGACCGATTGGTCATCCCAAGTATGCTTTCTTCACTATCCGATCCTCCTCCATCCGGTCTACATGACCGAGCCAGCGGAGATGGTGAGATTTTATTCCCCAATTATGTTAGGCTCGGCCATGAGGTTTCTAATTCGGAGTTGATTCGGACCCTCCATCTTCTATCAGTAATACTTACTTACAAGATTTCATACATAAAACCAAATATATATAGTAATGTATATGAAACAAAATTAATTCGTGGTAGCGGAATGGCTAGCGTACGCTTCCCAAAATCAAACGGCGCAAGTTCGATCCTGGCCGGAACGCATGTACCAATTAGGCAGTTTTCTGACATAACGTGCATATTGTTACAATTACCATGTGCTAACCACAGTGCAGGAAAACATAGTGATGCAACCTGCACAATGAGATAACCGATGTGTCAAATATGCCAAGCCGCCTTGGATAAGCGTGGCGGGTATACTATCCCTTCCCCCAATCTCTATAATGGGAGACCCGAGCTCAGCAGTGGGACAGTTATGGGCTGTTATTATAGAAACAAAATTACATTTCTGCGAAACGTTCGTAATTCCATTATAAGATTTGTGTAGCAAATATTTCTCGTAACTAAATTCTGTGAATATACATTATAAGTCCCCAAAGTGGTCCATATCGAATATCAAGCTATCCACGTCACCGAAAACAAAATCTGCAGGTCCGCGAACTGTAAATACTTTTTATAAGTTTCATATTAGGCTTTATTATTACAATTTTAATTTATAATTAATATAAAGCCGAATAATTTCATTATAAAAGCAATTATATCAAAAGTTGAACAAATAAAATAAGCCAAGAGTAATTAAAATTCTCAAATCACGGCTATTATCATTAAATCAATTACAATTTTAGATTATCTCCGTTGGCAATTCAAAATGGCGTCAACTAATTGGCAAAACATTAATTTTCGCACTTACACTAAAATTAATTGTTGCTTTAATATTCCTCTATAATTAAAATACCTGATATCTTTTTATCCACTTGTATTGCTTAGCTTAAACTGTCTTTCAAAAATTTGTATGTCAAATCTGTCAAACCGCCTTGGATAAGGGTGGCGAGTATACTGCCCGTTCCCACTATTCTGGGAATCCCAAACCCAGCAGTGGGACAGTAATGGGCTATAAACTCATATTATTCATGTTCTAAGGGAATGGACTATCCTATATCGGCCTAAATAGGATTAGCGGATTACACACATCGGTTATCTAGCTTTGCATCACAATTTTTCCCTTCATCAACAACCCGCTGTAATTATGTACATACGTAATTTTAAAACCGTTTGAGCGGTCTATTATCGAACCCAGGGCCTTCAAGTTCAGTGAACAAGGTGGACTAACGCTTAGTACACTATAATAAAGCAGCTATAAAGGCAATCAAAATTGAATTTAATTAACTAAAACATTGTACATATACACTGACCTACGAAAGAACAAATGCAAACACTTTAAAATCCACAGATAAAATAACCTATAAAATCCAAAAAGCGTGAAACATACAAACAAAAAACTTATAATAATCCAAAAATTTACGATCAACGAACTCGAAGTTATTCGAATAAACCCGTGAACACATTAGCATATTCAAAAATACTTCTCACATAAATAAACCAAGCGGACTATGGGAATCGGGCTAAACAATGGTACAAATCTTAATAAATGATCGACGTATGCGTGTACACTATGCCCAAGGGGAAGACGCCTAACCCTTTCAATGCAACGCCGACACCTGGCGGAGTCAAAAACTCTTTATCGCATTAGCATAATATTTATAATATTCACAATGGGATGCTTTATTCAAAGTAGCTTTGGTATCTATCGTTCTTTTTTTGAATACGGTAGCGTTTTTAGATAAGGGTTAAGCAACAATAGAGCACTGTGACAGCGGTTTGTAAGATGTTGCTTCTGAATATGAACAATTAAGTAGTTTTAAGTTTGCCGTTTACATCACTTATTCCTTAAGTTAGGTTGCCTGGAAGAGATTGCTTTCAGCTACAAGGCCGCCTTTTGTTTCTACCAATTCAATATTGAAATTGTATATATTATAATAAAGTGTTATCTGTCTATCATTTTATTGCTATTTAATGCTTTTTATGAAGCCCCAGTCAGGACAACTACTGCTTTTCGTCATTTTGTTAAAAAATATTTTTTTACAAAACAAATTAAACAAAATCTCGTGACAATTAACATTGTTTTCATCGGAAATTCGGGTATTTCTATTCCGTGGATGTTATTTTCGGGATAGGCGTATAATATTTATCTCCGTTATCGTAACTACACATAAATTGGAAGAAACAATAGAAATGACAATGATAGTTTTTTAGGATATACTGCATTCTATCTAGTAAGCCAAGAGAAAATTCTCATAATACTATATCACAGTTGCTATTAAAGAATGAATTAATAGTTTATTTCTAAAATGGTGTACACAAAATGTTCAATATGCGTTATTATCAATACATTATAAATGTTAATAAATCACATGTGCCTACTTTGGTGCGTTTAACTATTATTTCGATGAACAACCCTTCATCAAGTTTACAAAAAAAAATGATAAATATATCGAAAATAACAATTTACGAAATTGATCCAAAACCATTGTTTAAATGAAACATACATTTTTAATGTGAACATTGACCTCCTCTTTACTTTAGCATCTGAATAAACAATACTAGAAATAATATCAATTACAAATATTCCAAAAACCGAAAGTAATAAAGGACTCAACCCTCCGCATGCTATCGGTATCTTCCGATCCAATTTCGGTGGACAAAAAATCCTTTTTAACCCTACAATAGACAGGGCTATTGTCTAGAGCCCGTCAAATGATACGCATTAGGTTTTTATACTATATGAATACATTTATAACCGGAAGGATGTGAAAGTTGGGGGTAAAAAAGTAAAGACGCCGTCTGTCGGGAAGGGTTAGTCCGAGGGATAATGGGTAACAGTGTTAAGAAATGAATTATTACCGCTGTGAGGCTATAATTTATATGATTGTCTTTTATTTAAATCGTCTATTATAAATTGTGTTTTTTTTCTTTAATAATAATGATCATAACATGTGTCGGTTTGAATTTGGATTCATGTGTGGTAACTGAATTCATTTATTCTCATGACAAAAATAGATTTAAACATGTAAGTGTTTATGGATTAACAATAATAATTGCTTTAGTTACAATGGCTAACTATAACAGGACCATTTTATTGGTGTAATAAGACGGATTACTCAATTTATAAACGAATAGATAGAAAGTAAAGAAACTGGACACATTCTACTTTCTAAAAAATATTTACACAATTTGTGTATACGGCTAGTGTTAAGTAAAGTTCATGAAAATTCTTATCAAATAAGCATTTTGTAAAAATCGAACCCATATAGGTAGACCGGGGCTTTAAGGTCCACGGGTAAAAAGGACCACCATAAGTATCTAAAAAACTAGTGAAGTATCGTTCTTTCGAACTATACGAGCGGTAAGAAGGGGGCGCGGGAGGCGTAAGGATGCATGACTAGCAGTCTCGTGGCTCCGCTGGCAGGAGATATACGACCGCGTCTCAAAATTGTCACGTAAGTAATTTTTTCCATTATTACTTTATTTCGTTTCGAGTGGCAATAATTCGTTTAGCAGATTTCAACATAATTTAATATTATACGTGATTTAGTTGTTTTTCACGATTTCTGATTATTTTTCAGCTAGTTTTAATGTTAATTTTTTTATAACCTGTCAAAATACTTATATTTGGTTGGGGTAAAAAGGTCCAATGTGGACTTTTTGCCCCATCACTTATTTCTGATTATTAAAAACTTTTTTTGCTTCAGTATGCGCAACTATATAAGAAAAACTGATCGTGGAACTAAATCTGTAGAGTTGATGCAACGTGCAGCAAATTTGGTTGTCAATGAAAATAAATCATTATGTCGGGACTTTGAATGAAGTAAAACTTCATTGTCAAGATTTATTGAACGTATGAAGAATGATTCTGTCAACTTGAGATTTGCCTACGGTACTCCAAGGCAGATATTTAATACAGAACAAGAAGCCAGACTTAGAGAATACTTATATAAACTTGCTCAGATATTCCATGGCATAGGTCCCAAAGAAGTTCGTTCCATGGCTTATGATTGTGCCATTAAATATAACCTAAGTATACCAGACACAAGGAATACCAATAAAATGGCCAGTAGCGACTGGATATCTGCTTTTCTTAAGAGAAATTCTAGTCTCTCTATTAGAAAACCTGAAGCTACAAGTCTCAGCAAAGCTACATCATTCAACAAAACTAATCTGCAAGAATTTTACACGAAGTTGGCAGAGGTTATGGACCGATTTAAAAATTTAAACGATGAGCCTGATTAAGATTAAATAGATATTCAAAAATAGTTAGCAAAGTTAATTGATTGTAATTATAATTAAAGAACTTTATTTTTATGTTAGGTTTGAAAAAATACCATTTTTGTAACATTATAAGTTTTTCACAATAAAACTATTGTTAGAAATTATGAATAAGCATGTTTTTGCAGTGATATAGAAAAAATAACTTTTGTTTTTTTAATGATAATTACTTTGTTTTGCTGTAGATACGGTTTAAATATTATGAAGCTTAAAAATATTACTTTTGGTTTTTTAATAAATACAAATTTTTGAACTTCATTAAATCAAATATTGTTATTATTACATGAAACTTTAAAAAAAATAGTTATAAACTGGACCTTTTGATTTTTGATTTTATTGATTAATAAAATAAATTACCGCGCTTAAAACCGTTAAAACGTAGTTTTATTATGTATAAAAGTCGCTAAAATTTAAGAAAATGTAATTGGGTCTTTTTGCCTCGCTGCTGTCCTTTTTTACCCCTACTATGGGGCAAAAAGAGACAGGTGACAAGTTCTATAGTACGACTTGCAGTCATATTTTAGGTCTTCGATCGACGCTAAAAGATGGAATTTTGTGGCATCTTGAAAAGGTACAATTCACTAAAAAGTTGCTATTTCCCACACAAACAACACAAGAATGTTTGTGAGGGTGCATGTGGGTATTCCTCTTTCTCTTTCGAGCAGTGAATTTTTAGAAAACTTTATAGTACTTAATATAGCTTACACATCAAATGATACGTACATTTTCATTTATATAGATATTGTTTAAATTGAGGCGAACGAAATAGCGGGCACAGCTAATATATTGATATGCCGAAGAATACCAAATCACAAGGACGTAAGCAGGCCACTCGAAGTGACGCAAAGAGAAATTATTACGATAAGCAAATATAATCTTATCAAACTGTCAAACATAAGGACATTGTTTAACCTTGTATGTTTCCCATCGATCAAATGTTATCGAAACTTTCTCCGAAGGCTCTCGTCTAGATTACATAAATTGCCATTGAAGCATTAGATCAGATGTTTTTTAGTTATGTGGAATGTCAAGTGGTGAATACTCGAAATATTTATGATGATATCAACAAAAAAGGCATGATATCAACAACAAAAAAATGCGTACCAAAACCGGCCTGCAGTATAATAGTTTTTTCTTTTAGATAAATTGTAACGTTTAATTAATTTCATAAAACAAATTAAAATCATATAAATCATATACGATATCGTTAATTTACAGTTTAATTTATTTATAATTTAGTTTATTTTTATTACGTGTTGGATTTATTATTTCAATTATACGATTTTAATTCGTTTCATGAAATAATTTGCAGTCATAATTTTTTTATGAAAAATATTCCATAATTTTTTACTGCTTGTGTTTGAAATAAATTGCAAAAAATGTTCTTAATTGAATTAAAGTTAGTTGTTGTGCAATAATTAATTATAAATTATCAAAATGTAGAATCCCTAGGTAATACGATAGAGATATTTAATCTCTCCGTGACCGATGAGACCCGTTCAATATTGGCCATACTTTGACTATAATATTCATTATACAAATACATAGCTTCGATATAGGCCTAAATTGGAGTAGATTTGAACCCACCGGTCGACGCGCTACAGCGCAATGCCGTGGTTGAAACGATTGAGCCAAACGCCACAGTGTCGAACGTACCGAAAATTGAACTTATTACACAACACTCGTGCGCATACAGATGTTTATTAACAAAAGAACATATGGATCTGTTTAAGATTTTCTTGAGTTTTGAACATGTGATTTCTTTGAACGCACAAGTTTAAAGGTAGATTTCAAAGAAGCGTGCGATTAATGATTTATACGATATGATTTAGTTTTTGCATAAAATAAATAAAAGTTACCTTAATATTATTACGGGAGTTACTCCATTTGTGTTATCTGTAAAAAAAGAAATTAAGTTTAAAATAAAGCTTCAAAAAAATATTAAAATAATACTTATAATTTTGTTTGTTTTGAATATCGTTATATAATTTTTATACTAGTTAATAAGATTAAAACTTTAAAATATAAAGGTACTTAATTTTATAAAACATATAAAATTAAGTACATAACATTCTCAATTTCAATAATCGGGTTTTAACTCTACCTTTTTACGGAGCGGAGATTTCATTTCGTACGCACTTGTACCTCAAATAACTAGAGTACTAGCGTAGGCCTTTATAGGTTATGGTTATTGGCTGGGTCCTAAACATAAAGTCTGCCGCGGGTGCGGGGATTCTTTTTTTAGGGATTCGGGTGTAAACATACACACCACTTAAGTAGTTTTCCTGGCCTAATGTCATTATTGTTACAAAATATCGGTGATAAAGTGAAAGTAAGCATTGTAAGGAAACTGGATTCCTGATGTATAGCTAGTCCGCTTTCAACAAGCGTGGCGGGTATATCTCATTGTACCTCTAAATATATGGTGGCGTAATCCCAACAGTGGAACGATTGTGGATGTATATTAGAAGTAGTCAGTTGAGCGCTTATAGCCAGTAGTGTCATAACTAAAGCGTCACTGCAGATGACTACGGTTATGAAACTTAGCAACATAGCTTTTATTGCTAATAACATTTTTTTTACAATTAAATTTCGTATGTAATAAGTTCCAAGTTAAAGATTAGCGTATCTTTTTGACACATAAGTAGGCTTCTTCCAGTCCAGCTCTCTTCATGTATCTCAGTCCTTCGTTGCTCTCTTTTGAAACTAACATTTTACTAAATAGTATCTAACAGGAGATACCCACTTAACATTTCTAATCTATCCGAATTTCAACTCCTCGGTTTTACTGTATATTTTGTTCTGATTTATCTAAAATGAACCAATTAGTCTCTTTCTACAATACATCGTGAAAATATCAAAACCGTCACGGCAATAGCCAATTACACGCAAATAAAAAATGTTCGTACGGTCGCGACAGATGATTTATTAAAATTATTATCGCGTGAAGGTGTCAACAAATCTTATATAACCATCCATCTTTGTCTAAAGAGTTATCGGTCGCGATATCTGCGAGCCGGGTCGTAAAGGCCCATACATTATTTATTTTATGCGAGAAATTTGCATTGCCATTTGAAGGGTTAACCGACGTGTTCGCGCTGGGTAATCGCGTTTCGCATAAATAATTCTATTTTTAAATTTATTTTCAATATTTCGGTCGTTAACATGTAACAAAGGTATTATGTTTCATAAATTTGAAATTCGAAAAAAGAATTGAGAAATTTTTGTTTGTAAAATTTTTGTCTTGGAAAGATTTTTCCAGATTTTGGTTTAAATGTCAGTTATGCTTTTGCAACATTCTTGGCTGTTCCCTAAACAAGTATTTAAAACGAACCTAACCACGAGATTGAACAATAACTGTACTTTAAATCAACTTTGTTTCTTATCGACGAAAATATAGGCGAGTATTATTTGGCGGGAAGGACAGAAATTCTCTGGTTTGGTTAGTCAGACTTACAATTTGCTGAAACATGTTCGTAGATTATTTGAAAATGACAGAACCATATAAAAAAAGAATTTGGAAAGTAATTTAATCCACATGTTTTACCTGCTTAGAAATAAATAATTGTCAAACCCACTTTTTCTAATACTTCAAAACATTACACAAAAACAATAATCGCTTACTAAAGTAAAAAAATACAATAAAAGCTAGTTATAAATTGTCAAAACGCAACTATTATAACGCTAAAACTTATTTTTTTTTACTCACTTCATGTTTTTTTTAGAAGACCGCGTTCTTATTTTAAAAAGTTTTTTTTTCGAAGACGCAGCGTGGTTTACGATATAATGCATTGGAGTACAATGAAAATACACTCAAACGAATATTGAGCTATTGTGAACCAATGGCCTATGGATTCCCGTGTTGTATTGTGCCAGGACATTAATGAATTGCTTGTTACTTTACGATGTCAAACATGTTTTGATAGTGATGTTTAATGTGTTATTAGGGTTGTTAAAAAAAACTAACAAAATACTGTAGATGGGTGAAGTGTATATTTAATATTGATTAAAACGTAAGTTAAATTCCGTTCTATGTTTTTCCTTAAATACAGACTAAGGTCCATACTTATTAAATGCTAGTTAGATTTTAATAATTTCATAGAATCTGTGAAGTTAGTATATTTCAGTGATCTCTCTTAAATTCAATTTTTTTATAAATTGAAGTTTTCCATTTCTAACCTAGATTTCAATCTGATTATTGAGGGATAGGTAGATGATGTCTCTTATTGATTGATATCATGATTTTATGTATGTTCGTTCGTTTCTTGCTCAGACGAATAAAAGTTTTTAACTTGTGAGCGTAAACTTATAACATCATTCTTGAAGTTCCCACCAAAATATTGATGTCATTTTTGTAGTTTATGGCTTGGCAGCCAGATCTTAAGTCAGCAATATGACAATATATAAAAGTTGTTAAAAAGTGACAAATGAAGTCACATTTAAATCTTTCGCTAGAATGAGTCTTAATTTTGATTCATGATAAGCATTGTTCTAGAAAACGCAAAGATGTTTCGTTTTGATTTGCCAACCCTAAAAGAACAAATACAGGCACACCGAAAGTGAAAAACCTTTAATTTAACCAACAATAGATAGGAGGCATAAGCTAACAAAAGACTTTCTTTCCCTTTCAAAAGAAATAATTAATAAATAAAAATGAATGCAATTAAATTCTAGTATATTTTTTACAGAAACAAAGATTCTATTTTAAAATTTGACCTTTCCATGAATGAATAATAATTAATCTATTTTGAGCATCGAAAATATGTCAATAAAAATCAGAAAAAGGTCATAGATTAGTATTGTATTGATTACGAGTTAATTTATATGATTTGACCTACCTGATCATGAAGAATATGAATTTATTATTTTAAGATTACCATCGATTTTGTACAATAATTAGCCACAGATATCGATTTCATAAGAAACTTATATTACGTAACCATCTGTTGCTAACTAAAATCGATCAGAACACAGGACATATCAGCTGTCGTCTGATGTCCACTTATTTAAAGTTGACTAAGTAGATTGGCGGAAGTCTAGACATTTCTACTAAAGAAGAAAACAATATCCAGACCATTTTGCAAAGTTATATCGTTTATTTAAACCCTGAATGAATCGCGAGATTTCTTTCAGACTGTATTTAAAAACTCACTGATCAGCCTCAGTCAGAGCGATACTATGAATTAGTTAATTGATGAAATGAGATTCTACAGTATGGCAGCTTAATACATATGAAAAATCCGTATGGACTAAGTACCTTTGCCTGACATTGTAGCGAATAAAAAAAGCAATAGATTATGACAGATGTCATGTAGACATTACAAGTAATCAAATCATATATAGAGTCCGCGCCACGAAAGAATTTCCACGGAAAATATAGGCAGCTTTGCTCTTTGTTAGCATTTTATCTTCAAACAGCCAGAAAATAAATTGTCAGTTTATTTATGAAATATTTTATATTTATTATTATTATTAATTACCTAACTAGATTTACGGATTAAGAGATAATTATTCTGATTGGTACCTACCAATTCTGGCGAGAATTTTGCTCCAGTTATACAATGTAATAATTACGCTAGTAGATTACTTCAGCGATACCCACTATACACCTTTGCTTAAAGCCCTAGCTGCCAAGCCATAAAATAGTCATAAATAAACCCACTATACACCATGTATGATGTACAACATTCCATGAAATTTTAAGACTTTTACATTATTGCGGTGTTATGCAACCACCTAAAAACAGATTACATTTTGTAGCGTACTATAAAATGCCTATACAATGAATATCAACTATTGGGTAATAAAGCGCACAGACCGATAATTAAGACTATATTGTACTTTAACATCTATGACTTTAACTGTCAAACATATCTGACATTTACAAAGACCTATTGTAGATTGTTAAATGCAATTAAAGTCCCTATTGTTTGAAAAACCTAATAAAAGTTCAAATAGGTAATTATGTTCTGCTATAAAATTATTGATTCAAGTTTGACGGAAGACAGTTCTGTTCAATTGTTTTTGTGACGTAAGTGGTAAAGGTCGGTCAACGCATCGAATAAATTGTTTTGAAAAGTTCGTAGATATATTGCTATTTTTGTAACCTGTTTATGTTATCAATAAACTAATCAGTTTTTACTTGCAACTATGAAGTTTCAAGAGAAGACTAAGGACCTAGTATGGCACTTAGTTTTTAGAATTACATTAGCCTAGAACAAATAGAAATAGCGCGCCTCCTAGTAGATAATTTGTAAATACATTCGAACTCGAAGGTTTTATACGTCGCTATTCCAGGCGTTGATATATAACTATACTATTGAGTTCTATTGTAAAGAATAAGAATCTACAATTATTAACTTTCTATCACTGACCACGCACGTAAGAGACATTTATTAAAAAAGAGCAAGTAAATGAAAAGTAATTTCTAGAAAAAATGGACATACGTCAGTATGCGGAACGGTTGTTAGGCTTAGAATAATCTCTAACTTGGTGACGAAACTTGAAAATATTTTTTATCTGTGTACATCTTTTAGAGGACTTAAAAAAATATATAGACAGTAGCCTCATTCTGCCCTATATGTGTGTACAATTTTTTCCTAGTGTATAAAGCTATATTGTAGTTATATACAAAATCAACGTTATCGTTAATTTTTCTTACCATATGTTTTTTTGTAATAAAGGAAACTTTTATGTTTAATTTAAAACATTTTCTACTTTAATATCTACCTTTAAATGTTCATCAAGACATTTATACATCATTAAGGAGCATATAATTGATTGCAAAGTCGTGAGTGCCCTGTACCAAAATTATCTTCTAAAGAAAAATAATGATAGTGCAGCCACACTTGTCGATTTTACCCACTGCAGTGTCATAGGAACTAAGCCGGTTGCGTTGCGTGCTGCTGGAACTATTTTTTCCTCATTAATATCAATCTCGACTCTATTTCAAAACGTGAGTCATTTGTCGTGACAATATCAAACAAATGAGTTGACCTGTATTTCCTATATGTTTAATCAGATTCAATAATAATAGAATAGCAATTGTTGACATAAGTGACGGGATTAAACGTAAATGGATTATCTATGGTTTGATAAGTTGCGAAATTATAGCATGTAAAGACCTAGGGAAGATGCCAGGGAATTGGTTCCTCCGGCGATAGATGAGGCCCATGGACTCCCGTCTGCTAGGGCACGTGGACTAAGTCTTGCTGCTTGTCGTGTTTCCAATTTATCGTATCCCTGGCATAAGGTGAAAGAAGAACGCCGCGCTCTTACGCCACACATACACAGCAGATATGGTAATTTAATATGCAAGAAATCTCAAATCCAACGCATAACAGCTATTCATTAATATCATTAGAATGCAGCAACATCCATTAATCTATTATTGAGGTGAATTGATTTGCCTGAGACTACATTTTGTGATATTTAAAACCTGAGTAAATAGCCTTGTATGATCTATCTTATAGATCACCACGATCGAATTAGGCAGATAAAGTTTTCGTAGCAGCATTCTTCTTTAGCAGTAACAAAAATTGCATCGAAAGCGGTGGTAGATTCATGAATTTTAATAAGTAATCTGTAGGATTCCATTTTGAAATAAATACATTAAACTTTCAAAGAGTAGATAAACTAGCGGTAATGTGAGTAATACTATAGACACTATATAGTAGTAATACATACTACGATAAACATGTCGTATCACGCTACTTAAGCAAATACAAATTCAGTTGACAAACACCAACCGGCTCTATCGTAACTACCATATCCAATAATACAAAAGGTTTTATCTTTATTAATATTATATTATAATAACAACACCATTAAAACAACAATTTAACAACTTATAACGTTACAAAGTGTCGCTCGCTATTTATTTCTATTCTCGGCAGTGACCGCGAATGAGTCATACTGATACAAAACATCGAGCAAACATGTTTTCATACAACACATATTGGTGTTGTGTTTGGCAAACATCAGCCAACTAGGTGACAGAGTGAAGCAAACCTTTGTCAAATATTTCAGACAAGCAACTACTGGCAAAAGACAACATATTGTGGAAACTTGAAGGGAAAATGCTTCTTAATGTTTTTCTATGAAGTTTATTAATGAAAACAAATTAAATACTTGCAAAAAAGTAGTGAAGATTTTAGATTCAGAAAAACGGTACAGAAATAAGAAAGTCGGACCTACATATCGTACCCCTCAAGCCTTAGGAATATTTAAATTGTAGTCTTTGACTGTTGTTAAACCCTGGTGTTCTTGTGGCAACTGAAAAATAACATCACTAAACAGTAAACAAAATAAGACTTTTCAGACTAATTCATCAGACAGCTTGCATAGGATTGTTTAAATTCATTTAAGAAACACAAAACGTATTTAACACCCTTAAATACAATTAGCGTCTTGCATAACGCAATATTTTCCGCTCAATATGTTTAAAGAACTGGTTATCCAAGCGACCCTTAGCGCGGCTTGCACAATGATTGCCTTTAAATAAAATTAGTATATTATATTAAACTGCCTAAATACGATTTACACAAAATGTTCTTTAAACATACTTGGCGACAAATTTTGCGTTGTACAAGACGCTAGTTGTATTTAAGGGTGTTAAATGCGTTGTGTTTCTTAAATAAATTTAAGGAACGTTATGCAAGCGGCCCTTGGAATAATAAGAATTCTAAATGCTTAAAAACAATTAATATTCTAAACTGTCCTTCTCTTTTTAATAGATTATTTGAAAGTAAAACTGCACAGCAACAGGTGAGTTAGCTGAATTCCTAAATCTTTAAAATATGATCATTGCCTGAAATTACCTTCTTTAGCGAAATCAACATAGCAAGTTTTTCACGCCTCATATAATTTGCCAATTACCGTAAAATATGACCACCCACTAAGTTTTGGAAACTTCAATGCTAACACTTCCAAATTAATATATAATTAACGATTAAAATAATATTAAAAATTATAATATGTAGTGAACGCAGTAAGCTAGTGCCAAAAATAATGAAATAAAAATATAAATGAAAAAAGTTTATTTCAACTTAATTAGTTTGTAATACAACCACGAACCGGATTTACAGATTTATTAAAATCTCAGAAATACAAAGAGAGTTTCACAAAAATGTTCCAGTTTTTTGCACCCGGCCAAGAAGCGTTAATTAATTCAAATAACTATTATAAATGATTATAATGGATAAAGAAGGCATTTAAAATATTTTAACTGAAATTAAGAAGTTATTGCACTCCCCATCAAAAATCAAGGACTGTGGCACATTTCAGGTTCTTTAGGCATACATCTTTTTCAGTTTTAATTTTTCTATCAATATATATATCTACGACTTACTTTATTATAATAAAAATAAGCTCTTAAGCATCTCCCTGCTGCCTTTCTTTTTGAAGAAAAGATGGTTTCTATATCCTCCGCACTTATTCAAGGATGCTTGATGTAGTTCTCCCTCCTCACGTTACTTTCCTTTACCTTCACCAAGACGATGAAAAATAGTTTCTTTGAATTCACCTTGTCTCAATCATATAGGTTCGAAACAAAATTAAATGATTATTTATGCATTTTCCAACTGATAGTTGTCTACTCCGACCGGGGACCTAGTAATAGAAAATGGCGTCTAAGGCACGCTTAGTTGCGCCCCTTTGTATATTAATTTACAAAACATCAATGAAATCACGAAGTAAATATAACAGTATTAATAGTTTATTGTGGTATAATTTGATTTTTAAATTTAATGATAGTTGGTGATTTTCTGTCCCATTCGATAGACGCCCCGCGCTCTGGGCAGTGCCCTATTTGCCCCACCCACCTTACCTACGACTCTGATTCCAGCCAACATCCTCATTGTAAACAAGTTGTGACCCACAAACTTATGCTCTAATTCACAAAATCCATCCCTCTCTTTAATACAATATAAGCTAGAACACGCTCGCCAATATTCAAACCTACGTCATAGGATGAATTTTAAAGATAGCAAAATCCTTGTATAATGCAATGTTGCTTGCAGTAAATATACTTGACAAGGCGATTATATTGCAGGAAGTACTAATCCGACGGCATCGTTGCGATGTTTTCTTTCTTGAAATTAATGAACTAATGATAATAACAGTGAAATATAAGCCAGTGTCGACTGATAAAAGCAACGTGTTGCAGTGGAAATAATCAAAGCGTAGGCGGGCACGGCTGACAAAGTTTTATACGGGCTGAGTCAACCTACATTTACAATAGTACCTAGGGTTGCAAGAGATGACGTTCATCTATTTTAATACATATTTAATTAAATTTAAATTTTAGTTTTCCTACTATAGTATATATATTTTTAAGTTAGGTTTATTTTTAGAATATTTTAGTGTTTGTTAATAGTTCTTAAATTTAGATAATTATTTAAATAATAAAGGTTTAATTAAATTGATAATAATATCGACTATTTTAAGTAAGTTCATGCTCACGGCGAGGAAATCTCAGTATTGTTGGACCTAGTTAAACGCTTGGTTGATATTGTTTGTTGTGCATTTTGCTACAATGGTAAATCAACCAAATTCTAAATGGTAGAAATTCGAAGACATTTTTTATTGAACACAATTTCTATAGGAACACAACACAATTACTGCTTAAAAACAACAAACCAAGATGGATGTTGTTCTTAAGGCTACAGAGACAATCTAATTTTATTTTTGGTGTAGACTAGAACATTAATTTGGACAACCCTATGGGCCGAATCATCTTGTATTTTAACTATTTATTATTATTAAGATACGTCAAGGCCAGTAGGTTGCAATAGCGGAATGGCCTTTACACTTTTTCAATGTATATCATACTTAAAGTTGTTTGTTTTCCATTTGAGATGCGTCATCTGTCTTCTTCTTTTTTCAATATGGCTTTATATGATTTTTGTATGTAGCCAGTGTCAAGCATCCGTGAATAATTAAATTTTGAATATCTTCTAGCAGAGGTCTTAGCTAAATGAGTCTGATTAACGTCTAATGAGCGGCCATGCCGCCTCCGCCAGGTTCCGGTCGAAGGGGAAGACCCGAGAAATGCTGGCTTGGCGTTGTGAAAGATAAAATACGTACCAACGGTCTCAAAATGTGGGATCGGTTCTGAAGACCACGTGAAGTGGAGATAAAAAAGGAGGAAAGCGGGTCCGCTTTCCTACTTTCCTGAACGTCAGAGGGAATGCAATCGGGATTAACGCTCAGATGCTAATGAAGTCTTATGAGCCATATTATTCTAATGTTTTTTTTAAAACAATATTATATATTTTTTTGTAAATAAAATTGGGCAATAAAAATCACATTTCAAGTTTCGGATAATATTATAATAATAATGTCTTCTTAAATTTACGGAGGTACTTTTCGACTTTGCAAAAACTTGCCTACAATTATTGATATTCTTATAACCAAAAATATACTTTTTTGAAATAAAAGTGACGAACAAAACATTACCTTTAAAATTCTCAGTAAGAACCGTCGTAAATGTCGTGTTAATTTGTTGCCATTAGTGCTTTTGGCGAGAATCTTCTCATTATAAAATTTGGTAAATAATTAAATACATCTATAAAAAAGAAAATACCTGAATTGTTTTTAATTACAAACAAATGGCGTGTGGCCAACTGTTTTACGAGTGTAAGTTGTTTGTATACGAATTGATGTGATGAGAGCAACATTAAAGAAAATTTATTAACTGCCAGTGATAGCGGAATACATCGAGTTGTAGACAAAGTTATATTCTTAAAATAAAAATTATGTGTTTCAAATGAAATAAAAAATATATTTTTGTAATTTTTTATTTTATTTTTTGTTTAATGATTTCATTTGCAATAAATCGATTGAGAAGTACTTATTTTTATATGAATGTCAATGGCCTTTCGACAGGGATGCCGGAGACTATGAGGGCTAAATTAGACCCCGGGCTCCGAAGTGGAAGTTTACAGAACGACCAAGTTTTGAAGTCTTAACTTTTGTTAATAGATAAGTTTTTATTATTATATTATTCAAAGATTGATGAATTACAAATTAAAATCGATTGAATGATTTAAAAAACTAATGAATTGACTTCCATAGTATCGAATATAAATTAGCTTAGCTACCTGTCACACGGAAACTTAAATATTTCGAGAACTTTCTTCTAGTTTAAAATAACGTTAGATATAAATAGGTAGTAATTTAATTTGCATAATACTTTTCTAACAGCCTAGATTATTGGGATTCTTCTAAAATTGAGTTTTAGAAGGATATCACTAGATTACGAAGTCAAATGCAGGCCAAGTTGCGTGCGAGACCCTATTTAAGAAACCAATGTATAGATCAATTTATATTAGTTCTATATACCCTGCGGGGACAAGTGGAGTCATTAATTTCATGAGCCAAGTTTCGATTCTTGGTAATTATAATTTATGGTTTATTTAGCTGCCGGCAAAATAGGATTACAGAATGCAATACTCAATCTGTTTTACTTATAATTATAAAATTGAGTTAAACTTTCCACACAGCTTCACTTACACGAACTTTGGAACTCTATTCTACGACAACTATCGCATTTTCAGGGATAAAAAGTATCCTAAATCTGCCACCATAATCGAGAGCAAGTATACCACCAAATTAATAAACTAAGCTAAACAAATACGATTGTGTTACGAATAATACACAATGCACAACAGGGCTGCTTCAAGTAGTGACGACACATTTCACTAATCATTGGCTAAATAACGGCGATATAAAATACTTTTCACTCCCGTTACAAGAATAGGAAACAACCGTTAAGTTTCACCAGTGTTATTTTATGTGAGACAAACCGTTAAAACGCCATGTAGTATGAAATAGCTAAAGTAGTTAGTCAAAAAGATAGACAAGGGTACTTATCTGAGTGTAATTTAAATCTTCCTCTTTTAAACATTAGGCATTAATTTCTTTGACTTATTTATAACACCGTGAAGTAACATTGAGAGTGCAAAAATATTACTTTATTTTACAGTTCCAATAATTACTTGCAGTTCTAGTAGTCACCGTAAAATGTTGCCGTACTGTTAGTTTATTGTCGCTTTCAAAAATATCGGCTGGTGATTTTTCACTAGTGAAATAGCAGTGACAAAATGAAATAACTTTACGGATGTGATCGATATATAAAAGTAGCTGTAATTGTTATCACTACCTTCAAGGCACCAGACTAGAATAAATCACGGTTAATAAAGTTCATATATGCAATTTATGATACTCTACTAGAATCGAAATTGGGACCTGTGTTCTGGAGAACTTGACAACTGCACGGTAACAGGTTCAGCAAATTAGGTAAATTTCAAGCTTTTTTATGTCTGATCCGTTAATATTAACGTCTAATAGTATTGTGAACTTATAACAGTGGCTTGATTTCCTTACGGATACATACTTAAGCTTGATTCTGATTTTATGTATATTATCCCCATACATGCATTACAATTTGCGAGGATAATAAGACTCCGTACAGTTCCCTCCACAGTTTACCGAACCACTTTAATTTGTAAACCAGTTCTACTATGTTCTAACTTAATTATGGTTTTTCACTGTTAGTGTATTGATCCAGCGTGAAGTATCTATGAATATTCCAGTTTTTAAATAAATTTCTACAGGCATTACCAGTAACAATGATTGTCTGCCGATTTTTTATTTATTTAAAGATCCCTAACATAACCAGTGCAACAATTTATTTTAAAAAATTGATACTAAAGACAGTGACATATTTTAATTTAACATATTACCGTTTTGTCATTCACGCCGTATGCACTAAACTTGTAAGTTGTAACTTAACAGTGTGCTAAGGGAACGTTGTGGTTTGAAAGAAGATGTAATAACAAGAGTTGAAAAAGGAATGTTAAGGTGGTTTGGGCATATAGAGAGGATGGATGAAATAGAATCACAAAACAGGTATATGACAGTATTGTCAATTGTAGAGCTGTTGCCGGTAGACCGAGGCGAACATACTATAAACAAATATCAGAATTGTTAAAAAAAGGTCAGGTAAAAAGCATTTCAAATAAACGCGCATGTATGAAGAGGTTAATGAAAGTAGGTGAAGCGAAAGTTGTTTGTCAGGATCGTCGCAAGTGGAGATCCATAGTCTCTCCTTCCCCCATGGGAAACAGGCGTGATTTTATGTATGTATGTATGCACTAAACTTTAAAATTAGAATAAATTGGTGTTTAATTTTTTCCTTGTATGAGCTATGCGGTTAAACGTACAGGAAAATTGAACGAATGAGGATATCATCACTCCGTCGGATGATATCATAAAAGCGGATTTTCAATCTTTCGAATAACAAAATAAGGTTCTACTGACAAGTTGAATAACCTCGCTTTACGTGTTGAAACGTGCTAAGTACTTGTGAATACATAATATTATGAATATTTGTAATAAACCTAGTCATGTTCATGGAACAGTGACGGACATGCGTTTTGCTCTTAGTTTTCGTTTACATTTTAACAAAGTTTATCTGTTATCAAATCTATATTCAATTCCATAAAAAAATAAAAATAACTATTTCAAAGTAAACGCCCAAAAGTCTAATGTTATAGTTTAAGAGCCAGTGAACGGCTACCTGTATGTATTCGACCAGACCTGAGGTTTTGTACATTGCGGCTCCAAAACGGCAGACGTGGTCAAATGGATTTAAAATTCGTCAAAAATCGATACCTGCCTTACCTCAGCACTCGTCGCGTCCACCACTTTGAGCTTAGTGAGTCTCCGTACCATGCATGGTAGGTATAGGAGCCTCAATGTACAAAACCTCAGGTCTGGTCAAATACATACAGGTAACTGTTCACTGGCTCTTAAACTATTATAATATTCCTGCTCCACCTGGGATAATATTAAGTGTTAGTGACTGTGGCTCAATAGGTGCTACATTCGTGCCGCATCTCAAATAACGCATTAAACCCTTGACTACATCTGCGTGACAGACTCACTAACAATACCCCAGATTTAGCCGAAATATAAGGAAAGATGTATGTTCATCTTACAATAAAGTTGGTATTCAGTGCGATTGTTGTTAGTACGAACAATTGTCCTTTAAATAAATAAAAACCCTGTTCTTAATTAGTCACACTGACAATTTACCTATGTATTGTTTAGTTGAATAATAATTTGCCTTTTAACAAACATTTTCCCCATTTAATATAGAATAAGGAAAATGCAGTTTTAAGAGAAATAAAGTCATAAATTTAATTGGATATAACTATAAATATAATAGAAGAAACCTGTAATTCTATACTACCCGTGCGCAGAAGGTTTGCAGATAGCCTCATGATTTCACACGTGTATGGTCAGTAGGGTTGACAAAAAAGGTAACATCAACAAATTTATTAATGTATATAATTTACACAAGTACCTATATACAATAATAATAATAGTAATACAATACAATAATAGGAAGTAGTCATCGGCAAACCTTCTGGGCACAGCTTTTATAATTAAAACTTTTCTTTGGACTTTCCCAGCAAAAGCATGGCACTAGATTTCTAGTTTAGATTTAATTTGTATATATTAGAATAGTATAGATAAACTATTGCTCATAAATATACAATCACAATATTGTCAAGTCAGAAACAATAGGTTTTTTATAGTTTAATCACTTCTAGGCAACTTAAGGAATAATTTGACCTAATTTGGAGATGTAGGTGTTGCAGATTATCAATAAATATAATATTATTAATAATTATTACAAAAATACAAGTAATATTCAGTTAATTTCTTTTATATACCTGTATTTATGGTTCCCTATCTACGCGCCGGTTACTATATTTTACCGACCGTTCATTTTCTCTACTATAGGTAAAAATTTCAGTACAAGTAATGTCAAAATTCAACCGATAGTATACAAGTGAATGTATAGTAAGATATAGCAACCGGCTATAAGTCACATCCACTTATCCACGGACACCATTGACTGAATGGAATTGAAGATAAATCTCTTCTATATCTATACTAAAATTATAAAGAGATAAATAAATAATCGGTAGACAAACACACATATTATATATCCCCAAATTAAGGGAGTTACGCTTGTGTTATGTGTAATATACAACGGCGTAATCTGGGGCCGATCCCAGACATTCAGTGCATACATAAAAAATAACGGAAAGTTCGTTTCTGGAATTTAACATACCACAAATGTTCATTATTGACTATGTAGTAAGCAGGTACAATACATAATATCAGGCAATGCATGCCCACTGCTATGTTTGAGCCAGCCTCCTATTAGTGAAATGGACGGCTCATCTACCAGTCCTACAAGCTTGGCCAACAATAAAGCTTGACGGATTTCACATATTGGTAATCTCGATTACGTTTTGTTTCACCATCAGCACTTATAGTTATAACAAAATGGACATTTAAGCAGTAAAATCTATAACATTATAAAATTCTAAAAATGCCGTGTAAATTGAAGCTATATAAACGACGGAGAACATGATGCATTTTTTTATTTCTGGTCCGATTTTGATGCAGTTGTCGCTGATCAACAGCAATATTGGGACTCCCGCAGGAATTTTCCCGGGTGCGGTTTGTAGCTGTTGGGGTGCATAAAAATTAGCCTATTCCTACACAGTTTTAACTAAAACGATAGCTTAAATTATTTTTTAAATGCAGCGGTACTGTGTCCCGGGCATCCCGCGGGAATGTCAAGTCAAGAGGGGACGAAGTTGCGGGCATATCCTAGTTATCTATAAAATTAAACACTGCATAAGCGTGCTTTCCAGGCAAGATATGAACCAATACCATTTGAACAAAACAAGTGTTTTAATTTTAGATCCAACGACTTTCAATAAAACAGTATAACTACTACACTGTATAGCTCTAGTGTTTTCGTGATAATGGCGTGTAATTTTATCGTTTTAATTTGCTGATATCTGAAGCTGAATATATAATCAAACGTCACGTACAAACTCAACACGCCAACTACATTTTGTTATGTTTTATTTAGTTGCCTACAATTTATTGTGCCTTATCACTGTTGCCACGGAAGATTGATTGCATATGTTTACATTGTAATATAAAAAAATATTATTACATTTTTGTCGACGACCTCTGGGTTGAGTTGGCTAAACCTTTGGCGGCCTTTCTAAATGCAACTCAGAGGCTTCAGTGCTTCGGAAACGAATTTCCTCCGTCATTTATTATGGTCTGGGTGCTTGGGATCGACACTAGAGTAGTCCGTTGTATATTACCCGTAACACAAGCGTAACTTGCTTAATTTCGGGATATACAAGATGTGTGTTTGTCTGCCGATTATTCTCATTAGACGCTATCGTTTTTTAAAATTGCGAAGTTGGCAAACGGGTAATGGCTTAGCTCATGGAAAGTGGTTACCGACACTTATGGACGTTTGCAACACCAAGACTGCAGCGAACTGGGTTGGAAGTAATAATATCTGGGATTGGAACAGGAGGAGGGAAATATAAGTCCACTCTTGTTATCATAGGAAATCTCAATATATGACTTGTTTAAAGTCGTAAATTAGTCCTAATTAACTGCTTTTCAATGTAGGTAGTTGCGTGTTTTGTCGATTTTTCACTTATTTTCTATTTGATTTATATATTGATTAAATTTAAGTTAATATTAATGACGGTATTTATGTATGCCTGTATCTATTGCCCCTTTTCCTGCGCCACCTATATCACCACATTAACTAAGAAATTAATTTAATTTATCTTGCCTGGCAGCCATCGTTTTAAACGATAAGGACGTCTATATTAACAGTGTCTTGAAAATATTGTAATAATATGCTTTGTTTTTGTAATCGTATATTTTGGTGTGCAATTAAGTGTGGTAATATCTATGTGTCTAAGTACATCAAATGCTCTAAAACAGTAGTTGTAAGTAATGACATAATATAATCCACGATAACATTGTCAAAAAACTGCGTTGCAGTATGGCAAAATAAGCTTTTTAAAATCTTATACAGATAAATCAGCTTCGAGACGTTTTGCGTCTGTAGTAGTATTGCTATATTTACTGAAATTCTAAACTTAAAATTAGAATTTCCTTGAATTTTATATTAAAAATTAAGTTACATATTAATATTTATTATTAAATATTATTAGTTCCATATTAAGTACCTGCCTATAAAAACAGTATAGATATTTATTAATGTGCTGACAGTACCCACACTACTACAAAGGCAGAAACGTCTCGAAACTAATTTTTCTGTAACATTATGATTATAAATAAATTTAAAAAATGTTTCTGTTTATTCCTTATTAGCACATAATGAATTTAATAAGGACACTTTAACTTCCTTTATAATAACAATTTTATATATTAATCTAATTAGTACGTGGTTTCAATTACAAATTGGCACTGCAGGTATACAACATATTATTACGCCTATATCGCGTAGGAGTAGGCAGAAACTATAGATCTCCATTTATTACGATCGCGAGAAACACTTTGTGCTTCGTCTACTTTCATAAATCTATATATATTATATATTTATAATTTAGTAATTAATGTCTGTAATCTGTTTTTTGCTAAATAAATAAATTTATACAGAAGCGTGTGGTTACAAATGATTATAGTTAAATAATAATGAGAAATTCACCTTTAAACAGAAACAAATCAAGTTGAAAGGTTAAGCGATAGCGCGAAAGCTTAAAGATTATAAACCAAAGGCCGGTTGAGATAATATAGGTATTTCAAACATGCAATGTGATATTTTTTTGGTTCCACAGATAAAACGGAAGCCTTATAAAATGTATTAAAAAATAATTACAAAAAAACTTCGTACGCGTTGCTATGAAGTAGATGTATTTGTAAATTGCAACGGAAGCAGCAAAATTGCGACGACTCTATATAGTCACCTATCCACGGATAGGACGTCACGTGTCATGTTAGGCCAGGATGAGCCAGTTCTATGTCGAGACTCATTACATACGTTCAGTAGTATTTAACGTTGTGCTCTTATAGACCAACAGACAGACAAAGATTATAAAGTATCCGGCTTGAAGGACCAATTTCCGGGAAGCCTCTTGGTGGGAATATAAACACGATACTATTTGGCTAAGTATGTATTTTACAATAAGATATGCTAGGATGGTAATTATTAAGTGCGCGATGTGGCGTCCGTTGGTGCACACTGAGGACCAGGCTAAGTAAACACCACGTCAGCGAATGTTCAATATGCTTCGAACAGTTGCATTTTCGGAATCTGCTGGACAGAAAAATGGCTGATGTTTTTCTCGTTTTTAAAATATACGTCGACTCAACCACTGTAGAATTATATGGTAAATTTACTAACAATTAGATATCGCAAACAACTGCTGTAGTAGAATATAAGTGACACAGTCATTTTCTTAAAATGTTTCATCTGTATGTATGTTAAAAATATTTGAACATGTTTTGCACAACTTATACCTATAGCTTAGAATATCCTATATGTTAGGTTGCCTGGAAGCGATCGTGATAAATACTATAAATAATGATAAACATATTTTGTCTGTTATTTTGGTGAACAATAAAATGTTATCTGTCTGTAGGTATGGATAATATTTAAGTATAAGATATAGTAAGAAGACATATTTGTATAAATCAAATACGTGCTACGGAATAATATACTTAGTGAGATTGAAAAAAAAACACGTAAAGTTGTAATTCTTTAAAAAATCCCACATAATTAATCAATAATTAAAAATTACTAAGAATTTCTTAGTAAATATTTTTTTATAGTTCTAATCTTTTATTTTTACATTTTGTCCGTGTTAGTACTTAAACTTCATGATGTATGTGATGTGATGTGATACATGCATGGATTGCATCGCCTATTGTAATCATTTTACTGTATCAATTTATTGTCTATAACGTTATAAAATTCTTAGAATGTGTCTATATATTGAAGCTATTAAAAAAACCAACTGCAATACACTATGTAAACGATGGAGTGCACGATGCATTTTTTATAGATTTGTTTGTTCGGGATTCACGTTAAAACTACCGGGCCGGTATCGATGGTCGATAGCAAATTCTTAGACCTTAAATTTGCGCTACTACTACTAATATCCTACTACTACTACTATCCAAATACTATCCTAGGAATCCTGCGGGAATTTTTCCGCGGTTGCATAAAAATTAGATTATCCGACAGTTTTCACTAAAACGATATCTGACATTCGTTTCTAATGCTGCGGTACTTTGTGCCCGCGGAATCCCGGGGCAAATTTAAGTCAAACATGGACAAAGTTGCATGGACAAAGGATATGCCCATCCTAGTTATTTATATATGGCCTAGCAAATGTAAAATCAACACACAAAGAATAATAACACGTTGGAATTAAAGGTAATAAATAGTATATTTTAAACTTTGTTTTCATCGGTGAACAATTGTCAAGTTATTACTTGACAGCCCCCACCTTGAAATGGAAATTTTGCCTAGGAACATTTGCAACACCGAATGTGTTAGTAGAATAACAATATTTTTAAATATGATACGTACTATTAACCTTTTAAAACTGTTTGAATGCGAAATATATTATAATTATTATAGCTATAGGTTGTTTATGAAAGACTAGTTCTTCAGCTCCATTTTTTGCTCTTGGTCACAAATTAATAACGTCCATATGTATATCTTGTCACTATTAATCTCTAAGTAAAAAAAGGTGTGACAAACATTGACAAACGCACGTACAAGCCGAAATTATAATACCTTCATTCCGTAATTATAATATAGCCGAAATTGTAAGATGAAAGTTATAGTCGGTATTAAAGTTAAAAAAATATCTGATTCATTCGATACTGAACAAATATCACAAGACACTGTTAAATGCAAAAAAAGTAATAATTTTAAAGTCTTTTACATGAATTATGCTTACGTAGTTGTATTTGGAAATCAGTTATATTATTGAAGTTTTAGTTATAACGCGCTGATTTAGCTCAAGTTTCTTATTTATCCGTCACTTAGTAACTTAGTGTAGTATAGTATGAGTAGTAGTAGTACAGATTTCTTTGTCTGCAAAAGGCAGGCAAAGGAATCTTAGTCCTTACAGCTTATTCTGATGTTTAATAGGTCTTAGTATAGTAGCGCAGTTGTATTGCAGGATACAACCGACACCATTTAATGGAGTTCTTGAAAACTCTTAGAAAAAGGCCACTACCGACTATACAGTTCAATCTTTCACAAAACACGTAAGTGCTACACAAAAACTATTCATATCCTACAACTATTGTTATTTTAGAGTAATTTTACTGAAACAAAAAAACGGATATTGGATTATTAATAACTACTTTTTTAATATATGGTCAAGCCGAATTTTTATATTTAAGTAGTTAAACTCGTTATTTTATTCTGGATTAAGACGCTATATTTTATACGGACAAATTGAGAGTAGTTAATATCAATGTAATTGACATTAAACTTAATTTAAAATGGACTAACGAAAACCTATACCAGCTTTATAAATCTTAAGATCAATAATTCTTTTACCTTTGTATTAATAGAAAATTTATATTACTTACGAATAGTTAATGTCAAATTTTAAACAGTAAAATGCGAATTAAAATTTAGTAAGGTAATAATCACCATATAAAAAAATGCAAAATGTACTTATTACATAGGTATCCGAACGATGTGTGTAATCCAAGCCATAAAATATTTACCCACCAAAAATTTAAATTTAGAATAACGCACAGACGAAGCAAACAACTTAAAATTGTCTGGATATTTTTTTCTATTTGCACACACGATAAGGGCTCAAGTATGTTAAATCGTGGTTGCATGATAAAAACATGTGACTGTTTTATCAACTGTTCTGTTGCTAAGCAGATTGATAACTACCTATCAACTTACGTAAATAGGTACCAACACTGTATTTTAAATTCTTTGTAACTTAGGAGATGCAGACATGCTATAATTGTCTACACCATAAAATCATATAAATATAATTGAAAAAATATATAGTCGTTCACTAATCGCCAAGTATTCAATAACTTTTTTCTACGGTCGATTAATAGCTTTGTAAAAAACGTCAAGCCCGTTTTTGCTGGTCCCAAAAACCAACCCACAAAAAGCATTAGCGGACATGATAAAGTCAATACTTTTTTGGTACACATATCTTTGAATTTCATTGAAAATTTGACACTTTGAAATAATAATTAATATCTATGACGCTAAAAACCTCTTTATTAGTTATATCTTTGTACACAAATCATTGGCAACACTGACTTGAAAAACGGTTATTTTTCAAACTTGAATAAATACCGTCGGCAAACAAAACTGTCACTTCACTTTTACTTTTAATTAATTTAAAATATACTCACCAATAGTGGAGGATAGGAATAGACGAAGTCGATGAGTTTTATAAAATATGTTTTGTTAAATTAAACACTGCCCGTGTTCCATGTCATTTCGGCACTAGCACTGCTGTCACTTGTATGCGGCAAATATTCACAAATTAGTTAAATAAATATTAATGTGTCCATGTTTTATTCTTATTATTAGTCTTGAGTTTTATAAAATTTCTTGAAATTATAATATCTAAACTTTCGTTCAACTTCAATCGTGTTCAACTTCAAATGTACACTGATAGCCATTGCACTATGTTATCAGAATTTATCAGGATATAATAATTCTAAAGTCAATGTCGTATTGGAAAATTATTCTTATAAGAAGTTCCAAATTGCTTGGGGTACGCTAACTCATATACGAATTTCAAGATGTAGAAAAAAAACCAATTGAAAATACGTGTACGCGCGTCGATCGTCGTCCAAAGAAGACGCGACGCAATCGACGCGAGCATCAACTACGCTCCGAACCAACGGATTGTGTAAACGCGCGCCACTCACTCGGTTGGCCGTGCGGCGGGCAACAGCGACGCGCGGGGGAGGGTCGCTGGTTCGTACACACACATCCACCCACTGTACACCACTCCATCCATTACTAACGTTCCTATTTTGAGGACGCGACGCGCGAAACTAGCTCCTATGCGATAGCTATACGACTCGAGGGATGTGACGAGCGGACCGCGACCAACATCAGATCGTGCGTGTAGAACGAGAAGGAGCCACCGACCTAGAGAAGTGAAAAGGACGGAGCACTATTAGTAGTTGAACCGCGTAACGCATGTGTGTCTTCTTGAAACGTTCCGCAGTGCAATAGTAGCGGCAGTGTCAGAGTTTAAAGTACGTGTAGCTGAGGATTGCCAACTTGAAATTTTAATAAAGAAGGCTTTGTTTAATCCTCTTTCATTTCAGACTAATGGGATACATCACACATGGCGTACAGTTAAAGCTGGTTTTCTTTCTCATTAATATTATTAATTGACATGTATTCACGGTTCAGTGAACATCATTGATTTACTCAACATTTGGACTCACGCATCTACTTGCGACTTTGTAATGAAACGTATTATGTATGCTTAATTAAAGTTTCGAACTATTTCTGATGTTTGTGTTGCTAGGTTAAAACATCTTGCCTAAGAGCAAGTCGTAAGTTGACTCGATTACCGCACCCATCATTATTGACTCTGTTGTCTGTTTGGTGAATATCTAAAACACACAATGACTCAACAGGCAAATAAATTTTACCAAAATTGTCTTTCTTACCTATCTTTTAAAAGATTATTGGCGACCGCTCATATTGAATTAAACGATCAGCAAGATTTGAAAATGTAATAAGTAATCTGCTGGGTACACGCGAAAATAGTCTTGGCAAACGTCAAACCGGTTCCGTTAAGCCTTTCTGTGGATTGACTTTAAAGACCTTTTTCGTTCGACCTTTCAAGTGTAGTTATGAGGAATGAAATATGACATTCGTGTCGAGAGAAAATCGTTTACACAGTTGGTATTATAAGTATGGACACCCACTCGCGGGCCCACGTTCGCGAGTCAAAATTCAAATTTACGAATTTCTATTGGTTAGAGCCGATAGAGGGCATTCTGTGAGTTCGGCGCCAACCAGCCTTTACTCAATTCAAAACTGGTTTTCAAACGAGATTTTTTTATAATCTTAGCTCGAAAATGATTTACGTTTAATGCCGCATTGCGTGGTGCGACACACAGGTGTTGTTTCGTCTAATTTATTAAACATTCTAGCCATTGATTTCTATAATCACGTCGAGACCATCGCCGTTTCTCAACTAAACTTTAATTAGTGGGATATGTTGATGAGTGTTTCGAAAGTTGACCAAACAAGACCATTAAATCTGTTTAAGGTAAGATTTTATAACCAAACTACATAAAACTAGAGAAGTTTTCTATAAGGCATTAACTGTACTTTTCTTTCGTCAGATAGGTTACCCAACTGTCAATGGATAGTTTTACACTGCATAACCCTTTACTCAGTCAATTACACCCAGTTAATTTGGATCTTATCAGATCCTTATTGTAAAAATAAGAAACAGTGCAATATACCCAGCTATTATTTTATTTCTGAAATTAAATGAATTTGACCTAAATTAATAGCTCAAGCGAGCTATATTGTTGTTAATTAAATCTTAAAGAAGATTACCGTAAACAGTACTTCAGAACTACTTGTCATCCTCCGAAGCCCCTTTCTTAATTAAAAACGGTAAAATATGATTAATATAGAATTACTTTCCAGTAACCAAGAGGGCTATTTATTTAACTAACGGAAGTCAATTAATGTGAAGGAAAACTAATACTATCTCATTTGTAGAAACACTTCAAGCAGTTTTAATTACACCCTGGTAGCATTAGTATATTATGGCTCTTGTAGTTACAAAAAATATAAAATAATTGAAGAAATGAAATTTATAGAAATGTAATAACCTCTATTAACTCTTTTTATGATCATTTAGTAATGGGTGTTGAAATATTTACAAAGTAAGTACTTATATTGAACTACTAAGAGCCAAAGTGACAAGTTCAAAAGCATTATTACACTTTAGTCTCAAATATAACATGATAATAATTTCGGCTGTTGATTTAAAAAATAACTAAAGTAGTTAACTAAATTATACAATAAACTCGATTCTACAAATTATCATAATAAAATTAATTTTAAGGGCTTAGATGCATTCGATGTTGTTGAACTAGACAGTAAATTTGGAGATATCAGAATGAACAACTTTGCTGTGGCACTATTTAAAGGGAAAAATGAATGTGCCTAAATAGAGAAATACTTGTATAAGAAAGAAGAAGACGAAAAGGATTAGACAAAGAGAATATATAATATACTTAATTACCTACAGAAAAAAGTCAATCTACTATTGAAAATCAGAAAGACAAATATGCAAGAAGTGAAAACTAAACTTCTTTTAGGTGGCAAAAGTCGGAGTGTTTGTCCATTTGGGATTTTTCCAATAAAATCCAATGTGTATCGGAATATAAAGTAGCTAAATGTATTATCTTATCTAGATATGGATGCATTTAGGTACTTTCAGTCTAAAATAAAAGTAATCGATGTAGTTGACACTACCTATGTAGTTCATTATTCAAAAAGTTAAGCACAAATGGATTTGGGACATTAAAAGGCTTTTAAAACAACAGCTTATCATTGAGAACGATCACGAAAAATGTGATCGTTAAAACTTTTGATGGATTTATTATTGATATTTTTATTATATTATTAAATAAACAATACAATGGTGTACATGTTTTAAATTAGTGATTGAGTAGAGTCCTTGTTTATTTTCTGCATTAAAAACTCATTCATTTCCAACCCTTACCTTATATGACACTTTTACATATTTTGTTTAAAGAATAAACAGATTTAAAAATCTATTTTTGTGAGCTTCACACGTTCGTGTTGTTTTACTAATTTCGTTTTGTTGTTTTTACAAATTCACACAACATAGTAATATTTTTTGATTCTAACTTTCAACAAATGTTATTACAGGTTATAAATACCTACGATAATATGATACCTACTACACGGCGAGATAGACTTTTATTTATTTATACCTTTTTTGTAATTTCTTCATAACTGTGCTTTTTTGTTTTCAATCCTGGCAATAAATTTTTCTGTATTTTTTTTATTTGCCACAAAAAATCTGAAATAAACTAGATAGTATATGAGAAACTCGAGCAAGCACAAAGATGTCGTTGTGAAGGCAACCTTGGTTCTGTATTTAAAATGTTTCTTGATAAGGAATACGTTCACACCTGACACTTTTATCAGAGAATTGCCAAGATATGCAGCAGCACTACCATTCGTTTGATAACAACTTTATTTTTATTAACACCGACACGTTATTGACAGTGAAATGTTGTTTTTATCATCTTTTTAACATTAATACCTAACTTTTTCAGTTATGTCACATGTGCTCAGATAACGGCTATTATAATTTCAATCAAAACACATCAGAATTTTCGTGGAAGTGGACAAATACATTGTCGTAGAAGGAAGATCTACAATAGTTTTGACCTAACTATAATCTGAGTACAATTATTATATTCCAATTAGAAAAATCGTTCCGCACATACATCTGTGTCAATGTATTATCATGTAACAAATTAAGACTATTAAACATTTCATTACAAAAATAGCTTTTTTAAATACTTTGATTAGGTATCATACAATCGGAGTGTCAATATAAATTATTTGGGAATGAGATGCTGGCCGTACTCGTTTTAGGCGACTATATTTTAAATCTCTATTTTCACTAATATATTATATTTACAAATATTGACTTGCTTGAACACGTAAATAAAATTTACGTGGTCAAGAGATTAAAGTAAATAATGAGTCCTAATTGGCGCACAAACATCACGTTTAGCACCCGCCGTAAATAATACTGGAATACATTCGGATTCACCTGACGGTCATAATTTATGTTTTGCTATAATATATTATTTTTCTTTCAATTTATCCTCGTATGTAACAAATAGTTTCATGGTTATTCATAATTTACATTTTCCTTTTTTGATGACATATTTATTGACTTTATTAGTTAATCACGTTCAACACTACCGAAATTAACACTGAATAATACTAGCAGGAAAGTCCTTGGTGAGAATGAAAATCGAACAAACATGAGTCGACAACACGGCCGAATACCGTATTTCTCATGTCCAAAAATTTACCTTTAATAAACCAAATCGGTACACTACGCACACAAATCCCACAATTCGCGGTCACTGCGATATTCGAGGCGAATAACACGCACGCGTTTAGTTAGTCGCAATAATTAGCGGCTATTGTTTTTGTCGCGCGATAGTAGCGACCGCTCGCGGCGCGCTAGCACACTGCAACTCCCAACTCCACGCACATTATCCCACTACATCTCTTTCCCCCTTTACTTCCGCACCGGTGTTTTTACCGAGGGCGCAGGCGCCCCTGGCATTTTTTTAAACCGCGCCCATGTTTCTGTTATTTCCAACAGCACACCTTTGGCGAAAACAGCTTTTTCGGTCATTTTTTTAAGCAACGTCCCTGTCTAACGCTTAGTTGCGCTAAATCGCCCTCCTGCTCCTTCTAACGGTCATCGGAGTTGCTACTCTAACGTAATACTAGAAGCGTAATATTCTCTCTTTCTATTGACGCCGCGACGCTGGTGACGCCAATTATTTTGCCATACTTTGATGTTCAAATGCGAGCTCCGAAAACTTAGCAACAATTTTCAACTTTAACACAACGGCATAAGCGTATGAATGATAAATTTCTAATGTAGTTGCGACTTTATGGTTTAGCACGCAAAGTGTAAAGTTCCGGCCATTTTTGCGATAAAAAAATTGCTTGCATGCACGTAACCACGCCTTTGTATACACGCATATTGCCATCTATTTTACTCCTTTTTTATTTTTCACCAGCGATCTCGCTCTAACACGCACACATGCAGCGTCTTCATTCGAATGCTTCGGGACTTGTGAAACGGCGCCACCTAGTGACGAGTAGTTGAACTAAGTGAAAGTGTGACGCGCACTTTCTCTTGAAGGGTGGCAGCACTGGAGAAATTTAACTCCACATGTAGTTCGAGAAATTGTCGCGCGATCGCAGCGCCGCGTCAAATAAGAATCAAGGAGTTCATGTCGTATTATTTAGGTTGAACGTTAATTAAAATAATAAAATTGGATGTAAGTGCGGCTTGAGGCGAAATTATCGGGCCGCTTGCGCCTATCCGTGGAAAAATGGCTGGTGTCTTTAAAGTTTAATCAAAACAGATTCCACAATGAATTAGCATTTATTTGCACATTTTGCCGTGTTTGCCGGCAGGGGGCGATTTTAACCGGCTCTATGGGGCCGACAACTGGATTAACTGTGGGCCTCCGAAGAAAAATTGCCGCTGAGTAAATGTAATGAGTCAAGTTAATTTGAAATCATTTGTTTTTGCGCGGTTTAGCGTGTCGTGTTCGTCGGGTATTAATGTCAATACTGCTTGACAATCACATTGTTTTGATTTATTTAAACTCTGTTAAACATGCCTATTAACAATATTGTATTTTATAAAACAAATTGTTGCGAAGAAGTATTTGGGAGTATTTTTTATGTAAGCAAAAAATTCAATAGATAGAACAAGCAAGAGTTAAAAATGGTAACATTTTTTGCTGTCTTCAACAGCCAAGCTGATGGGAAGTGATAACCGTTGCCTATATACATTTGTAATACCGTAGGAGTCACCAACATGCTCCTGGTCGTGAAGGAAAAAATATATTTAGTATTAACAACCATTTCACGCGGATGTAGCGATTGGTTTTCGTGCGTTATTTGTGATGCGACATTATTAATTGTTAATAATGTTCAACATTGACTGATTACCGATGCATAATCACTCTTGTAACTAATTATTGATGTCTTGGCGACTTGTTCATAGACAGTTGAGTGAGTTTGAACGCTTCTTTATGCTTCTTAAAGAAGCGTTCAAACTTACTCTAACTCTCTCTGTAAAAGTAGTACATTTATTTTAACGCTGTAAACAAGACGCATTTAGCCGTAGTCACTAACAATAACATTATCCCAAATAGAGCAGGAGTATAAAAAAATATTAAGTAGGTAGATTTACTTAACTAATATGCTATAAAATAAGGCAGCCAACTAGAATGGGTCCTTATGTTTATAATGTCAGTGGGATTGAGCTATGTTGCCGTATCCGAATTCCTCGTATCCAAGTTTCTGAGATTGGCACGGTTCGATAGAATCCGGAAAGGAACGCAGCTCGCTCTTAACTAAGTACTTGTAGAGATAGCAAAAAAGTAAAAACTTGGAAAGATTATAAGGCAATTTAATCGGAAGACCGCCTTGAAGTAAAAGCTATCAGCGACAAGACAAATTATTGAACTAATTAAGACAGTGCTAGTACTAAAAAAAATATTTATGCAAAAATGGACTCTTACAGATTACTCATTCAAAGAAAGAAAGAAATCATTGAGAAAAGAATATAATATACTTCATTCTACAATAACGTTAGTAAAATAATACACAAAAAATCTTAGAATTAGGTATAAATGGCGGTCTTATTATTTCACTAAATAGCATAAAAATACGTAAAATAAAAACAGCATATTATTATACTTTGAGGTAATAATCCTTAACGAGTCAATTAAAGAAGGGTGGGTACTGATTGGGCTTCCCTTCCACTGCAAGCATGTTCCATAATTGGATAGCTTGCTTGGCGGTGTTTCTAGTCTCATGTTCACTGATGTACTGAGGAATTCTCCTGATCACATTGAAAAAATATTTAATAGGAAAGCGACAATACAAGAATGAAGAAATAATTTACACATTTCTATGGTTAAATTTGATATTTTCAAAGCCACATATCCTACAAATTAGGTCGCCAACTCAGCGTAAAGCTATGTTGGAATTCCCTCCAACAGAGCGCTAATTTTCAATGCCAATCCCACCTCATTGATTAAACCTAATCCATCGTGGAATCTGAACTTAAATAATAGCATATTCAAATAATATTTAACGATATACATACACACTAACGCATAACGAAGAAAGTAACACACTATATGAAAGTCATGAGTCTACCACCGTTTCCAACGCAATGTTAATTACTGTTAAAGAAGAAAAAACGGCGCAACAAGTTCCCAGCAACATATCCTTACTTCATAACTATTATTGTACGATTTAAAAAAAATGTATTTTATACTAATACAAGGTTTAACAAAGTAATTTATATGAAGATTACTGAAAGAGCTCAGTAGCTAACGCATTATATCCATTCGGTGTCTTCATCTAAAATATCATTCATCATAGAATAAGCTTTCTAGCACAAATGAGGCTTTGATATATTTTAAATTTGCTTAAAGGAAACGTTTAAGGGCTTTCCAAGCTTCAAAGCTCTTAAACGTTTTCTGGGAGTTTGTTGAAGTGAAGAGCAGTAAGTTTTTATGGAGCATACATATAGGAGTTTCTAATTAATTTGTGTTCCTAGTATGAAATAATGTAGGTAACTCTAGGTGATCTGGGATTTCTATGAGGAGATGGGATTTCTTGTGAGTGTGATTCTATTCTATGTAATTAAATGTTATTAAATTGCAATAAATTTTTACCCCTGTAAGTCTTAAAGGATTGCACCTACAGAGAAGCTCTATTTAGTGTAAGATAATAAAGATTGGTACTAAAACATTATTAGAAAGGCGTACTTCAATTTGTAACAAGAGACAAAAGTTGTTTCATCTCAGTAACATTTTAGAAAACGTTAGACAAGAGATTATAGAAAACCGCAAAAGCCTTGGAAAACTACACTAATTTGGGGATCCCCAGTACTGAATATAATTATGCGTGGCGCTATATATTCCGAGTTCTTTTCTTATCACACAATCCTTAGAATAATTCAGAGAAAAGATTGAAAACATAGTGTAGTGTTGGGATTTACCCTGATTATGTGTTAATGAGCGCCTTTTAATAAATAACTTCTTATCCTTATTTTTATAATTAATTTAATTTCTAAATTTCTGGCTTAAAGGTCTAGTTGCCGAGCCATAAATATAATATTTAAAAAGAAATTAAATTCTAATTCTTAAATATTTTTGTATTTTCAAGACACTCCTGTATTATTTTATTATAATGCTAATATACTCGCATACTAGGATAACAATCAAGTTCCATAAGTTTATGATGTAATTATATTTTATTATTGTATTGATTGTAATATGCTTTGTGAATTAAATAAATAAAATAAAAATATTATATTATGTCAAATAGAAATGTCACCAGATGACGCTAACTATGATCTGACATGTGTGTGATTGGAGAGTAATGTTTAAAGATATTTTGCATACATATTATTATACCTTTTTCCCATAGAGGTAGGTACAGATCATGGATTTCCACTACTACGATCCTGAGATACACCTTTTGCTTCATCTACATTTATTAAACTTTAATACACACTGGTTTATTACATGTGTGTTTTTACTTGGCTGTTCTATTCCTTAAGATATCTACGATTTGATTGTGGCAAGTGCGTCGCGGTCTACCATTTTTTACAAATTAAATCAGACATGAACTGCAATTTACACATGAAGTGTTATTACCTCACCACAGTCAGTGTACTCGCTAAAACCCCCCGGTGATCCTTGCTGCTCCTTATGCCAAGGCTACGGGAAAAGTAGAGCTCTACTAACTCCGCGTGCTCAGGTAAGCGGGCGCCCCTAGCGCCACATCCACTACCAGCGGGAAGCATAGCCAATGTTACGTCACGATCTACCAGTACCTACCAACTCTACCACGCTGTTGTTGTTTAAAGATACACCAGGATTATTAGAAGCTACAAACGAGGTAAGAATTTTTTCGCGAACAGTACTTTGTCGCAGCTGTTTTACCGACAGCGGTGCAATCAAGATCTGCGCTCGGCAGATTGAGTTATGACGAATCGGCCCTGGAACGCGCCCTTACGCCGCGATATACATCGCATTTAACGATTTACACGGATACAATTAATCAGGGTCACGACTGCACTTATCTTTAGTGTTTGCTTCAGAGTCGGTTTAGACAACTGTTGTTTATTGATCATGTAGTCCTGAGTCTCTAAAGGTGCTCCCTCACCGCAAGCATTCGCCTGTAATATAAAATTTATGATTCGATTTCGAGCATTTAGTTAAGTCTAGTCAGATGAAACTGACAATTGAAAGTTTTTAAAAATAGCACATCGTTTTATAATCCCGTCACACGAATGTGCAGCAGGCTATACAATGAAATTTCAAGTACAAATAGATCCATCGATATTTGTAATTCCTCTTTCTTTAAATTTAAACGGACAATACGGGCTATTATTTGCACCATTATTTCTGGCATAACTACATAATAATTTAGTTACCTAATCACTGTAAAACTAATATTATAGTAAGTCATACTAATAATAATACTGTCAATGTATGGTACATTATATGCTCACATGTTTAGAGTGACAATTGGACGTAGTTACGCAAAAAGGATCCAACCCAACAAAAATGAATGAAGGTAACTTCTTTGGTTTAGCCACAGGACCTCATTTTTTTTCATTTTTTTTTTTTTTTTTTTTTTTTTTTTTTTTTTTTTTTTTTTCATTTCAGAATATTACAACAACATGTATCAGTTATTGTGTCTAAATCGGTAGGTTAGTGACCAATGTATCATGTTGCCAGCTCGTCTCTTCATCATTAAACGCGGATGTTGTTCATTCTTACGCTCTCGCTCGCGAACCAATATTTACAAGATGTTCTGTTTTTTATTCCCATTTTATCGTAATTAATTCGTTCGGAAATTTCAAAATTTTAATTTTGACATTACGGTTGATTTAATAGTACCAAAACATTTTTATGGAGTACAACCGTTAAAGTTATGATTTATTGTCATTTGAAATGAAACACGCCGTATAACTTTAGCTGTTTCTTGTTTTGTGTGCCAAATAAATAAATAAGCTTAGTGTTAAACAAGTTGTATCAAACTATTACAGATTGTAATTGTTACAGGTTGCCCACTGTTATGCTTGTTCTCCTCCATCACCGATTCGAGCATTCGAATCTGTAACGTTATATTACAGGCAACAGTGCGTTACTTCTTATCTTGGGAATCCGGTGGGAAATTTTCTGGGAATTACTTACAATGGCCAGATATAAAAAATCGTATAATTTGATTTTTTCACTGATCTATAACAAATTTTAACATAAAATTTGTGATATATTTTCCCGGGAATATCCCCGCGGATATACTCGCAGGAACGGAGAAAGAATACAATTTCCTGCGGCTGGGCGATCTGTCGTAAGAGGCGACAAAACAACCCACAGCCAGGTGGTAGGGCATTTGCCCGACTGGATGGCTACCACCCTTGGTCAAAAGTGTGTCGCCATAACAACCTTGAGTTATGTTCCGGCATTAGTGACTAAGTTCCAATCTCCATTAAGAGAGCAGCAGCACATTTGTAGCACCTTTGGTGTTGCAAATGTCCATAGGCGATGGTAACCGCTGTCTATCAAGTGGGCCGTCTGCCTGTCTGCTGAACTCCTGCAATAAATAAATTAAAAAAATCCCTGTTGTTTGCGGTTTGTAATTGTTCGGGTGCATAAAAATTAACTTAATCTGATACAGTTTTCATTAAACAGATAGCTTACGTTATTTTTTAAATGTTACGGTAGTTTTTGTCCCGGGAAACCCGCGGAAATTTCAAGTCAAGGGTGAACACAGTCGCGGACAAATCCCAGTTATATTATAAATACATGTATCTAAACAAACTAAAGGAAACCTATAATAACATAGCTAAGGTCTAACCAATCTAAAATGTATTAAGACAATAATTAATGTAACAATTTGTTGTATTTATCTCGTACAACTCTTGACTGTCCGCTATTAATATGCGGTGCGCAGGCGCCGGCTACCGGGCTTGTTCTTATTGATTAGAAACGTTCTACTGCCTGTGTTTCCTTGTATGTTTGTTCATAGTTATTTTTACCTTCGATAATTACCTCTTAGCTTAAAAATATCTACATAATTATTGCCTAGAATTCTGACTAACAATACCTCACAAACGGATGTGACGATTGTGTAAAGATTTATTTTTTGCCAAAATTGCTAAGGGACCCTAATGCAAGCATGATAATCCTTTTTTAATACCAGCAGCAAGATGGTGTTGCAAACATTCTTGATGGTGAGTGAGTATTTCTTAATACGAGCTTGATGGTTGATTGAAATTACGAATTTAATGATCTAATGTATATCATGCATATGCATATGGTGACCTTTATCACGTGCTGATAAGACAAGAAACAAAAATATAAATAAAAAAGTTGATCCTAAATAAACTTAGTTAATAGAACCGTGGGGTCCTAAGGTCATGAGCTCTACAAAGAGCTTTCAAAACGACTCATTAACTCTTCAGCTGATCAAAAGGCTTAGTGACTACCTCGGGCAACGTATCTTTGTGGTGATCCAACGAAGAAACCTAATCAACTTTCTGGGCGGCCTAGCCTAGATTACCGTGCTGCATAGTTGTTCAAACCCAGGCTACGTTTATTACGCTGGATCCATACTACTTGAATCTCCGAGCTAAGCATCAGTTCTCTAACCATCTGAAGAGTCAAATTTACGTTATGAGAACTTTTTATAAGCTTATATCTACAAGACCTTAATATTCAAGCGTCTCAACAGCAAACAGCAGAGATAATTAACACCCTAAATGTATCTAATCAATTACTCTTGCATTTAATTAATTATATATTAACATGATTAATCATTTACAAAGTAATACGGAAATAAAACGATAACAAACATGTTCATGACAGAAAGCCTGTATAAAAACATCTGCAAAACATGCAACAGTGTACAGCTGTAATTAACAACACAACCGTTAATTGAGGTCAAATTCATTTAACACTTGACTTAAAAATAAACACTTTATTGGACAATGGGGTCAGATGGTGTTGATGAAATGTTATAGCGCTTTTGTCGTGCGTAACCATTCTAATGAACGGACTGGTAGTTTATTGAAGGCCCAGTGATGGTGGCCTGGTTTTGAGAGAAATGCTTCCCTCTCTACTAAAAAACATAGTCTTGTTAGTATTGTTACAACCTAGGCGCCGATAAACATAAATCGTACAAATCTGTGATTATAAAAGTATAGTCTTTGACACTAATTATTATGGTGTACCCCTTTGATTTTTGATTACTATTTTATACTGAACTGCCGTTTTAATATCATGTCTTTTCTATAGTACTGGTATGAGTGCTCTCGTGTTAAGGCACGTTACATAGTTGTGTAATATTAGTTTTATAATAACAGCAAGATGCATTATGCATTCCAGTCCCGCAACTGGCCGGTTATAAACATATTGTTTAAATATAAAGCCGTGGTTTGAATCACGAAGCAATGAACTGTTAACGCGAATCAGAGATTTAGACAGTCATTATAATGTGGAATGAAAAAGTTCCATTGTTACCAATTCAAATTCATTTATTTGATCAAAACTCAGTACAAAAATACGCGATGATTTAGGCATACAATCCTCACATGTTTTGCCATAACTCACATTTAATTTTTTCTTAAGATATAAAAATATCTATTTATAGAAATAACCCGAAATAAATATACATTTATCTCAATTATGCAAAAATTATGTGAAATATTTGCCCAATTACGCGACCAAAAGGCTGGCGTCTATTTTGCTCCAAAATGATTGCTATTGAACGTGGTAACACCGTAAGCCTTTTCGGAACGTTCCCGGTAAGTGACAGTGATTTAGGACCAATATTATCTATAATTATGCCCTTTTTTATTGCAGGAGTTCAGCAGACGGGCAGACGGCCCACTCGATGGAAAGCGGTTACCATCGGTTGCGCACATTTTTAACACCAAAGGTGCTACAAATGCGCTTCAAATCTTAAGGAAGACTGGAACCTGGACACTAATGCCAGAACACAACTCAAGGTTGTTATGGAGACATACTTTAGACCAGGGGTGGTAGCCATTCAGTCGGACAAATCTCCTACCACTTGGCTGTGGGTTTTGTCGCCTCTTACGACAGGCCGCCCAGCCCAAAAAAATTGTGGTCTTTCTCTATTCCTGCACGGGTAAACAAAATGGAGCTTGTGTTAAATTTTGACTATGTAAGTATGACATAAGAACTGGCCTTCAGATACAAAATTAAAATATTAAAAATGGATACAATTACAATTTAAACAAAAATACCACAATATTTTTAATATTGAATCACTACTGAGTCTGGAATGGGTATGGAATGCTTTCCCTCCTTCGGTTTTCTCAGAGTGCTACATTATGGGGCTCTTCAAAAATTGTCTCGCTTATGTTGCAGATGTCCATGGGTGACGGTAGCCACTTTCCATCAAGTGGACCTGTCTGCCGTTTGTCCACAAGCAAACATAAAAAAATGATCATACCGATTCTTGACAATGCAAACATACCTTAAACCTGAGCTTTTCAATCTTTTTGAATACGCGACCCCTTTACAGGTTGAAAATTTTTGTCGACCCCCTTGGGCCACAGATAGGCAAAAAGTTAATCATTTAAATGACTACGTTTATGTATTTCTTTATTTTGTTTACTATATTCATTATTACGGCCTATAATCTGCAAAAAGCTTACGGTAAGGTTTTACGGAAACCGGCTAGCTACGTGGGGAACAAATGTCTAGCCATGCCGCCTCCGCCAGGTCCCGGTCGAAGGGGTAGGCCCAAGAAATGCTGGCTTGACGTTGTGAGGGATGACATGCGTACCAACGGCCTCAACACAAGGGATGCCGAAGATCGCGCGAAGTGGAGAAGAAAAAGTAGGAAAGCGGACCCTGGGTGTCGAAGTGATCGCTCCGAACGCAACCGGGATTGAACGCTCGGATGATGATGAATCTGCAAAAAGCTGCTGAAGTTAGAAAGTAACTAAGTATGAGGTATAAACTTAAATTGCGTTTTCCCTTTTACCGGCGCCCCCGGCATTAGTGCGGGCGGAGGTCTTTCTGATCCCCCAGACCTCGACGCCCGCTGCCCCCCGTCCGTGGCTGCCAGGAGTCACGGGCGCTATCCTCCTTCGGTGGGGGAGGGGGAGGCTACGAGGATTGCTCCTGCGCCATCACCCCTCCCTCTCCTTCCTCCCCCCTCGCCGCCTCGCGCTCTCAGCAGCGTCAGCGGCGGGGGGCTTCGCGACAGGGGGAGGGGGAGGCCGCGAGGATTGCTCCTGCGCCATCACCCCTCCCTCTCCTTCCTCCCCTTTTCCCCGCCGCCTCGCGCTTACAGCAGCGTCAGCGGTCGGAGTCGGGGGAGGCCACCTAACTTCGGAAGGGAAGAGTGTTTTGGGAGGAGGTTTGGAAGGAAGGGAAGGCTTTTAGGATGAGGAGGCGGAAAGGTGGGACACCACTGTCACGGAGTGAAGGGGGAATGTGACAGTGGCCGCTCGGGGCCCCGGGGACGCATCCCCTTGTACCGCTTCCTGGACGGCGGACCCCCCGAGCAAGGCTCTCCGACCCCCCGCAACCCACAGGTTGAAAAACACTGCCTTAAACTAAAAGGGCCATTTAATATGCAGTTTACACTGCATTACGATATGCGCCTTCCGCATACAACCGCATACCTAAATACGGTATGAATACATCATAACTGTTCAGTGTAGGTGTTTTCTGTAAAAATATAACTCATGACGGCCTTAAGTGTTATGGAAATTTATGTACTTATACATCCATATCTCCTTCATCACTTCCTATTTCAAAACCAAGTTCAAATATTATTACATAATAAAATAAAAGCGTTATAAATAATTCAGGATAATCGTTATAATTGTTCAAGATCTAACAAAATAACGATACAACACAAATATGTATATATAAAAAAAATCTCGATATGAGTTAGGCAAACGGTGGACACACCGCAGCCCATCAACCAGCTGTCTACGGATAGACCAGCCATCGTATCAACAAATAATTAGTATTAAGTTATAATAATGTTAATATAATTGTTGCACTTTGTGCCATTAAATGTATTTTTTATGGTTGTAGTTTTTAATTGAATACATAGAACTTTTAACGTATTTATTTTAGATTTATAAAGATTAACATTGTTTTCTTATACAGAGAGAACAGCGATAAACAGTGTCATATTTAACGTAGTGTTGTGCTGCGTTTTTAGTGACGTGTCACGTCGATGTTATGAATCGATAACAATAATTTTAATTGTAATTAAGTTAGTCTTGTAAGGACTGTCGAGCATTAAACTTGTCTTAATAAAATTGTTTTTTTGTAACCCACCACCACCATCACCATCACGATGTTTTCCTTTACCGTTGTTAAAACGTTGTGATTGTAACAATATGCACATTAGGTCAGAAAATTGCTTAAGTGGTGCATGTGTTCTGGTCAGGATTCGAATCTGCGCCCTTTGAGCTCTGGACGCGTGCCTAGCCATTAAGCTATCACGACTTTATATATAAACTAGCTTCTGCCAGCGACTCGTGCGCGTGGAATAGTTAAAAAAAAGGAAGTTACAAAAAAAACCCCGCGATTTTGAAACATTCTTCATTGGTGCTCCGCTCCTATTGCTCTTTAGTGTAATGATTTAGCCTATAACCTTCCTCAATAAATGGGCTATCTAACACTGCAAATAATTTTCAAAACAGACCAGTAGTTCCTGAGATTAACGCGTTCAAGCAAACAAATAAAGAAACAACTTATCAGCTTTATATATTATATAAGATAAAACTCTCTCACCGACACCACACCTTGTCAAAATCTCCGCTTCTATAATGTTACGTTGCAGAGAAATTACTTTCAGTTTGTTATAAGCTGTTTAAGTAATTAAAGTTTTTTTAAACTACCCCACGGGAACTTTTAATTTTTCGGGATCAAAAGTATCCTATATGTTGGCCAGAGATATAAACTACCACCATACAAAATTTCATTTAAATCGGTCCAGTCGTTCCGAACATTAGCCGTACAAAGAAACAGATAAACAAAAAATTGAAAGTAAACTAAATTAATTCTATTTCACGTTTTACATCCCCTGACTCGGTTTTTAGCATTTTTTTTCATTGTACAGAAATTCGACCTCTACAATTTTATTATATGTATAGACTAGCGACCCGCCCCGGCTTCGCACGGGTGCAATGCTGATACAAAATTAATTACGGTTATATTATATTATGTATTATACATATAAACCTTCCTCTTGAATCACTCTATCTATTGGAAAAAACCACATCAAAATTCGTTGGGTAGTTTTAAAGATTTAAGCGCACATAGGGATATAGGGACAGAAAAGGCGACTTTGTTTTATACTATGTAGTGATTACGTAGTAATCATTACGATTACGTACTGTCCGAATATGTAATTTGAGTTTCAACCTGCTAAAGCCACAGAAATTAAACGGTCAAATATGTAAACCTGTCATACGACCAGTCATGTTATACGAGTCCGAATATTGGGCCAGTAAATAGGTGATAGACCAGAAATGTGTATGTTGAGAATTGTGTGTTGTTATAAGAAGGAATATGACAAGAAATGAGCATGTAAGGGGATCTTTGAAAGTTGCACTCTTGAGTGAAAAATTGAGACGAAAGAAGATTAAGATGGCATGTAATGAAAATCACGTGACAAAAAGAAAGTTAAAGTTCAAGATGGATGGGTACAAAAAAACGATGGATAGATTGTGTGAAGGATGACACCATGATTTGTCGTATGACAGAAGATATATATAGAGGAGTTTGGAAGGAAAAGACATAGTGTCACGATCCCAATTAATTGGGATACAAGGTGAAAGAAAAGAAACACACTAAATTTCATCTATATAATTTCCGAAAGAAATTACTATGACATACAAAGATGGATGGATGGACAGACGAACAAAACGACATATAAGCCATAAAATATAGTTAGTAATAATTATGAAAATCTTGGATAACACAGCCATTGTGTGGGTGTCAAAGTCTAGATAGGCATTAATTCTAGGTAATAGTCTCAATAAAGGCGCCGACGTGTGGGCTTAGCTCATGTAATTAATATATAGTTTTACAGTCAAAGGCATGCCGCTAACGGCTTTACGTCATACTTGGTTTTCATATAATATACGTAATTAATAATAATATATTATTATTATATACTACTAGCAGCACCCGTCATGCGTTTCAATGGCACGTATAGAAATAAAATTATTGATGGATATTTTATATACATATTATTTTTTATTGCATGAGTTCAGCAGACAGACGGCCCAGGTAATGGTAAGCGGTTACCATCGTCTATGGACATTTGCAGTACCAAAGGCGTCACAAAGACGCTTCTGCTCTCTTAAGGATGTCTTGAACCTGGCCACTAATGCCGGAACACAACTCAAGGTTCTTATGGCGGCATACTGTAGACCAAGGATGGTAGCCATCCAAACAGGCAGATACCATACCACTCGATTGTGTGGCATATTCGGCTTTTGGGCCAGAAGCGCTAGCAGGCGTTCTCAGAACACCCTGCCAAAGTTCTATCACAATCTAATCAATGGTTTAGGATCGCATACAGTATAAATATATAAACATTTATTCTCATTTATTTATTAGATTTTAGATATTAGAATTTTGAACATGAGAGATTTCAATATACATGTGGAAATTAAAGTAAAAGCTGCTATCCTTGCAAGAACGTAGAAAGACTGCTCATTCATTCCTAGCTACTTGTCGTAAGAAGCGAGGAACCTACCCACAATTAGGTGGGGCATTTGCCCTTCTGCTAGCACCTCCGCTCTGTATATGGTAATAACAAAGCGAGACCTTAACCACGAATTTGTCCACATGAAGGTACCGAGGTTGGGAATTTTTTAAAGTATCTCATATGCCTGGGAAAACTTTATACAAAGGAATAATAACAGTCGATATGTTGTGTTGATGGATGGTGAGGCGTTGGCGGCGTAGCCTTCGAACACCGAATGATACTCACAAATTTATAAGAAGGAGTTGATATTGTTGCGAGTTACGCAGAACTCGAATTAAAATGCCGTTGGAATTACTATAGAATTTGTTAGAACTATATAAACAAGTATAACATAAGTACAAATATAACTCAATTATAAAATTACATACTATTGAATACAATGTAAGAAAACTTATTTGTATTGTATTCTACCCATAGTCCCTCAAGACTATAAGTAGAATACTGAGCCCAGATCACCGTCTTCTATGGGTAAGGTGCCCAGAAGGCTGGCTACGTTTCCTCGCTGGATCGCCATACTGATCCGTTGGCCGAGGTAGGCACGAGCCCTCTGATCACCTGAAGAGTCGATGAGTCGTTTTGATAAATTTTGGTAGAGGCTCATGGCCTCAGGACCCCACCCCAATATAACTAGAAACGACTAGTAAAACTGCACGATTCAATAACACGCGCAAAGTCCGTCACTATATCGGTAATCCTCGCTTGACTGCTTCACCCCTCAATTCGGGCATTGTTTTATAATAAACTGTATAATACAACAATCGCAACAGCGTGCACTGAGTTTTTTCAAGAAAACGTTATTTGCACACCTGGTTAATTATATCCGCGAACGGCCATAAACACGAACGATAACAATAGGCTATTGTCTAATTGCAAATTTTAAACACAAAGTAAACAAAAGAATTCCAAATGCGGGAAGGGTAATAAACCAAGTAGGTACGCATTTCTTTATTGGTTGTAACAATATTTTATTTAAAATCCATGATAAATGCGATTAAAATGAGAAACTATTAAGTAACAATAATCTGATATAACAATAAACGCACTTGTATAATGAGAATATATTTTTATGCAATTTTAGACGGTAGGCACGCATGGCACAAAGGTCATGCAGCCGCACTGCCAATCGAACGACTCGGGTGCGTGTCCACGGGCGATACCCGGGCGTGCTGCGCTTGCGCATCTTCGTCGCCGGTTGTATTATCCCCGCAAATTGCTAATGCGCTGGCACCTTGTCAAATTAACATTCACGTGACGTCATCAGGAACTCGATATGTACTCGTACTCGCTGGCCAGTGATGCTAACAGTACTGAGTGTTCGGCTACGGTTACATCATCAAAATGGCGGCCAGGCGCAATAGCAATTTGCGAGGATAATAGCTACGACACGCTGAGACGATCTTGTGATCATTTTATATGACGGAAGTCCACCCATATATAAACTTCCAACTGCTAGACTCGGAGCCTTCCAGTTTTAAGTGGAACGGGTATTATTCCCGCTATGCATGTACAAGACGGCTTGGCGGGTTTGACAGGTTCGTTATGTGGATGTTTCTTCACGATGTTACCGTCAACAAAGTTGCCTAGGAGGTGCATGATTTTTACATAAATAACATAACATAATGTTAAAAACTCCATAGTTACTTTAGTACAAGTAACATGGCTATATAAATACTAAGTTCACGATATTTAGTTTGCACTATTATAATGAACTAATTTCCTCTTGCCTTCGCAAATAAGGGCTACACTATTTTCACCCTTATAACTTAAGAAATAAGAGACACATCATAAGGAATGAGGTTTTGAAGTGCATATTGAGTTTGTAAATGCATTATGCCTGCCTTTAATGACATTCCACTGCAGTTGACGAGAGCTCAGTCACTTTTCAAGGTTGAAGCGAAAAAGACGGTCTAAGTCATGTTTGAAGGAAGTTTTAATATATTATGTTTGTTTTGTTTTTATTTACTGAATAAAATAAGAACGCCACAGTATTAATGAAACACATGAATGAATGAAAAAACTTTATTGTTCACCAAAAATTAAAGCGACGTTCTTAAAATAGCTAGTATAATAAAATGTGGAACAAAGAGTGGACTTATCGATTTTTCTGGAAGAGACCTTAGTCTAGTCTAAGACCTTCTTTAATCTAGGGCCTAGAATAATGAAGATATTAATACTATGACAGTGGTGGATGGTGGTGTAGACAAAAAATAATATGAAAAATTCATAACATGAACAAATTAAAAAGGAATAAAATTTATATATTATACAAATATAAAACACATGATAATACACAGGATAAATAAAAATAACCACCAGCGCTAGTTTAAAAGACGGTACTGATTTAGCTTGTCTGATATTGAGTGGGACTGAGTTCCATAAACGGAGACCTGTACCGTGAAGGAGTTATCAATGAAGGAAGAAGTGTTAGAACGAAATAAACTACGTGTTAACGGTCTTAAGCGCGGTAATTTATTTGTTTTTGGTTCATCCGCGTAGTCATGTAGTGAATCGGTGGTAAATTAGATTAGGCTTCCATAGAGTAAGTAATAACCATAAGCAAAATAATTAAAATGAATAAGTTGGTGGTAGGCTAAATAAAACTTTGAAAATACTCGTTGACAATTGTCATCTTTGTCTTCCGTGACCATGGCCACTGAAAGCCGAAACGTCCGATAAACCAAAATTAAATAAATTACCGTGCTTAAAACCGTTAAAACGTAGTTTTGTTATGTATAAAAGTCGCGAAACCTTAAGAAAATATTATGTTAGAAGGAACTTCTTTTATGTGACAAAAGTGTAATTCAACATACTGTTAAATCAAAGACTCCACATATCTAAAGAACGTTTTGAGTTTCTCCACCATTTGCATTTAAATATACCTTCGTATACGTTTAAATTTCGTGCCAAATCATTCACAGTGTTGCTGCTAGACTATGGAATGCATTACCGATGAATATAAGCCGTGTGCAATCAATCTAGGAATTTAGCAAACTAGTTAAGGAAGTTTCTTAAGGTGCAATGAGTTTAAGATCTGAATATATCATAACTATCTATTCTATTTGTTTATATTATTTTTTATTTTTTTTTATGGAAGTATAGGTTTGCGTTTGACCACTGTCTCACCTGATGTTGAGTGATGACGCAGTCTATGATGGAGCACGCTTACCTAGAAGATACCTATTCACTCGTGACTTGAAGGCTTTGTGAAATCTGTGTGAATTTGTGTGAAATCTATGTTTATGCACTTACTATTTTCAATAGGTCAGGTAAAAAGCATTTCAAATAAACGCGCATGTATGAAGAGGTTAATGAAAGTAGGTGAAGCGAAAGTTGTTTGTCAGGATCGTCGCAAGTGGAGATCCATGGTCTCTGCCTACCCTCATGGGAAACAGGCGTGATTTTATGTTATGTTATGTCTATTTTTAATGTCTATTTTTTAAAATTAATACTTTAAAGTTTATGCAATAAAGAAATATGTTCTATTTATTTATACTAGAAAGACTTTTATTGATATAATTAATTTCTACACACAATATGTAAATATTTGTTGTGTGCAAATGTGATGTTCCATCCAAAGGTTGTTTGCAAGAAAACGCTCACAGCAATAAGACCGCCCATTGTACTCTTTTTTACATTGTTACTATAGTTTTATTAATCCTGGAATTTTCTGGAAGAGATCATTTTTAAGACTGTTCTTGTGCATTACTTTCATTCTGAAGTTGAAGTGGAAGTCAAAATTCAATTTGTTTAAATAATTATATGGGATTACTTTTATTAATTTTGCATCATAAAAAAATAAAAGTGAAAATTAAATACTACTATAAACATATTTACAAGTAAAAGATGTAGTCCAAATCGCTGTCGGTGGGGAGCGTTCCCAAAACGCTGGCCGCATTCCCTCGCTGTATGGCAACGCTTATTTGTTGCCCTAAATAAAGGCCAGCCCTTTGGTCACGCGAGACTTCTTTCAATCGTCTTGAAAGGTCTCGATAAAGTTGATAAGCCTCACGTCCCCATGGCCCCAAAGTCTCAACCCCGAAAGCTACAAATATGTATCCGTCACCGATGGATGCATATTTGCGGCGTTTCAGGGTCTCTTGAAGTGCGGCAGCGCCCCCGGGCAGTGACGGCTGTATTTGGAAGACTATATAATATATATAACTTAGAACTAAAACTACAGTTTTAGTTCTAAGTTATCTGCAATAAAGGATATATTATAAATAAATGAATTCTCAGGAAGGCTCTAGAGGTCTATTATTAACAAAGACAAATCCGTCATCTGATTAGTTGTAAAAATGTCACAATCATATATCGTAATCCTCGCTTGACTTCCCCGCCCTCCGTTCGGGCATTGTTTTATAGTAAACTGTACAATACAACAATCGACTGCGTTGACTGAATTTTTTTTCCAAGAAAACGTAATCCGCACACCTGGTAAATTATTCCTGCGAACGGCCATAAATGAAAACAATAACAATAGGAAAATTTTAAACACAAAGTAAAAAGCTAGGATCGCATTTCTTTGTCGCTATGTAACAGTATTATCTTATATTTATCATTTCCAGCAGATTACTGCCATCATACACCAAAATATGTCATGTCATAAAAGTTGCAATAGATCTAAGAAGTCGTTCCTTTGTCTTCAATGATATAGGTATTAACTTTGATCTTCTTAGAAACACTAAACCCTAGTTTAACTATAAAACAAAAGATGCACGTGAGTTCACTATGACTTTCTGATTCATCATATTATGAATAACGCATTTTTGTATGACTCATAAATGTTAACAAAGACATAATTGGAAGACATAATTTCAATACAACAAAGGAAATTAACAAATGTAGGAAATTCTTGAAATCGAGTGTGCTATTAATCAAATGAAATGTCTGTTTGTCTGTTCGTTTATCTGTAAAGACTATTAGCAATATTATTGTATGTATATGCCACTACGTTGTCAACATTTTATAGTAAAATTGTGTATACTCTAAAAATTCAAGACGGTACAGTTAAAAATATCAACGAGGATTGATTCGAATAAGGTAACAATAGTATGGAAAAAGAATAATTCAGTACAAAACATAACACGCACTTTAATCACGTAGACGCCAACGGAACACAACTCAAGGTTGTTATGGTGGCATACTCTAGGCTTGGGGTGGTAGCCATCTAGTCGGGCAAATACCCTAACACCTGGCTGTGGGTTGTTTTGTCGCCTCTTACAACAAGAATTAGTGTTCTTTCTTCATTCATGCATGGAAGAAATGAGGAGTATAGGCGCTCAGCGTTCTTTAACAACGGCTGCTTTCGATCTCCATGGGATCCACTGATCAGATCGTGATTTGGTTACAATTGGACTACCTTAGGCAGGGGCGTAGCTACCCCCGTATCAACCGTTCCAAAGATACGGGCGCCCAGGCTACTGAGGCCCCAAAAGTGTGACAGCGAAAATTCCTAAAATGTTATCTACAATGTTAGATTGATAACATTTTTGAAAATAACTGCTGGGCCAACTGGAACGGGTATCAGACAATTATTATTGTCTAAACAGGCAGAAAATCTAGAAAATCTGAAAGCCTGTTCAGCTATGGATGATTTGATTTGAATTGTTTGTCTAACTTAGCTCCAAGATTAAATAATAACTTATAATCCATTTATTATTATAATAATTCAAATCAAAGTATATTTCGTTTCTTTTATACAAAACTTTCTTTTTGGCCTCTAATACACTTTGATACAAAGTCCGTCTAAGGCAAGCTACGCAACTGGCCTTAAGAGTCTACTATTTCGATTCTTCTTCTTCAGCCAATCTCAGTCCACTGCTGGACGTAGGCCTCCCCAAGTACGCGCTAAATATCCCGGTCTCCTGTCTTCCTCATCCAGCCTCTGCCGGCGATCTTGCGCAGCTTCTACGCTACGTTTGCCAAGACGTGGTCTCTACTCCAGGACTCGTTTGCTCCATCGGCCGTCGGTCCTGCGACAGACGTGACCGGCCCACTCCCACTTTAACTAGCTAATTTAAAAATTACCTATTTTGATTAAAGAAAAAAAATCTGTCCACAACTGACGGAGAACTCGCGTAACATACAAAAGAAACGAATCGAATTGAGAACCTCTTCGTTTTAGAAGTCGGTTAACATGAGTATATTGTTTATCAACACTAATCCGGATGAACTTACCGTCTTTTAAATGTTGATATATAATATCCGCAAGCCTTATCTGCCGTCAAGGGAATCGTGGCCAACGCAGACAGTATCGGCAAACGGCCTGCGCTTATCATATCAATCAAGCTGTCAATCCCAATGCGCCCGCCCGCATGCCACCGGGGCTTGCAACGGTGCAACAGTGGCTTAACATTAAAATATCTAATAGGAGCTTGCATTATGGTAATCCGTCATGGGTCTAGTTTAACATATATTAACAACTAGGGATGTGATCTTTTTGAAGTGATAACTTCTTATTGGAGGCTAAACCGCTTCGTTAAGTAACGCGTTACCGCGCCAGTATGGCTTCGAGTAGGCACCGTCCTCCTCTCTCACTCTAACCCACAGCGCTAGGCGTATTTCGGTAATTATATCAAATAATTATACTAATAATGTAAAAACACAAAATTCTAATGTACATATTCAATAATTGTAACTATAGATAAATATATTTTATAATCAATAAAATATTTTATTAATGAATAACCTTTATTTACATTAATATACATAAAATTTAAAATCTATACATAAAATACATAATATTTATGACTTAGACTATTTTTAGTTTTTAATTGTATTTAATTAGTACTTTAAGTAATAACCTAAGCTTTTCATACGTTAAACAATTTCAATATTATAAATAGTTCAACTTACATTAGTTTAAGTTATCACTTCTGTCGGTTTGATCGGATTTATTTATATGTTTTACTTATAAACTAGTAGGTAAATCATCCACTTTCTATTCCTACAATAAAGTTTTCATTATTAATGTAATAACGTAGACATTAAAACGTTTAATATCCATTTTTTTACACAAAACTTATTTCAATATATTCTAAAATTATTTATAAAATTAAAGTAGACTATAAAAAATCTGAAATTAAATACTAGAACTAAATAAAAAAAGGGCATAATTGTAGATAAAATATTGGTCTCAAACCACTGTAACTTACCGGGAACGTTCCCAAAAGGCTGGCGGCGTTACCAAGTTGAATAGCAACGCTTAACCTTGGAGCAAAATAGACGCCAGCCTTTTGGTCACGTGAGAGGTATACTAAGCATTCGGCAAAAATTTTAATTATACATACAGTGTCAAAATTTATTCGAGCGAATCCACGTAAAAATTTTATGTCTCTGACATTACAAGATCATTATGTTTGTAATGAAATATTGTAAACACACGTAAGGAAATCATAATTACAATAAAATCTTTCTCGATTATTCGCTGAATCACTATAATATCTCGGAGCGATTATATTTTAATGAGATCGATACAAATCGATACTAAATGCGGTTATTTCGCATATCATGCTGTATAAAGATCCCTTCATAAGTCCAGTCACTTGTATTGCTTTGTGAGTATATTAGGGTCGGTGCACAACATCGGAATTTAAAAAACTCTGAAGAAGTGAAATGTCGTTGCCTTAATATTACCCACACATACTTATACGTATTCATAGATATACATATTCAACTTAAATAAAATGTGAAATAAAGTTCTTTGTTTCAACACATACACACATGTGCGAATGCTTAAACATACACCTTACACATACCTAATAATTAAGACTATATTATACTTATGTTAACATGTAATGACACACTTTCTACTCTTCTTCTTTAATAGAAGAGTCTGGACGGAAAAGACATAAATTGTGTCGATTCCGATTGGGAGAAAGTGAAAGAAAAGAGATAGTACGTTAAAACATACGTATTCGATCAATTTAAAATCATTAGTATTTTTCCACCTCATTATATGTACGGATTTTGCCGTTGTATAGAGAATGACACAAAGCGAGTGTCTTGGAGTGATTTTTAAAGTGAAATATCAAACTAAATACAAACTTAGTGAGTGAGTGAAATTAAAACGGATAATATAACCAATCTAAATGTAAACTTAAATACTTTTAAAAATCACATAGTACCTGGTTATGCAGTTTAAACATTAGCCCAAGTTACATAATTTTAAATATAGAAACTAGAATAAGTACAATGTAGAATAGAATAGAATGGAGATAATTTTACATTTGTAATAATGGGTCGGTATTCAGTGCACATATTTTAAAATATATACAATCATATTATATACATGTATTAATAGTAAGTAAAAAATACACAACATATTTGTATACAAATATATGTTTATAGAGTTACATAGACATACATAAATTACTGTTTACAAATTTAGATAGTGATCTTTAAGAAGTTTATTAAAAGTTTTAAGTGACTTGGCACTTCTGATGCTCATTGGTAATGCATTCCACAACCTTACAGCCTGCACAGTAAAAAAAATTCACAAGATTGCGTAGAATATATTAGTGTCATTAGTCGTAGATTTGCTGATCATCTTAAGAGCCTTGTGCTACTTTCTTGAAAGAACTCAAAGCGTTCCTTCAAATAAGAGGGCGTTTTTGGTCTAAAGAGTACATTATATAGTAACTTTACACTAGTATTACATTATATTAGGGATGAGACATCAGAATTTAAAAAAAAAAACTTTTTGTATTACTAACAACTATTGATTTGTATTTGAATTTTGGATACATTCCTCCATCTCATTCTTTCATATCTCAATAACTTGTTAATAACTTGAAAGTCTGCAACGTGTGGAAATTGATCTTCGTATATTTCAAATGTAGAATGTGCATCTAGCTTATACATATACAACATTACAGTTCGATGCAATTCGATTTGATGATTTGAAAATGACATGAGATTTTACGATTCTGCGATCGTAAAAATTTACCCATATTTTGTTTGTGGGAAATTAAAATTTCATATTCGAGCTTTATAATCCATACAAATGTATCGGTTGTTAGACTGGTTGGCCATACTCAAATATAAAATGTTAAAATGAATCGGTTCCATTTCCATGGTTTATATATAATGAACTGATTATCGTGAAATTATTCATATAATAATTATATATTCGTCGTAAAGGGAGATGGATACCGGAACCGGGCATAGACAAACAGAAGAGAACATAGTCATAGTGTTATTTATACGATAAGTCTACGAGAAAATCATCTACATATATTTGATGTAACCTTTATAACAATTATAATTGGGTACTTTAGTACTAAAATTACCTACTATCTCGACAAATAGTCGTTGTCGAATTTATAAACATATTTACGAAGACAAAGTTCAATTAAGAATTATTATGAGATTGAATTTGAAGAAATATAGCATTGTTTGCATAAAATCTTCTTGGATATCACCTAGACCGTAGCCAATATCGTAAAGGTTGTTATTTGGGTTTTACCTTGCTGGGCATTAAAGCAAGAATCTCTCTACGTTCAGTAAGACTAAATCACGGATTAGTCTAGTCGTGATTGTCCAAACGATTCTTTATTTTGAAGAACGAGACGATTTGTATATGCTACTTTATTCAATGTAGATTAGCGTGTTTCGCACTCCGGTAACCTCGATATTTGTATATTGTCTAAAGATATTTCGCATCTTTGCTTCAATAATGTGTTATCTTGTTAATAGAAATTTTAGAAAACAGCATTTTAGGCCTATTAGAAGTAATATTATCGAAGCGTATCCTTAACTTTTTTCTGTCAATCTAAAATGAATTTTCGCAGATGCTAAAGCATTTGTTTCGGTAAAATTATTTTTTCAACTTTTAAAAAGCGTTCTTATGTTTCAATTTTCAAGATAACACATTATTGAAGCAAAGAAGCGATTTGTTTTCATCACCATAAAGTTATAATCCGTGGAACAACACACACATTTGATATTTAAACTATGTTTCGTCTCAAACACAAGGTATTTATTATTCTCAAATATTTAACAGTGATCGGAACATTAGACTTAAATTTAATTGATTAAAATAAAAAATGCCTTTAAATCTGTTTAATAATGTAACTGTATTAGTCAAGGTAACCTAAGAACAATGTGTAATGTACTCTATCAAAATTCCAACTAAAGTCAACATAACAAGATATGAATGCCTTTATTACGAAGCTATAGCGAGTTCATGAAGTACCTACGTTTCATTAATTTTAATTTGTATGCTAACATAAACTGGTACTAAAGCCATAGAGAAATAAACACAATCAATCCTTGTGAGCCTAAGAAGTCTTACAACGTAATTACATTAACCATACATATTAATCAACGTTCAGATCTTAATATCCACCATTATGACAAGACACGCGTCCATTATCCACGTTTTAATTAAACAGAATTGAATGTATATCTCAAAGTAAATATTGCTTTTAAAGCATTACACGTCATATTTATAGCTGGTAATTCGCTTAATGAAACTGCCGTATCGCAACAATTAGTCAAAAATAAACTGGTAGGCATATTAAAAATGCGGTCTCATGAACGCTCCCTGAATGACTCCTCCGCTAAGCGGAATATCAATGCAAAATAATCACGTATTGATGGCCTCTACGTTATATTACAGGCCATACACGTGCCAACTAACCTTCTAATGTTGAATGTAAATGACATACACCGACAAACCAACGCTGCTTGTTACATAGTCGATCGTGTCTAACGCGTCTCATAGATTTATTGTCTTATGACTCGAAACAATAGATTGCAGTATAATTGTTTTCATTGTAACTTTATAGCGTGTCTGAACTGGATTATCTGGAATTCTTTCATCATTACTAGAAACTCGATTCTAAGCGTATATCGTGATTATGTTAATTTCCTTATCATTTATTATGTCAATATGTGACATTTTTATAGTTTATCTGCTGCAATTACTGGGAGTGCCGTAATTGAAATTCAATGCCGTATATAAGTACACTTAATGGTTTTTTTTATACCGACACTTATTTGTTTTATTGTTTCTTAAATAAGTTTCTTGATAACAGTTCTATATGGGTGTTTTTAATTAAAATAGGCCATTTATTAATCCAAGAAATACGCCTACCTATAATTCAATATGCGGCTGACATTACATCAGATAAGCTTACATGAACTAATTGCTGAAGTCTTATTTAAATTCTCCTAGACGAATGTTCATAAAAACTTCTATCAATATTTCTGTTTTGAACATTTACAACATATCTAGTATAAAGAATAAAGCAATAAAAATTGACGATAAATCCACTGTCGTGGCTATTTAATTTAATATGCTATTGATTCAGGAGTCGATAAATATTTCTTTTTGCTTCTTTATAATAATAACTGTTGTCCAGTTGAAACAAATAATAGGTTTTTGTTGCGAATTACATGTAATTAAATATTATGCTTAATGTAAAGAGACATTCCTAAATGGTATTTATTGACAAAGGTCCGTCTGCACCCGGGTTTTTAAATTTTACAAACAAATAACTATGAAATAACTTTTTTGTTAAATTCGTTGAAGAGTATTACAATTTGTGAATCATGACGTTTAGCAGCGTGCTAATGCATCTTTAAAAGGGATCTTATGCACTCAATCTAATTTGGACTAAACACCTGTCAAACTCGCTGAGCTCTCTTGGCGTTATGTGCAAGTGATTTTATTAATGACTAGCTTCTGCCTGCGACTTCGTCCACGTGGTTAAGTTAAAAAAATCCCACCGATTTTGAAACCTTTTTCATTAGTTCCTGAGATTAGCGCGTTCAAGCAAACAAACAAACTACACCTAATATTCACCTAAGCTCATCATTTGGAAGTATATAATATAATAACACTTATCTGAAGAAATCTAGCGTTTAGATCAAGAAAAAAAGCCACTCGTTGTTAAATTCAAACAAAGACTAGAGTTATTTTTATACAATAAAAAAAGATTCCCACGAATTGAGAACTTCCTTTTTTTAAAGTCGGTTAAAAAAGGAAGCACACACAGAATTTGTATGGACATAATATCTTGAAGGTATGTAAGTTGATTATTTTGTGGCTATTATACAACAGACCACTCTGGGCCCGGTACAGTAACAATGGAAAGATCGTTTTCGATTTACCATGTCAGGAATCAAACTTAAAACCTCTACGTTGCAGTGAGGTAGGCCGATAAAGTCTTAGCACAGTCTTAACTAGCTTGTAAATCTCGTATAACTAATACGAATAAGGTACTAAAAATATATATTATTCAATTGTGAGTAAACACCTTAAAATATTGTTAGAACAACAGGGATTATTAGAAAAATTATTACGTCTGCATATTTCTGCATAAACTTATATTTCGAGTATTTTTAGACTAGATGGCGTTGTTCGACCGATTCTCGGAAAAATATAACGGGTTGCGTTCCAGAAGGGTTTCTGGTCCCAATTTTAATACTTACCTTGATCCGATAGATGGCGTTGGTAGTCACATTGCACAACCTGTAAGAAAAAATACTTTTATTACTTTTTATTATCGGTTATTGTTTTAGAATCTGATTGGATTATTCAAATTAGGAATTACGTTATTTTTGGTTGATATTGGATATGAAATTTATTATGCTATAGATAATGGAATCAATTTTTAAGCAGACATATTTATATTTATAATATTGTAATTTTTTTCCAAAATAGCTGTGGCATCGTCGTACCATTGTTTAACTCTTCAAAAACAGATATATTATTTATGTCAGTCAAATCGTTTTTATACAAGGAAAAACACATTTTATTTAAATATACAGTTTGAGGTAGTGCATAGTATAGATGTTGTAGTATATTATGTTTCATATTTATCAGTCTATTTGTTACTGGGATTGCTTCTGTTTTTATATAACATAATATCTATTTAGCCGAATAATTTCCACATGGTTTTTCGCTTTGGATAAATATAGCCAAAATTATGAAAATATTCAATTTTTAAACAAAATTTGATATTTCTTACAAGTAATGAAAAAGGAGTATTATTCACTATGTGTATCTTACTAGAAATGTAACCAGCCATGGATTGTACCGTTCAATAGAAAACGTACTCTGAAAAGCTTTTAAAGCGTACAATACTAGATGGCGTCAAGTCGTGGTAGCTTAGTAGTTAGCACATTCGCGACCCAAGGGCGCGGGTCCGAATCCTGGTTTGAAAGCATTCATCACTTGACAATCGTCTGACCCAAGTTGCATATTGTTACAATTACCACATAACAATATACACATTAGGTTGGATAACTACACACGTGGTGCGTGCTTTAGGTTTGGGACGAGTATGCTAAACACTAATTATAGTCCACGCCACAAAAAATGCCATAGACACGGCGCTGCAATCGCCGTAGTCGATCCTGCCAGATTGATTATTTGCTAATGCGTAAATCGATGTAGGTAATTACTAGGGATGGGCCGAATGTGGTTTGAACCGAAGACGAACTTCGGCCAAACTTCGGTTTGATTTCGCCACGCTTTCTCAAGAGCAATACACCGTGACCTGTTGACAAAGACAACTTGATAACACCTAATTGGCTGTTTTACGCCATAAACTACCTCTAGTTAATTTTGAGTAGGTGGATAAAAGAATTAATGGAAAAAAATCACCATTTCATAATTATAAATTCATAATCACACGTAAACAATGATTTCAATCAAAATTAAAGTTATAATTTCTGATGTCCCTTAGACATGTTTTTTTTAAACTCAAGTTATGCATTATAATTAAGCAGTTGCACTAGTTAATGACGTTTCTTAGAGAAATAATAAGTTTTTTCTTTTTTTAATTTGATGTCTATTTAATTAGGCTAACACTCAATCAAAAACTAATTTTATTTATTTTTTATCACATTGGATGTTAAGATTTACATGTTCCTAACTAAAATGTCGACCATGAGTATATCGATAATGACCATGAGTATATCGATGCCAATTTTTATATTACAATTATGATAGACATGATTTCTATGAAGTTTAGTCAAAATAGTGCAAATAGGCATTTTCCTTTTTCCTTGCACCGAATGTTCGCACTTAAACCGAATTTCGGCCCAATGCCGAAGTTTGGCTCAAGCTACCGAAATTCGGTCAAACCGAATGAAAACTAATTTCGGCCCATCCCTAGTAATTACTGAATAATAAATGTTAAATATAAGCTGTAATTTTTTTCTGCCTACCTTACGAGCTAAATTTTATCAAATAGCGTAGCCACCACTTTTATTTCCTTTATTTTCCGTGGGACTTTTTTCCCACCATGTCTTTTTGTTCCAAAAATAAAAAAATATCACATCTAGTAATTTATAAAAAGTTCTTATAAGAAACCATCAGCTGCCAACCCCACGAATGCCGTGGGGTCGTTTTATCCCCTCTCAATAAAAAAAACGACGGGCGTAACCTATGCATTGGTGGGGTTGATATGGGGTCACATTTCAAATTATAGACTGACATGTAAAGTGAAGTTTTTTCATATATTTTTTCAACGTTGTGACAATTATTTTAATTACCTAATTAAGTGTCCTGGGAAACGTTTTATTATGGTGAAATTAATGTTGGTGATTTATTTTTCAAGTGACATGTTTTTGTATTTTTATTTGTTTTTAGGGGAAGTTGGGTATTGTGTTTATTTTTCAACCATGCATGAAAAAGGTTGTTTTTTTGTTTTGATAATATATTTCATAATAACGTTTTAATAAATAAATTTTATCTAACTAATGTATTATTTTAGTGGCTAAGGTTCCAACGCAGTACTTCAATGACGCGTGTTTTCGTTTTAATAGAGTTGTGAATTTTAATTACGATGCAGTATCAGGGAAGGAAAACATCGTTAGCATATTTTCACGTTGAGATGCATAAAACTAATTAAACCGCCCAGAACGTCGGCAATACTGTTTTTTTTCTTAAAAAATGAAGGTATTATTGTTATTTCTAAAATAAATGAATTATTATTATTTTTATTTATGGGTTTATATTATAACTTTTGGCGTCGTTATTATCTGCTACAAAATTATTCTAATTTATATAGGCTAATGAAATAGGTTATAAATAAAGAATATAGTAAGTAGAGTCTCAAAATCCGCCACTTCACTAGTCCGGTACGTCCAATAATCAGCACCCTCCGCTCATGTCTCCTATTGTCGTGTATTTGATGCACCGGCAACAGCATAACCTCAAAAATTATTACAATAGCACATACATATTTACCTGTTGTTTTCAAGTTGAAAACAATGTAACTCAATATTTCAATTACACAGCAACATGCTTTATTTTATGTACTTATTATTAACTTTTCTATACAATCCTATAATCCGGTACCCCTTAGTTTTTATTAGTAGCGGATTAATGAAACTCTAGGCACTGTAATGCAAATATTGTTCTTTATTTATGAGAGGTTTTCAAGTAATTGTAGCCATTGAAAGTGTTTTTTACTTTAGTTTTAAGGGCTTGTGTGCTGATAACCCTGCATGGCAAGTTATCGTGAAATTTTATATAAAAAGACACGTTAAAATGTGCTAACTATCAATAAAGAACACAATAGTGTTTTCGCTTAATCTAATAAAGCAATCAAAAGTACAATAATAAAAGTGCTCCTAAACGCTGTTTTAGTAAAAAATACTTTTATTACTTTAAGTAATACTGAAGTCTTTCAGATTTAAATGTTTAATTAATGTGGAATCTTTCATATACTTCACGTATATAAAAAACCATGCTAAGTGCTAGATCAAAAGAAAAATAAAGTTATTGTCTATGTTCCAAGCTATAAAACTAAATTTAATTGCATTAGTTGGCAGGCGAATCAAGCTCCACCCGTTCTTTGTCCATGCCCACGTGGAATATAAGATTTACCATAAATATTTATTGTTGCAATTAACATACCTACTCGAGTAACTGCACAATGTAATCTATGGTTTAGCAAACGGGCAGCAATTTACTGTCGATGTTTGCCATCGCCGTCGACTGAAAATTACCGCTCGTCTGTTACAGATCATGTTTTCCAGGTCTACTTTTAAAGTCATACCTAATACCGAATAATATGAAGAGTGGAATTTATTATTTTAAAAGAATAATTTTTCAGAACTCAAGAAGCATTTTTAACTAATATTTTCATAACTGCACATACTATTGAAACTATAGCTACTTCAATTTTATAAACTCTCACTAATTTAGTTCCACAAAGAACTAACCTAAAAACGCTTCACATTATAAAAAAAACAATTACAGTTCTATTCATAGAAAGGTAGTGTACGTTTGAACGTTTATTTATGGGTCTAAAGTAGCATTCAAACTTTATTCTCTCTATGAATTAGACTGTACATATATACTATACAAGTTATACCATAATCTTCTTAAAAAATGACTTTACCTATGCGTTTCCAATTTCTGTTCAGAGTATTCATAAATGTTGAAGTTAAAATGAGTTACCTAATAAATTTTATAGTAGGTGAGTGTCAAATAATGTTTGGTCGTTTTATTCCAAAAAGATAATAATATGTTTTGACTAACAATTTCAAAAAAACTAGAAACTATAAATCCACGGTGCCATCTAGACATCGAACCTTTACAACTGTTTTTCAATCAGGCCACTTTAAATCGCTCCCGAGAAAATTCCCGTAAGATTTCCGGGATATAAAGTACGGCAGAATTTAAGCCCGGGAATTTTCTGTCGATCAGCGAAAACCGCATCCAAATAGGCCTATTAGTTTTTACGTGAATCCCGAACAAACAGAAAACACAAAAAAATCTAATAAAAGAATACATACACCTTTACAATTTTATAATATTATACAGATAGACAAATTATTCGAGTGGTTCGCATAACTTTATATTTATGAAGTAATATCATACAATACTCAACAACATCGCTAATACTATGCCAATCATAGATCGTCATTCAATACACCGAAAGTCAATTTCCCGCTTGACCGGCCCCTTCTTTCCGTATTTGTCAATTTTATCCCCAAATATTGGGCTTTGCCCCAACTTAACTCGGTGTCCCCTCGCCGAATGGGCGGGCTAGCGTGCTTCTTTTGGGGCCATTTTTAAGTTATACGCGTCATGTAGGGACACAATTGGCCCCATTTGATATTGTTGTAGGAGGTGCCTGCTGGTCAGAAACCGGGGTCAAGTTTAGATTCGAAATTTAACTATTACGTTGCTTACGTAATAATATCACACAAGTCGAGAATTATACATATTTGGCCTTATTTATAATCGTTTGTTAAATTTTAAGAAACTACTCAGCAGCTGATTAGTGGAAATCTTAGCCATAAACTCCTCTTAAGGATAACGGGTGGTAAAGTAAATCATAAATAACTGTCAAAAATAACCAACATGGAGAGGTAGTTTAAGTGACCGCTAAAAGGCAAGCAAGATGGCAACTTTCATGTGATACAGTCATTGATTATGGGCTTAAGAGTCTGTTATTTAAGAGATGGCTAATCCTATCTTAACGAGATTATTATAAGTAAGGCGTATTATGTTTTATATATCACTAGCTTCTGCCCGCGACTTCCTTTGCGTGGTGCGGTGTTTTAACTTTAATTTTTCGGGATCAAAAGTATCCTTTATGTTGGCCAGAGATATAAGCTACCACCATACAAAATATCATTTAAATCGGTCCAGTTGTTCCGGAGATTAGCCGTACAAATAGAGAAACAAAAAAATTGAAAAAAATCTAATTAGTTCTCTTTCACTTCTTACACCCCCCTCGGTTTTTACAATTCTTTTTCATTGTACAGAACATCGATCTCTACAGTTTTATTATATGTATTAGAGAGCCACTTCCGGCGTGTATCCAATGATGGTACATACATATTTGCCTAATTTATTACTTGTACGGTATTCTTACGTACGAGAGGATTCGCATGAGTATAATATAGATGCGGAGATTTGTTACAATAAATTTCAACATTGTATACATATAAAAACCTACCTATTTTTTTTATCAGTCATAAAGATTTATTTATTCATTGACTAGTCTAAAAAGAAATAAAATATAATCATACCTGGAAATAATACCTTAATATAAATATATTTTTATCCGTGCAGGAACGGAGAAAGAATTCAATTTCCTGCGGCCGAGCTGCCTTTTGTAAGAGACGACAAAACCCACAACCAGGCGGTAGGGTACTTGCCCGTCTGGATGGCTACCAACCCTGATCACGCCGCCATAATAACCTTGAGTTGTATTCCTTCATTAGCCAGGATCCACTCTCTCTTTAGAGAGAGGCAGCACATTAGCAGCACTTTTGGTGTAACAAATGTCCATAGGCGATAACTGCGTCCCATAAGGATGCCGTCTGCCTGTCTGCTGAACTCGCGCAACAAAAAAAATATAATTATTTATACGAATTAAAATTGATTTACAAAATTGAAAAATGACATAAACTGAAAGTCCTAATTAACTTATTTACAACTAGCTGTGCCCGCGACGCCGTCCGCGTGGAATTTGTTTTCAAAGCCCCTCCGATTTTGAAACATTTTTCATTGCTGCTCCGCTCTTATTGATCTTAGCGTGATGATATTTAGCCTATAGCCTTCCTCGATAAATGGGCTATCCAACGCTGAAAGAATTTTTCAAATCAGACCAGTACTAGTTTATGAGATTAGCGCGTTTAAACAAACAAACAAACTGTTCAGCTTTATATATTAGTATAAGACAAACAAACAAACAAACAAACAAATTGTTCAGCTTTATATATTGGTATAAGATAAGAGTATGTAAATTTTATAAAATTGAAAAGGAATTTCATGTAAATTTGACATTGTTTTGATATAGGTATATTTCTATTACATAAAAATCAATTCTCATAAAAAACATATATAATGAAATCTTGTCTGAACCAAAATAAAGAATGAAGATTCGTAGAAAACAGATTTATTTTAAGTAAATGCTATATTATAGTGGTCGATTCCTATATCTTATTATTCATATGACTCACCATCGCTTGAATTTGACTTAACTTGTATGGAGCTTATATTAAATTTTAACCGATAATAAGCCAAATGAGCGGTCGGTAAAATATATGAACCCGCCAAAAGTCGCGAGCATAGCTAGTATACCTATAAGTATCACAGCATCACGAGACCCAAATCACCCTGTATCACGCAGATGTGTAATCCAAAAACGAGGTACAGTAAGCACAATAGCCCATTTTGTTATGCAAAAACATGTAGTAACCCAATATGCAAATTGCTGAACCCATTCCGATGCAAATTTAGTTTTTTCAACAATGCTGTTACCGATCGAACCCAGGGGTCGATGGATCAATACGCTTTTTGATTTTTCGAGTGATTTATTTACTTATTTATGGTACAGTTGATTTTGCACACGAAAGAAACGATCGTCATTTCCGTCTGTTTTTATAACACTGTCGTTTTTGTCTGAAACAACTAATTATGCAGGTAAATAATATTTTTTCACACATTGCAACACAAAAGGTGCTACAAATGTGCTGCTGCTCTCTTAAGGGAGACTGGAATCTGGCCACTAATGCCGGTACACAACCCAAGGTTGCCAGGCGACATAGTCTAGACCAAGGGTGGTAGCCATCCAGTCGGCCAAATGCCCTACCACCTGGCTGTGGGTTGTTTTGTCACCTCTTACGAAAGGTCACACGACCGCATGAGGTATTAAATATTCTTTTCCCGTTTCTACACAAATATAACTATTCCTACTTAAGCTTTCTATCTATGACAAATAGGCGTGGTACATCAATAATCTATAAAATTAAACAACAAATTACCAAACAAACAGCGCAAATTAATATTAATGCACCAACCCTTCCACTGCCGACGGATCAAAACGACCCAACATTTTTTTAACAATCGATCTTACAATCTTCCTTCGATTCATCGTAACCCCGTCTAACGAACTCATACATACGGTATGCAAATATAAATCATGCAGTCACGATACAACAATGGCACATTGAAATAAACTCAGGTGCCTCGAAGTTCATATCACAATGCGTGAATAAAAAATAATCATTTCTCATTATTGTTGCTAACTGCGACCCGAGAGTAGTCTATTTAATATGCGTGTGAATATTTCTCAATGTTGCAACGTGAAATACGTTTAAGGACAGCTGCTAATTTGTGCATGTAGTAAATTCTTCAAATCAGATTTAGTTTAAAACTATTTTAGGGATAATTATATAAAGCGCTCTTTAGTAGACAATTTTGAAATAAAATTCGAATTAGGCTACCTATAATTAAAGGGCTGATTCATACTTCTCACAGCGAATTACCATTGCCAGACAGGCTGGCAGCGTTGCCATCCTTCTAGGCAGGCTTCCCTCTGCCAGTAATCTATTACATTGCCTATAATTAGAATATCCCCACTTTAATATTTAATTTAAAAAAAATAGGTTTTGTTTTACTTGTAATATTTAGAATAATAATATCTCTTTAATCATATAAAATTAAATGGCCTCACAGGGAATTCTTCTCTCGCTTTTGCATGTTATCATTAAAACATATTTTTGAGTCAATTGAAAATTTAAAAGAAATTTGCTGTGAGTTTTAATATTGCCTGCTTCAATAGAGCCGGTACTTTAGCAGTGACAAATCTTATACTGTAATAAATCGTTAATAATAATTTAATAATCGTTCAAGTTTGTACAATGCATTTAAAAATGTAAAAAAATCAGGAAGGTTAATTCATACCAAGAGTATTTGATCTGTGAGCATCATTCATCAGCATTAAATGTAATTCGAAATGGGGCTAACATATATCACAGGGCGTAACTAACATGGTTTACGTGGGGTAGTCGAATATGCCGAAAAGATGGCGCTGTAATCGGATCTTTTTTGGAAACTACCGAAAGTATATGATTAAAATTTGACATAGTGCTGATTTATAACCCGAGTTAGCACTTAGGATACATTTTATCCCGACTAATTATAATTACCTCGCTTATATGGAATAAATGAATTAGCAAAATAGATGTCGCTGCAATCACGTTTTTTAATTCACTAACAAATACCTAGGTTATCATAAACATTTCATTCACTATGTTACTTCAAATCAGGTTGGCTGCGACTCGCCTCTATGTTTCGCTGCCCAGTTGTGTCGACTAAATGGACTTAGTTTCTATGTTATTGTAGTGAACTTAGTAACAATAAACAATAAACACCTATGGAAGGAGAGTTGGGTATGGAACAGAGAACATGAAAGTAGAGTAAACGCGGTCGAGATGCGAGCACTGCGCAAAATCTGCGGAGTGACACTCGCGGACTGCGTTCGTAATACCGAAGTAAGAAAGAGAGTTGGTCTGAAAGAGAGTGTCGGGGTGAAGGTAAGGAAAGGAATGCTCCGGTGGTTCGGGCATGTGCAAAGAATGTATGATGAAAGAATGACTAAACAGATATACAATGCAAAAGTGGCTGGATGCAGAAGTCGCGGAAAGCCACGACACACCTTCCATTATCAAATTGATCATGTGTTAGCAGAAGGTGATGTTAGGAGCCTTAAGAACAGACGAGCGTGCATGACAAGAGCTATGAATGTCAAAGAAGCAAGTGAGGTGTGTAAGAATGGGCCTGTGTGGCGCTTTGTTGTTCGTGCCTACCCCGCAAGGGACCTGGCGTGAAGTTATGTATGTATGTATGTATGTAAAACACCTAATTAATATACGTAACATAGAGTTACCATCTAGGGTTTTTCAAGCGGCGTAGCCGCGGGGATTACTGCAATAAATAAATATAATGAATATCTATATTTATACTATAATAAAGCTGTAACTGGTTCGAGTTTGAACCAAAGCGTTTAAAAATGTGAAAAAGTTAGGAGGGATAATTCGCACCAGGAGATTCCAAAATGCGACTTTTAGAATTTTTTTCTGTCTATCTGTTAGAGCATCACGTGAAAACTACTCCACGGGTTTAAAACGATATCGAACTAGCGTATATCCAGGGTGTAGCTTAAGACTTACTTTTTATCCCGACAAATGACTTGGTTTCTGTGGGATTTACGAAAAAGATGGTGCTGCAATGGCGATTTGTAATCGTATGATACTTGATCTTTTTCACATTTTTTAACACATTGCATAAAGTCGAACCATTTACAGATTTATTATAGTGAAGATAGATTGTTTTAGAACTTATTATGAAATGTGTCACCTACCCAATGAGAAACTATGAGTTATACTATTAATTAAATCACTAGTAACTACTAGTGAATAAACAATGATTAATATACTATTTGACGTGATAAAGTTTGCATAACTTGCCAAGAATGCCATAACTTGCTACTCTCGTATAAAATCAAAGAGTCTACGAAGTCCTGTAAAATGTCAAAAAGTATCTTAATAATTTAAGGATCATCTACCTATCCTATTCCACTATCAACAATTATCAACACGTCCAACTCCACCATTCCTACACTGCTTACCTACAAGTCTAGTGTAGGATTTTTTGGAAGTAATTTGATGTATATAATTTTGGATAAAAGTGATAAACAGTTGAGTGTATTGATTATTTTTGTTAAAATCTTAACATTATTAGTTGTTGAGTGGGCTGCCAAAGACCTCCCTCATTTGATGACATCAAAAACCAATCATTTGGGTGAGACTTTCGCTCGAAGATTATCCTGACATTTGGAATATTCATCAATATTAACACTGGCTAGATTTGCAAATCATGCAAAACTTGTAATAATAATATAGCAGCTTGTAAAAAGACAAATATCTTTGTAATGTAAATTATAAGACGTAATTAAGAGTGGTCAGATCAATATAAACATTATATTCTGCTAAAAATAGGTTAGAATTAATTGAATTATAATTAATATTTTAAGACACGTTGCGATGCTTCTTATAAAAATGCAGTTATAGTCGGAATTTGTGCGACTGCAGAGTTTTTGATAATTTCGAGGCCAGTATTCTTATTAGCTTCGAGTTCATTATCATCATTAAAATGAATTAAAGATAGTTTTTACTAATTACATGCTTAGAAGTTTTTCAATCATTTATATAAAATTTTAAGCACACTCGTAAGAAACTTGATTTAATTGCAAATTTATTAATCTATTTATATCCTTTCATACTAATTAAAACACATAAATCTTTCCTTAAGAGGTCAATTCTCTCAAAACAGATAAGCCAAAATTGAACTCTATATTTTATTATTTTTTAATTTTTCAAACGTTTTATAGTTAAAAACCGGATATGTCTGAAACTACGTTAGAGTTAACTATCTGAAATATTCTACCGAAATCATCCCTATTAATATTATAAATGCGAAAGTAACTCTGTCTGTCTGTCTGTCTGTCTGTCTGTTCCGTTTTCACGTAAAAACTACTGGACCGATTTGGCTGAAACTCAGTATATATATATTTTCGATACCGAGGATGAACATAGGATACTTTTTATCCCGAAAAATGGGATAGTTTCCGGGATAAAATGATATTTGTCTGTTTGTTTGTTATGCTTTTACGGAAAAACTACTGGACCGATTTGGCTGAAATTCGGCACGTATGTAAATTAAATACTGAGGATGGACAAGGGATAATTTTCATTTTGGCCTTTTTGGTAATTTTGGCCTATTTGGTCATTTTGGCCTATTTGGTAATTTTGGCCTCTTTTGTCATTTTGGCCTATATGGTCATTTTGGCCTCTTTGGTCATTTTGGCCTATTTGGTCATTTTGGCCTATTTGGTCATTTTGGCCTATTTAGTCATTTTGGCCTATTTGGTAATTTTGGCCTTATTGATCATTTTGGCCTATATGGTCATTTTGGCCTCTTTGGTCATTTTGGCCTCTTTGGTCATTTTGGCCTATATGATCATTTTGGCCTATATGGTCATTTTGGCCTCTTTGGTCATTTTGGCCTATTTGGTCATTTTTGCCTATATGGTCATTTTGGCCTATATGGTCATTTTGGCCTCTTTGGTCATTTTGGCCTTATTGATCATTTTGACCTTTTTGGTCATTTTGGCCTATTTGGTCATTTTGGCCTATTTGGTAATTTTGGCCTTATTGATCATTTTGACCTTTTTGGTCATTTTGGCCTATTTGGTCATTTTGGCCTGTTTGGTCATTTTGGCCTATATGGTCATTTTGGCCTCTTTGGTCATTTTGGCCTCTTTTGTCATTTTGGCCTCTTTTGTCATTTTGGCCTCTTTGGTCATTTTGGCCTATTTGGTCATTTTGGCCTATTTGGTCATTTTGGCCTATTTGGTCATTTTGGCCTCTTTGGTCATTTTGGCCTTTTGTCATTTTGGCCTTTTGTCATTTTGGCCTCTTTGGTCATTTTGGCCTATTTGGTCATTTTGGCCTATTGGTCATTTTGGCCTATTTGGTCATTTTGGCCTATTTGGTATTTTGGCCTTATTGATCATTTTGACCTATTTGGTCATTTTGGCCTATTGGTCATTTTGGCCTATTTGGTATTTTGGCCTATTGATCATTTTGGCCTGTTTGGTCATTTTGGCCTCTTTGGTCATTTTGGCCTCTTTGGTCATTTTGGCCTATATGATCATTTTGGCCTATGTGGTCATTTTGGCCTCTTTGGTCATTTTGGCCTATTTGGTCATTTTTGCCTATATGGTCATTTTGGCCTATATGGTCATTTTGGCCTCTTTGGTCATTTTGGCCTTATTGATCATTTTGACCTTTTTGGTCATTTTGGCCTATTTGGTAATTTTGGCCTATTTGGTAATTTTGGCCTTATTGATCATTTTGACCTTTTTGGTCATTTTGGCCTATTTGGTCATTTTGGCCTGTTTGGTCATTTTGGCCTTTTTGGTCATTTTGGCCTCTTTGGTCATTTTGACCATTTTGATTATTTTGGCCTTTTTGGTCGTTTATTCCTATTCCGTCATTTTAGCCATGTCGGTCACTGTGGTCTTTTGGTCATTTAGACCATTTTGGCCTTTTTGGTCAAGTTTTGTAATTTATTTTGTTTACAGATAGACGGGGGATAGTATATATAATTAGCGATATAGAATGAAGTGAATCTTCCGTGGGCAAATACATAAAAACATTGTAATATAATATAAGCTGTAGCACTTGCTCTTTAAACAAGAGACACGCACTAGAGGTTAACCCGCGGCGCAGCCGCGGGGTAAACTCTAGTAATAATATAATAATTTAAAATTAATAGCATGTAATACTTATGCACCGTCTCCAACGTCAGATTAGCCAAGTGTATCCTATAAGTTAGGTTGTCTGGAAAATATCTCTTTCAGCGATAAGGCCGTTATGTAGTTACGTTCAGCAATATCGTGAGTACTGTAGTCTGTCTATTATTTAATTTAATAGTTTTAAGAATCAATCATGCCCGGTTTCGGTACTTTTAACTGTAGTTTATATGTTCATTAGCGTTATCGGTTCAATAACTTCTAAAATTGCGTTTCAGAACACATCATCGTACAATAGTTACTCTAGATTCAACTTAATTGACCAATATTAAGCGATTATCTATTCCATATCTTTTGTTTGACGTTTTTGGTTGATGTAAATGAATATTAGATATTCCTTCTTAAATAGATACATCTAGTGGCAAGTTTAGGTACTAGTTGTAGGTTAACAGGATAATCGAAGTTTATCGATTACATAACTTTATGGAATCAATTGTTATTAAACTCATAACTGTTAACATCAGAAACCGGGCATCAGATGTCTTTAGTACTTTCCGTGGTATGCTTGAATGTTAGAATAATGCAATAAACCAATAATTTTAGTTATTGTTCTGGGATTTGAACAAATAGTAAAGCAGACAAAAACCCAAAAACTTTTTAGAATTTATTGACTTCGAATACAAAATATTATCTCGGGGTCTTTAAATCAGGACTAAATTGATGCCCTTTGGTAAACTTCTTATATACCCGATTGCTTTATTACGTAGTATTAGGCGAGACAGCGAAGATTTCGACAAAAAGTTAGAAGCTGCTGTAGATAATTGAGTATTTGTTTTCAAGCTACCAGAAGTCACTCAAAAAGTTATCATCTGACTGAAGCCGCTTGAAAATTATTATAAATTTTGAGCCATCGTGGATTCTTGGCACTGGTTAAATACTCAAACTGTGCAAGCCCATATTTAAAAAGAAGAAGCCGAGTCGGCGGTCAAATGCCAACCTATACAACCATAAAATAGATTACGCAACGTTCCCATAGAGAATAATCTACTTCATTCAATCACATAAATCATTTACCATCAATACCTTTGTTACATTCACTTTCTACGCAGGTGTCTTAGAAATCGTGCCCCAATATTAAAGGGTTAACTGACAGTTAAAAAAGGGACTAAACATCCCTTTGTTAAATCTCAGATGTAGTTTTTTGTAAATGTTAACACGAGGTAGAAGTGAAAGTGATCATTGAGTTTTTGTCTCATTTTTTGCTTTTGCAGTTGAAGGGTTGGTTTTGTTTAAAGAAATCTTTGTAAGTGCATCTAATTTTAAACTGTTTATTTTTAAAGCAAATTTATTATTATTAATTGATTAAATATAAATATTTGTAAGTAAATATTTCCATTAGATTTTAATTCTAAGAATTAGTTCGTTAGTCTCACTTAAATCTCGACTGATTTGGCTAATTTTGGTTTTGAATTATTTGTGAAAGTCCAGTTAAGGTTTAAAAGGTGAGTAAATATGAAAAAAATGCTTGGAATATAATAGAAAAACAACAATTTCGCTTTCCTTTAGAAACTGTTCTTACCTGTCAAACAATTGATGTTCGTCCCGTCGTTTAAAAATCATTTAAATTTAAAAGTGGAGTTTTTGGCGGAAACTGAAAAGAAATGTTGTGCTGTGCAGTTATATTTTTTAAAAATGTGTAAAATTACTCTAAAGTGAACAATAGTTGTAGGATAGGATATTGATAGTTTTTGAGTACTAATTATGTGTTTTGTGAGAAATGTGAACTGTATAGTCAAATGTGGCCTTTTGAGTTGTCACAAGAACTCCGTTGAATGGCACCAGCTAATTACCTACAGTTCAGCTGTGGTACACATAGGCTTAAGAAAATGAAGAAACTAAATGTATATTATAAACTAACATCTGGCTTAAAGGCTTAGTTGCCAAGCCATAAACCTAAATATATAAAAAATTAAAAGTCGTATCAGAAATCATGTTAAATTTAAAAGTGAAGTTTTTATTTCATTTTTTTGGCTTTGAATGTCAAATTGGTTATAAATATAAGATATACTTATGATTTTAAAGTTTTTTTTTCAGCAGAGCTCGTAGCAAACTTCATACATCTTGTTAGTTTTCGTTTTGTCGCCTGTCGCATCGCGTTTAACTGTCGCTCACAGCGACAAGTTCGTGGCGGGACCGTTATATTGGTGCACTAGCGACCCGCCCGCTTCGCACGGTGCAATAAAAACATAGCCCGCTCCGACTTGCACGGCATCACTACATAGAAACTAAAATTGCAATGTGCCTTAGTATTATACATATAAACTTCCTTGAATCACTCTATTAAAAAAACACAAAACGTAGTTTAAAGATTAAGCGCACATAGGATATAGGACAGAAAGCGACTTGTTTATACTATGTAGTGATGATAGTGATAATAAAGAATACTGTGGCCGAAGCGACCGACATTCAGAGAAGAATATTCGTTCATTAACCTCTAATTGCACTTGAGTTGTTTTACTAGTTTCTTTGTCCGTTTTTATTTTAGTGAGTCACAAAGCTTATTAATAAAAGAACGTTACTTACATACTCGTATAATATATAATATTATAAAATTGACAAACATGCTGTATCTGTATATTTAAGCTATTAAAAAAAAAACCAAATGGAATAGACTACTATATAAACGAGGGAGAACATGATGCAATTTTTTTTTTGATCACTTGTCTGTTACTTCGAGATTTACGTAAAAACTACTGCGTTTCGTTCGTACCAATTTCGTTGCGGTTTTCACTGATCGACAGCAAATTTTTTGACTTTGCGTTATTTTTTTATCCTGGGAATCCCGCGGGATTTTTCTGAGAATTATTTAAAATAGCCAGATTAAAAAAAACGAATTCCAATGTGATTATTTTACTGATCGATAGCAAACTTAATGTATTAAATTGTGTGATATTTTGTATCCCGGGAGCGATTTGAAGCTGTACAGATGCATAAAAAATAGCTTATTCCGACACAATTTCCACTAAAACGATAGCTTGGATACTTTTTTCGAATACTGCGATACTTTGTGTCCCTGGATCTCGCGCGAATTTCAAGCCAAATGTGAACAAAGTCGCGGACAAATCCTAGTACTCTATAATATTATAAAGTTGTAAAAGTGGAGTCTTTTGTTTCTTATATGGTCTTTAAATGAATGAATGTTTATTTGAAGAAACACAGGTAATAGTTGTATAAAATATGTTAACGTAGTCAATTGGTCTCACACATCTCTACACATGGTCATACAAACATTTGGGTACACACTAATCTAAAAAGGTATAACAATTCCAAATCAATAAATACAAATTGATTAAATATATATTAATCACAGAAATAAAAGAATATCAACTAAATAAAATAAATCAGGTGTCAGAGGTAAAAATATAATGTAAATATATACTTAATAAAATCCTTAATGTTATGGAAACACTTTTCCACCAGCCGTAAATGAAACTTAAATTTTCTTTTTGGCAATTCTCTTTTTTTTGTGAGTTTAGCAGACAGGCCGACAGCCCACTGGATGGAAAGCGGTTACTATCGTCTATGGACATTTGTAACACCAAAAACTACAAATGTTCTCTTAAGGGACACTGGAACCTGGTCGCTAATGCCGGAACACAACTCAAGGTTGCTGTGGCGGCATACTCTAGACCAGGGGTGATAGCCATCCCGTCGGGCAAATACTCTACCACCTGGTATGAGTGTTGGTCTATTTGTTCACGTATGCATTGTTGGTCTGATTTCTATGCAGTTTTCACCGATCGATATTTTATATCCCGAGAAACCTACGGGAATTTTCTTGGGGGAAGTTTAAAGTGGCCAGTACTACTATATACCAAGACTGGGTTTCCGTCCTTGAGTAGGTTGTCGGTTTTGAAAATATACTTTTTATATTTGTTTTTGCTCTGATATAAAATTAAATACATATTCACATCTAAGGAGTAAAATTAAAATAATCAATGTATTTTTTACTTCAATAAAGTGTATTATTGTATAATTTTGTTCGTACATAATTAACATGCGTTTTTGCATAATTTAAATAACAACTTGTTTATTGTATTTAAAAAATATGTCTCGCTTTTTTACATTGTACATTTTGTTACATATTATAATTACTGTTTTCATTACTCAAAATATACATACATACACACGTATTATTACGCCTGTTTCCCATGAGGGAAGGCAGCGACTATAGATCTCCACTTGTGACAATTCTGACAAACCACTTTCGCTTCATCTACTTTCATTAACCTCATCATAAATGCACATTTATTTGAGATGCTTCTTACCTGACCTCTCTTTAATACTTCCGATACTTGATCATGGTGTATATTCTATATCTAGGTTTATTTGAAATCTAATTAAACTATTTGAGAAAAGCTTGATTTTTGGTAGTGCGTTGGAATTAACTCGAATTAGTCCGGCCCTCTCGATTTTAGTTCTCTAGCTGTACACTCGGCAGCAGTTGTCAGGTGAAGAAAAACACCAGCGCTCTGCTTAATACTAGTGTATTATGGAAAAACAAACTAGTACTTAGTTAATAAGGTGATGACATATATAATCTGTAGATGAAGATAGATAGATAGATAACACTTTATTGTACACCAATACAAACATAAACTTAGACTAAAATTATATTATCTCTTATGTACAAAGGGCGGTCTTATCGCTAAAAAACGATCTCTTCCAGACAACCTCAAAATAATTAATATCCTTATGTATATGGTATAAGGTTCAATCTACAGTGTTTTTGCTGACGCGACGGCCTACTTAGGTTATTTTAATATAAATAACGCTCACAAATATCTTTTGGGTGAGTTGCTACCAGTTCTCTGGCTCCCCCTCAACACTATTATAGTAGGCCAGTGACAGTATGATTTGACTGATGAAGAATTCCCACACACGACTACAAAAGCTACGTTCCACTTGTGGCTGGCAACGCCCGAAATGTTCCGTTAGCCGTTCCACATAGTGAAGCGACCACAATCGTAATGGTCGTGGTGAAAACTTCACTATATATAGTTAAAGTGACGTCGTACTTTTCAATCAAGTGCTCACAATGACCCATGTCAAGAGGTGGGTCGGAGTGGGCTTTGACCACAGAGTATTAATTGACATAGGCGCGATTTTAAAATCAACCGTAAGCAATCAATGACTTTTGTATATTTGGTAGTTAATGACATCAACGTTTCAACCAACAGATTATGTTCCATTTGAGATTATGATTGAAACACCCGCGAATCAGTGCAACAGAAAAAAATCGTGGTTGATTTAGGCTTCAAGAGGAACGTAGCCAAAGTTTCACACATCATTACAGGCTATGTAAGTGTTTGCACCTCATTGACTCTTAGCATAAAACAGTAACAAATAGATACGAAGCAGATATCGATTTAAAAAAGCATTAAATTGATTACCAGGAATCAATTTATGCTGCCATGACACTAATGAGCTCATTAACAAACGACTTTTTAAACAAATGTCAAGCCTTTTATACTATCTCTACATCACGGGATATAACTTGAACTAGTCCATAAATGGATACTCGTCAAGTCGTGTAATATACTGGATCAATTAATTAAAGAGACATTTTACCACTATCGATACTTAAAAGTATCGATACGACTATTGACCTAGATCCAAATCGATTATCGTAACTTATAGTTATGATAATCGATTTCGACTTAGGTAAATAATTTTGTAGGTGATATGATATATTAGATACATATATCGATTAAATCCGCAGAGCATTGTCAGTGTTGGAGAAAATTTAATATGTGACTAAGACATGTCATAGCGTTTCGGAGATCTATACTTAGGTAAAATTTGATCTTTATAATCAGCAATAACATGTTTTCTATAATCAACACGGTTGATTCGTATTTAAATCATATAATTAACCTTTGGTTTTCATTAAAATAACCTCCAGGAATCCTTTGAACATACTCATATATTTCTGTTTTCCAGTCATCATTTTTTAAGGTATTAATTTTATCTTTATAATTAATGTGTACTTTCGAAGTGTAGGTATCGAATAACACTACTACACCCAACGCCAACCAGTACTACCGGTTATAAATAATAATTAAGTGAAATCTATTTTCTGTTATTTTTTCCATAAATTTCCCATGTTTCATCAAAATTCGTTATCCGATTATAATAGAAGAGAACGCACACCTTATTGTACAATAAAATTAGTTAAACAGTTAACGAAAACAGAATTAGATACAAATGTCTTATAACTGGGATGGAGACCGAAATTGGCACAAAAGCTAGTGCAGGGTTTTGTTGCACAATATATTGAAAAAATATTAAAAATGGTTTAATATTATTATGTATTGATATACTCAAAATTTAGGAATAAATTATAGTAACATTATACATAAAAATTAATAATAAAAGCATTTCGTTGTCCATTGAAAGCAATACATAGGTATTATCCTATTTAAAGACCACAAAGTTTTTATATGATCCTTTATTAATATTTTGATCAGCGATTTTTAAATTGGAATATCGATATTTGATCGAATATGTATATTGTAGTTACGAATTATCGCAACACTATTTCTTTTACATTCCCTCTTATTTTTTTAAAGTTTAAATTCAATTTGTAGTAATAATTTTATAAGGTAAAGACTATTTGATTGATGGTTTAACTTTTAACGGGAATTACTTTTAATAAAACTTAATTATGTATTTAACATAGGACAAAAACACTTAAATGGTTTTGTATCATTTTTATAATGTCGCAAAGGTGTCTAGCGACAAGGTGTGTTAATTTGTTTTACACTGACCATTAAAAATAGAGAACATCTTGGGTTTTTATGATTTTTGTTGGTTTTTACTTTTTATTCAGGTATATGGTTACCATTATAATTAATTTTATGTATAGGTCATTTACACTACAAGTGTAGAGCTAGTATAGCTAAAGTAACTATGTGTCTTTCGTCTCTCACAACGTGACTTTGGATCCAGACAGTTTTCTTATTCATTCAAAATTCAGTTGAAAGACTGCCTTTAAATATAATGTTTTCATCGGTGGACGAATTTATTTATTTATTATATTTATTATTTATTGAGAAAACCAACAGCGAACACACCAATATAATATAAAACAGTTTACAATAAAAAAGTAAGGCCAATAACAGGTTTTCCTTATAAACTACCACTTTAGTAACAATTTTACAAACCAAGGTTAAGTAGAAATTAAACAAATAAAGTAAAGTACAGTAAAGTAAAGTCGGGTTGTGTTATGTAAAATTCAGCAAGTCATTAATAATGTTACTTTTAAATTTATATTTGGAGGACGCAAAACGATCGATTTTACCAAATTTAGTATTATAAGTACGGGCCATACGAGAAAACAAAGAATTTTGAGCGTAGTTGGTAGAATTACAAGGAACATTCAGCAAAGATGTGTGACGAGTACGGTATCTAGGTACATTATATGCCAATTTCGAGACGAGCTCAGGACAGTCAACACGGCTATGGACTATATCAAAAAGCAATGACATATCTAAAACTATATGTCTTTCATCCAAGGATAGAAGCTTATGTGAACTACAGCTGTCTTTATAGGAATTGGGACTTATACGACTAAGATAGTTTATATGATTGCAAAAAATTCTTTGTATTCTCTCTAAGCGTTCTTTGTAAATGATATATTGTGGAGACCATATGGGACTTGCATATTCCAAAATACTCCTGACAAAAGAATAATAAACAGATTTAATAACTGAGATATCAGTAAAGCACTTGCAAATGCGTAATACGAATCCTAAATTTTTGAAAGCTTTATTTACAATGATATCTATATGATTAGACATAGACATTTTGTCATCAAAATAAACGCCTAGATCATTCTTCTCAATCTTCTTTAGGTATAATAAAACTGTAGAAGTCGAATTTCTTTACAATGAAAAATAATGCTAAAAACCGAGTCAGGGGGATGTAAGAAGTGAAATAGAACTAATTTAGACTTTTTTCAAATTGTTTGTTTCTTTGTTTATCTGTTTGTACGGGCTAATCTCCGAAACTTCTGGACCGATTTAAATAAGATTTTGTATGGTGGTAGCTTATATTCCTGGTCAACATAAAGGATACTTTTGATGCCGAAAAATTAAAGAGTTCCCGTGGGATAGTTAAAAAAACTTTGCACGCGGACGAAGTCGCGGGCATTGGCTACACGAATAACCTAAAACAATAAAGTTTCGTTGGTACGGGACCTTACAAGGCATTTTTCCAACACCCAGTAGGCTAACTGTCTATTTTTTACTTAAAACAAATATTTTCTAAGATAGTGATAGGTACAGATCCCGTTTCCAGAGATATGCAGCGACATAGTGCATCCAACATTCTTGGGCTGCATGGAGCCCCCTTGTTAGGCGATTTAATGAGCCCAAGGAATTTAAGCCATCCGTACTGTTCTATCGAAATAAAAAACCCTACCTCGTTATTTAAAGTAGCATCGCCTTATTTGTTTACCTACTTTGTATTTAATGGATTTAAAAGTTTATGGGAAGGTAAGTTGCTTAATTTTCAAACATGCTATGGAAGGAGCTAGGTTTTTCTATTGCAAGGGAGCTAACTAACTAACTTCACGTGTTTTAATATAGGTACTGCGTTCTCTACTTGCGTTTTATACGCTCGGGGAGGACGCTGCGCGCTACTCCAGGCAAAGTTAGGGCCGGACGACTTGTTGGGGGGCAATTTACAGCGATTCTCACTGGTAGGGGACCTCTTTTTGTAAGTTATTTTAATGATTTAGAGAAGGGGATCGCCAGAGAGCTAGGGAGAGGATGGTGCAGGCAGTTTTCAACTGTCGTCTATTTAATTGGTACGGGGGTTTGAAAACGTTTTGTATCCGGTTCCCATTATCAATGGTAGAGGGCCACTGTTTACGAGGGTATCGGTGGAATCACCTATACTGTACGAACTGGTACGGCCCTGCTTCCTGGAGCTTAGTACCAAATCGGCGCACGAGGATGCTAGAAGAGTTTACGTTATACATCCCTGGCATTCTAGATTTATGCGCTCATAGGGACCCAGGTAGGTTTAGTGGGTAGTTTGTTCGGCCGCCTCCTTTAATGGAGGAGATCCCGTTAGTCGTTTGGTGCAAGAGACACACACGCACACAAAGGGCGCGGCACGCGTGGCACTAGGCGGACCTTTTGTCTTCACCTGTATCAAAGACCCGTGTGTGTGTGTCACAAGAAAAGATATCCCCCCTGAGTTAACCAAAAATAAAACTGGTAGGTGTAAGACATAACATAGACTGTATTTTAGTACTTGCCATTTTCGTAATACGAAGTCTTTCGTTAATAGTTAAAATTTCGTGTTTTAAAGCTTAAACATATTAGATTTTGAAACGTGACGTTACGAAATTTAGGACCCTCCCACACCTTGTCACACCATGTCACACTTCGTAGACCCCTCCCCACTCTTAATATGTGACGTAATATATGACTGGATCGTTTAAACAGATGTGACACTTTGCAACAAATTCAGGTCAATACGATATTATTCTTTTAATTATACACAAACACACCTTTGAATTTTAAACACCTACATATGTACTCGTATTTGATTATGCTTGCACAAATATCTACAAATAATCGATGTTATGTATATTTGGCAGATGTTCATTTTTTTAAAATAAAAACGGAAAGTTGTAATATTTTATATCAGCATTAACATCTTGCTATCGTTAATAATTTACAGTTGTCTAAGAATTCGAAAACATACATTTGAGCTTTAGTAACTAAGCTAACAATAGTTGAAGAATATTAATAGTTTTAACTACATAATATATGGTTTTTAAAGCACCCACAAATACTACTAACAATTTTTCTGAAGTTTCTCATATTTATTCATTCTTTATAATTTGTTACGCCTACACCACACTCGCGTAGAATTCTCGAGGTCTCAGCTAAATGTTCTCGCAGACATCTTCACGAGAACACGAGAAGGGCCTTTAAGTATCGGTCACATACAGCGAGTTCTATATGATTTGTACCTCAATATCAGACTGTCGACTATTTTTGCACACATAAGGGCCGCTTGCAGAAGGTTGCGATCGTTATGCAAGCGGCCCTAAGAAGCTTGTTTAGACATTTTAACCTTTTTATTTGTTTTAATATTTATGTTAAACATAGTGTACGTCAGCTCTACATTCTTGAACTAATTATTAGAAAACACAGAAATGTCCCTTTACCCGAAACTACCAAACGTCAAACCAAATTAATATGCCCCTACATCCCACATAATACTAGTTTTGCCAAACGTCAGTTTTATATCATCAGTTGTTTACTGTACAACAAGGTACATGATGCATGTGACATCATATATTTAAACAGACGTGAAATCAAAGCAACCACCCAAAAGTGGCTTATGCAACTAGATTACCAAAAAACTGAAAACTTATTATATAACATCATATAAATTAACCTTATTATGTATTTGTTAGTTTGTATTTTTTAAAATTAAGTTGTATATATATTTTTAGAATAGGATGTATTTGTTTATTTTAATTTTAAGTTTGTCTGGATAATTACTTCATATCAAATATTAAGTCACAAAGATGGTATTTTTCAAATAAAACGCTTGCCTTTCGGCATATGCATAATGTGTGAATGCGACTTCGTAAACATCGTATATATAATTGCTCAATGTTTTCTAGTTTCGTTAAATAAAAAAAAATACCTTATTATGTATATCACAATATTGTAATCCCTCATTTGCAAATATACACACAGACACACCACACACACACGCAAACAAGTTAACATTTATTTTAAAAATTAATTTTAGAAATAAATTGTTAAGTTGGTCACACACGTACCTGGTGTTCGCGATACAGGCTAGTCCTAGTGCGGAACCTATGAAAGCAAAATTTCTGTGTAATTTTTTGACAATAAATTGATTTTTGATTTGATTTTGTTTCTTATTATTAATCGCAGAGTCTGTCATTGCCAACATTCTAGTTTTTGTTTTCAAAACCCCCCGATTTTGAAACATTCTTCATTGGTGCTCCGCTACTATTGGACTTATCGTGATGATACATAGCCTATAGACTTCCTCGATAAATGGCTATCTAACACTGAGAGCGTTTTTCAAATCAGACCAGTAGTTCCTGAGATTAGCTCATTCAATCAAACAAACAAACTCTTCTGCTTTATATATTAGTATATATCCATTAATAATTATTAATATAATAATATTAATTAATAATTGTGTTAATGTATCCATTAACACAAAATATAAATATAAGCAACATTTTACTATTACAATAAATTATACTATTAATGGATAGTCATTCAAGTATAACATGTTGTTAACAAAGATCACTTATTATTAAGAAGAAATCCATAGACTTATGCACAGATACTAAATGTCAGACGGAAGAGGCGCCACTATCACTTGCATTTTAGATTGCAAACCCTTAAAAAAAATATTTAAGGGCTGCCACTAAACGGTTTGCAAATATGAATTACTAGTAGCAGACATCATTCTGCTCTGTAAAAATATAAACCCGATTCCAGCGCCAGCTATCGGGTCAAATTGTGAATCTAAACCATTCTCGAAACTACCACAACGAAAATTTTCATCAAAATCAATCCAAGCCTTCAGTGACATAAACAGGAACGCAAAACAATTATATAGAGATAAGACAATTTTTTTTTATTAATTTATTCATGACCATAGAATCAAAGTCTTTCAGTCGGAAACATGTTAATTAATAGGTCTTCGTATAGTAGCGCAGTTGTATTGCAGTCTACAACCGACGCCATTCAACGGAGTTCTTGTGAAAACTCGAAAGATCACATCCGACTATACAGTTCACATTTTCACAATCAATATTCTGCAACTATTGTTCATTATAGAGTAATTATACACATTTTTAGAAAATAAAACTGCACAGCACAACGTCTCCTTTCAGTTCCCGCCAAAAACTCCAGAGATAAGACAATTGTATCAAGTGTTGCAAGTGAAAGCTTGTATAAATTACCAATTATTAAGAGAATTGTAACATCGCAAGTAATAAACACACTTTTTAAAACAATATTCATTACATGACATACCTTTTTAAAATTACCTTATTTAATAACACTGAGAATTGTTATGAATCATTCAGGAATATTTAAAAATAATGGACGTATTTTAAAAAGTAATAAAGAAACAATTTGTCATGTGTAACGCACAAGTAATTATTCAGTACAATTTTTAGATATGTACACATCATGATTAAAAATGTCTCATTAATAATTAAAATTAACATGTATTAATCATTAAATTAAAAATTCCTCTATATAATATTTGTCTGTTTGATAGTATCAATTTTGTTTAAAATAAAGCTGGATTGACGAGTCTGTCCGTTATTCCAGCTGGTAATGTAATATACTAGTATAAATGAATAAAATTGACATATTCACATTTTTCTAAGCTTTAGAATTAATTAATGAGTTTCATTAATTCTATCGTACTGCCTGAAGTGAAAGAACAGGGGTCCCGTAAAAATTGTGACAGAGGCTGAACAGTGAAATTATTGCTGTTTTATTTGCTATAAAAGCAGGCAAAAGAGCCGAGTCAATACAGTCTTATCTAATTAAATTTTCAGTAAAGTTCAGCCAAATTGTAGATCTTTGACGGGCGTGAAATGACATAGTTCTTAATATGAGAACCCAAAAGCGTCACTACACAGTTTACGTACCTATATGTACAATCATTATTATCCTTCAACTATTATTCATTGTAAAGTAATATTACACATTTTTAGAAATAAAACTGCACATCCCTTCAGTACCAAAAACCGTGGCAGGGTTTAAAAAATAAACCAATGATACAATATCGAAATTGATTATATATATTTAAACAACTATATAACTTTAACAAGTTAAATTAGATTCTAAGTAATTTAAAGCAGTAATTTAAGTAGTACTACACAAATCTTATATTTTATATGTATGCGTGTATTTCTGAGGTCAAAATAGTGTCGGGGTGAACGGGTGAAATATAAAAAAGAAAATAACCAAAAAAGACTTAAGTCCACATATTAAGTGGCCGCTTGCTTTAATATCTTGTAATGTGTGTGTTAAAAAATGAAGTATTTATATTATTTTTTGTTAATAGCATAAAAAAAAGTAGAAGGAATATAGAAACCTAGATAGATAACAGCCCTGGGATAAAGATAGATGAATACCGATAACTCTTTGAATGTAATATTTGCCATAATTAATGTGCAAGTTGTGCCTCCGGGGTGTCATTGACAGGTGCGTTTGTCTTATTACTGGAAAGTTGCCATGCTTGGGTCGCCTAGCGACTTTTTGCTGTGAGACAAAAAATTGTCGTTCTATGAATTCGATCACTTCTATTGATTAAAACAATAGTGTAATACGTTATTAATTAAAAACGTGAATATACTGTGGCCTTTTGGATAATTATGATGAAGACAAAGGCGCACCTGGATATAAAATTAAAAAAAATTAGTGGCGCTATCTATTCATGTAGGATTGAAGACTTTTCAGAGTTGAAAATATAAGGTTTTTATTTTTAATAGTATACTTATTCCATGATATAATTAGTAACATAATATGTTTATTTATTCATTAACTAAAAGGATTAGTAAGCTGCAAAGTAGTTAATAAACGTTAGATATTAAAAGTATTTTTCAATTCCATGATTCAAATAGGCTGTATCGTGTATACGTCTTTGTCCGTTTAATAAAATAAGCTGAAGTTGTTTCCTGGCACTATGACAGCTTTAATGCCGAAAAACACTACAAACGACCGAAGCATTACTAAATTGGAAACTACAATTTTTCGAATGGCAATAATTTTTAACGAATTTCATATTTGGAATTGCGTTCGGGGGCCCTCGTGCCAACATCGTAAACACTCGTTAATGTATGTACGTTTACGAATATTGCCGAAAATATACGATCTTGGCAACGAAATGCAATATAAAGTGAAATGTTGCAATTTCTTATATTGATTGTTGTAAAATATTTTACTGTTAAGTTGTCTAGCTTTTACGATAACAGCCGTTTATGTTTTAGCACTCGTTTTGTAGGTTGGTTCATTTCCTTTTTTCACGTGTTGGCTTTTGATTTGAGTAGATACAACCGATATTGGAGTTTGCAAATATATCAACTACATTGTCACAAACTAGGCGCCAAAATGGACAAATTCCACTTACAGATCTATACAAGCAAATTTTATTACCTGCCAGCATTTGAACTAATCGTAATCCTTTTTGATCACTTATTTATTGGGATGCGTTTAGTAATTATTGTGTACAATAGCCTACTGTCCTATTGTACTCGCCCATTAGTATCATTATCAAGGTGTTGCGGATTACGTCGATTACGATATGGGCACATTTGTATTTGTGAGGTATAAAACCAGAACCCGATGGAGGGAGAGGGCAGTTCAGTGACAACTAATAGTGACGGACTTTACGCATTTAAGTGAATTACGACCTTCTGCATTACGTTTGGAGTTGTTGTATTCGGTTATATTGGTACCTGTGTTATACGTGTTTGTATGGTTTTAATAAACTCTATAATAATTCCAACGGTATTTTAATTCGAGTCCCGCTAAACTCGTAACAATATCATAATAACATATTATCTTTTCGAAACACAATGTTTAAAGTGATACCTTTTTTTACTTTAAAACGTGTGATTGTTTTTCGTGTGACGGCAACTATTAAAACATGTTTATTTTTAAATTTTATAGCTTATTCTTATATATTAGATATTTAGATTCAATTTTTATTGCAGGAGTTCAGCAGGCAGGCAGACGGCCCACTTGATAGAAAGCGGTTACCTTCGCCTATGGACATTTGCAACACCAAAGGTGCTTCAAATGCGCTGCTGCTCTCTTATGAGAGACTGGAACCTAGTCAGTCACCAATGCCGGAACACAACTCAAGGTTTTATGGCGACATACTTTACACCTGGGGTGGTAGCTATCCAGTCGGGCAAATGCCCTACCACCTGGCAAATAGGTTAGTTTGCAGTCAAATCAACTGAGGTACCTTTTATCATAATACAGAACGCCAAATCCACCAAAATTTTGTACGAGATTTGCATATTATGATGTGATTTCTGTAATTTCCAAATATAGTATTAGATTAGATTAGATAAGCCTTTATTGCTCACCAAAATAACATAATGCATAGTTACGATACATCTTGGCTAAACAACAGGCCCCCTGTGTCTTATCGCTAAAAGCAATCTCTTCCAGGCAACCTATTTTTGGTAAGGTATTATTTATAGTTTAAACTTTATATAGTTTAAAATTATTTCCATCATAATATTTTAAAGTTATGATGATGATATGGTATTTGAACACCCGCGCTTTTATATGAACTTTGTATAAGAATTTATTGGGACATGTGTCAATACCTCATTACTTAAAATTTTAAGTCTCGTCGCGTATTTGCCATGTAAAGTTATTTAAGTATGACCTAGCCCAGCCCTACAAGTAGCTTTTTATTATCTATCTATCTATTATATCTCTTTATTGTCTATCTTACATATATCTTTATTTCATTTGCTCATTCATTGCTTGATGTCACATTTAACAATAAATATTGAGGGAAGATAAATATTTCGATACAAATTCTATCAAAAATACACGTGAGTGCATACATTGAAAGTTACTTTAATAGTATTAAGAAAAAGAAAAGATGATGACTTGAAGGATTTTTTTAATATTTATCCCATTAACACTTAATATCTATCAAAATTTCTACTTAGTTTTGTAAGGGGAAAACCAGCGGGCCTGTGTGTACAGTCTTACAATAAAAAATAAAAAGCTAAATTCTGTCGCTTACGACGTTTTTACATAACAGGCTTGATATATTACGGACTACTATTTATCTACAAACGTATTTTTACAACCATTATTACTTTTTATGTGTTTGTGCCGAAAAAATTAATTAAAATTTAGTCTACTTAATTACACGCAAAATACCGCAAAAATGATCTTCAATCGTTTTCCTAGATAAAGAGATTGGTAAAAAACGTTAGATAACAACATTTACATTAAAAATGTATATTTCCAATGACTTAGGACGTTAACTCAGCTGGAGGCGAATAAAAAAGTTTACACGCATTAGAATAATAATGATTAATGTATTATATAGATATGTCAGAATATAAAATTTAAGTATAATGAATTTTCATATAATAGCTAGCCATACACGCACAGATGTGCCCGCCGGATCTGTTCGACAGGTAGATCCGTGATTCGCCACACACGAGTACGGGCAGCAGTTCAGATCGTAGTTCCAGCAAATACGGTCGTCTGTAAAAATATCTATTCCAAAGCATAAATTAGCAATAATATGTGGTGGCGGTTTTTTTGGCTCGAAGAAAGAAAACGAAGAAGAATTTGGGTAAAGGAATGGCTAAAAAAACGGCCGCTATATAGCCATATGAATCTACTAGAGATTTGTCAATCCATGAGCCTGCTGATTTGTTCAATTTTTTAAGAATGGATATTATCAGCTTTTGTATACCTACTAAGTAAAGTGAAACGCTTAATTGAGAAAGAAAAAGTGACGTCAAATCTGGCGGGTACATCCGTCGCTCCGCACACACGCACAGTTGGGAGCTCGGTTCTACCCGCCCAGTGCCCGATCCGCTCTATTTGACCACGGGCAGCGGGCAGGCACTCGGCGTGCAAATCCATGTCCGTTCTTACCATACAAGAAAAGAAAAGAAAAGAAAGAAAACATTTTATTTAGAACAAAAAAAACCCAGTTAATATAAATAGAGAAAGAAACAAAATAAGTCCTAGACCCAGCCTCAGCATAATGCTAGCTAACAAGGACTAGCGCTGTTCTTCCGTCTGGGACCATAAAGTGAAGTTACGGTGAACAATACAACACATAACAACAACAAAGTATATAGTGTAATGCAGTTTTATTAAGTTCAATAAAATTCACACTAAATGTATATATATATATATATATATATTATAATTATATATATATTATTATATATTATATATTATATATGAATCATCTTGAGGCACGTGATGTCTTGACTTGAAAAAATTATAAAAAAAATCCCAGTGTTTTTTCATTAAAAGGAAGCTTTTTAGGGGGCGTCGCAAATTTAATTTTTAACGACCACCCTAATATATATATATATATATATATATATATATATGTCGGAGAAGGCCTCGTTCTCATGACATCTCCTTTAGTTATTGCAGGTTTACTGGGCGTTATCAGGATAAAATGCGAGCATAAAACACAACGGCCACAGTTTATACACTTTTAATTTAGATTCGATCAACATTTTGACGGGTTCAGGGCATCGCTCATACTTCCAACTTCAATACTTTCTTTAAAATTCTCTACGATCCAACACGACCCTACTAAAGTATAGAGGGCGTCTTGACCCCGCTCAAGACATACATGTGTGTGTATAAAAAGCAATGAATTAAAATCGTAACAAAAACATAATATGTAAAATAACTACGTACACGCACGGATTTGTCCGCCAGACGTCTGGCGGACAAATCCGACGGGCAGATCTGTGCGTGTATGGGTAGCTATCGACTATGTCCACCATGCGACTATTTTAAGTGTAGTAGAGACTTAGTTATCAGGATCTAAGTTATGTTATCGCGATTGAAAGTCATTTCATGATAAAACTACGTTTTAACGGTTTTAAGCGCGGTAATTTAATTAATAATTAATTCATTAGTAATTTAATTTAGTCATTTCATGATTAAGAGTACAATATTTTAGCAATTTAAGTAAATCATTATATTAATACTAGAAGTGTAAACTTTGTACCCCTTTGTATGAAAATTGCGCGCACGGAGGAGTATGAAATTTCGTACACTTATAGTTTACATAGAGAAGGAGGGCAGAATGCTAATATTTATAAAAAATAACTCATAAAAATATATTAAATATATAAAAAAATCATTACACACCCTATTACTACCCTGTATTTGACACACATACGTTTATTTTTAAAGTCAAATTAACAGCCTTGGCGAAATCTGTGATTATAGAAGTATAGTCTTTGACAACAGAACCTTAATAATGTTCAAGCTTATAATTTTAATTAATTATGGTTGAATTTCGACCACAGGGCGACCACTAGTGTAAGGTAACATGCAACTTCCTTTGAATGGTCTAAAGTAACTTCATTCATATGTAACTATCTAATGTTTGTCTAATTTGGTTGAACGAGGTAAGACATTTTTCTAGAGTTAATAATATGAACAAAAATAGATTTTATTCATATATTCATTTACTCCGAAGCCGTACGATAACAATAATCTGCTAAACTGTATAAAATAAAATTATTATTGTATACAGCAAACATTTTTTAATTTATTAAAAACAACAAACAAGTGGTACATACATCAGTTCATAGTACACACCATGTTTCTTTTTGTTAAGTGCCGTTAATTAAATACAGGTCGCCAAATCTTGCTAACAAGAAAGATATTGATTTTTTAAGTCTAATTATTTGTTAGTAAGTCTGTGAGAGTCGTAGTAGCGTAATGGCTAGCGCACGCGTCCCGGACTCAAAGAGCGCGGGTTCGATCCTGGCCGGAACGCTTGCACCACTTAGGCAGTTTTCTGACACTGTTGCAATTACTATTTGCTAATAACGGTGAAGGAAAACATCGTGATGTAACCTGCACATCGAGATAACCGATGTGTCAAATCCGTTCTGTCTGTTGCAGCAAAACAAATTTAAAAAAATGTAGCACGAGTTAACCCATCGCCAACCCTAATATTACGCTGAGAACCGCGGATCACATGATGTGTCACCAGCTTGGTCAGCATAAGAGCTTCCCGATTATATAGTTTTAATTAATATTATTTTAGTCTTGTAAGAGCAGTAGACCTAAGAACACCTAATTGTAATTTATAATATTAAAAGTTTATAATAAATAGTTTTTTAAAACAAAGGTGTGGTCGCTTAATATATATATCTTACGTCATGTGTTTATTATAACTATAGTAATACTTTCTTTACTTTTATTGTGTCTATGTCTTATTGAATATGTACTGTTTGCTTAACGTGACCATTTATATTTTTTGTCAAAGCGGGACATCTACGGCATTATATAATAAAAAATTAAAAAAAATGTTTTAGTGTTTTATAAGTATTTTATTATATAAGTAAGATAGAATAATACAAAATAAATAATCAACGCACTAAACACAAAACAGTACACGGAGAAAAATGCAGGCTTAAATTTCACCAATTTTTATTACGCTGTTTACTAAACTTGAAACGCCTCACCCAGCGTAGAAAAATGATTATGCTCATTTTGAAAACTATTGTTTCAAGATTGTTTCAGCAGAATCTGCTGAAACAAACGGTCTGTTTGCAAAACCGAGACTATGTCGGCCTGGCTGGGGACAGCGGGACAGACTGCCTGAGAGCGGGACTGTCCCGCCCAAATCGGGACGTATGGTCACGTTATGTTTGCTACAACTCCATTAATTCTTCAAAAGTCATTCTGTAACATACTTCTGTATAAAACTTATAAAAAAAGAACATGAGATATAAATAGAATACGAGAAATACAAAGAAAAGCAATTTTTAGCTAGACGTGTTGCTGGGGAGTTTCTTGCCGCTTCTTCTCCTTAACAGCAATAACACGTTGCGAAGCGGTGTACATAGACTAGGAAGTAAAATTAAATTTTAACCTATATGTATGACCTTCAAAAAATGTTCTCCAGTTCAACTTATTTGAATAAAACTTTTGAATTTGAATTTGTTAGTGGGAGTACAAGGCTTGCAATAAACAGACAACAAATTTTAATTTTAATAAAATTATGTATTACTTACAAGGACACACAAAAACGTGTGCATCGCCGTAACAAATTTGTAAGTTCAATAACTTTAGAAACATTTTAACAAGTATTTTGTGTTTACTTCGAATCTTTTAATTAACACTTGCTTTGAATAAAAACTGGTTAAAAATCTCAACGAAAAAAATCATGGTTTAGGATGTACAATTTTTTTTCGTACTCTATTAACTCCTTCCATACGTTGTGTATTTTCAAATTTACATACAATTTTATAAGTAGATTTTTTCCTTCAAACGAGTAACGTAATCATTAACTTACCCTATTATTGTAAATGCGAATATGGCCTTGTTACGCTTTTACGCCTTAATTAATCAACTAATCTTAATGAAATTATAGAAATCATATAGATAGAAATATATAGATAGATAAATAAAATCACCAACCAAATAGACGGCACTGCAGTTGCGTTTTTTTTTCTCAATTTAATGACAAATATCTACGTTGTCATAAACAACATGTCATTCATTGATTACTTTAAATCAGGTTGGCTTCGACTCGCCTCTATGTTTTGCTAGGCAGTTGTGTATGTATATGGACTTATTTTGTTTTGTTATATGCAAAAACCCAATTAAGTTTTTGTGTAAGTAAAATAAAGCTATTGCCTAGAATTGAGACAATTGGTCGTGTTAAGTTAAATCATCCTATAGGTCGAGAATATGTGTACTTACTTCCTAGTGTTATAGACGATAAAATTTTAGAGATATTCAGGTATTAGGGAACTTATTACGCGGAAAGCCCGTGTTAGGAACTCCCGCATCCCCGGCAGTCTTCATGTCCGTGACATAGCAGACAAACTGCAAGAGGGTCACATATGCTGGTATGGCCACGTTTTACGGAGACCAGCTAATTCAAGCAAATGACTAGCCATCCCGGCTCCACCAGGTCCCGGTCGAAGGTCAAAGCCCAAGAAATGCTAGCTAGACGTTGTAAGCGGACCCTGGGCGTCTGAGTGAACGCCCTGAATGCAACCGGGATTTAACGCTCAGATGATGATGACATGGTATTAGGCAACGCATTTGACCGCCTGGATCGTAAAAGATGTTGTCATAAAAGAATAAATTCATATGAAGTGTGTGCTGGTGTCAGAGTCTACTATATGCATCTGAGCGCAAAATGTGAAAGTGGAGAGGCGAAGGAATTCAAAACGTTCCTTAAGGTAAGGAGGACTATTAGAAATAAATAAATAAATTAAATAGTATATTATAAAGGAAAGTTATTATTCCGGCGAAAACAAGTAGGAAGCCACTTGAGATTCATACAAAATTCAGAAACATATTTTCGCAAACCAAATATGAACCTGATACAAAAAATCTGAATTAGCTCAAGTTTATTTAGTTGTTCTGAGGTTATAATATACATAGCAGGCGTCAGCATAATCAAATATTGGGAGTGGAAGGTATCTGCATACATAATTATATTTACTGTCAAAATCTAAAAGGTATAATACAGATAAAAATCTGTATAGCGTGTATAGAATTTATTGGGACTTTACAAACAGTATAACACAGGTAGAAATATAACTAGATGCAACCAGTACAAACTGCACGATTCAATAACACGCGCAAAGTCAGTCACTGTAAAACTTATTGTATGTACATGTCTTGCTCGTATCGTAATCGTCGCTTGACTGCCTCACCTCTCCGTTCGGGCATTTTTTTATACTAAACTATACAATACAACAATAGGAAATTTTCTTAATTACAAATTTAAACACAAAGTAAAGTAGTCGAAATGCAGGAAAGGTAATAAACTGCAAGTGTGCAGTCACTTTGTCGGCGTGTAACAACATATATACATTCGAACAATAGATACATTCATTGAATGCAACAACTTTATTTGATAGGCCAATAATGGTCAGTGACAATACGTTTACTGGTAGTTATTGATTTAGCTTATCTGATTGGTAAGGGGAGGTAGAGAGATTATTTATATATTTCTTATGTTTTTATTTGACTTGATTTATGATTTTGTGTATTGGTAGTTGAGATGGATCTATTTCATTTAATGTAGGTAGTAATTGAATATTATACTATACTATTATTATTTATGTCAATTAGGCAGTTTATATCTTTCTATTAATTTACTTAGATTAGAGCTCAAAGTAGTGAAATATAAATAAGTAATTTTTCATTCTCTCAGGTCATTTGCCTTGAATTTCGCTTAATAAATTTAAAATCATAATTATTAAATAAAAAATAAAACTTCTAGAGGTGTTTAGAATAAAAATACGATGTTTTCCGATCGACTAACTTATTATAAAGATATAATGTTCATAAAAGTGGTAAAAACACGGATTATATTTTAATAATTTATCACATTCGAGCTCACATATAAACCTGTGCGCGGAATTAAAGTATTTTCAAACATTTAATTTTATATTTTTATTTTTATTAACATTTTATAATTAAATTGCATAATGTATGTTTTTACTTTGATAATAAATCATAAAAATGAATATTTATTTTAAAATACTATTAAAGCTATTTAATTTTTAAGACGGAATAAGTTTTTTAACATTGCACTAGGTTTTATGATTTATATAACGTCTACGTATTGTTTTAATTTGTTATAATTGGCGGTTTTGAATTACAGCCAGGGCTGTGAAAAGTCCAAACGTATAATATTATTCACGATGATGATATTTTTATAACATTCCGAGTGAATATAGTCTTCAGAGAAATTTAAAAATGGAAATGTTTTTGGTATTCATGAACCTGACTTTTTTTTAAATTTTCCAATTTATAGTTTAAAGTTAGAGGGCAATTTTCACGAGTTTGGGAGCTAGCAATCTATATCAAGCCAGTGGTTTCTTACAAAATGATAATGTATTATAACATCCAAAGACAGACACATAGAGGAAAGGATGAATTTTTGTTTAACTACTCTACGGACTCGAGTTCCGTACCCTTTTTTAAAGCTTTATTTCTAGATTTATTTTTTTTTAATTAACACGCTTATTTTTTGGATCTTGTGTGTGACATTAATTAATTTGTGTTGAAGTGTATGTATCTTATAAGTGACTTATTATATTAATTTATCCTAATTTTAATACTAATCTTACACTAATGTAGAGTGTATCTGTTACATGCTGGTGTTGTGCGAAAGTGCATGTGCACTGTGGGCCTTATGTCTATACTTATATATTATCCTATCTAGTGCCATGTGTGTTGTTTTTTCCTTTCTGTGTCTGGGTTTTAATTTTTTGGCTTTTGTGTGTCTTGGTTGGTTGTGAAATGTGCGCGTTATGCAATGTGGTGTTAGTGCGCGTTGGTTTGAGTATGTGTATGTCGGATTCACTCCCGCCGGGAGCGAATGACACTCGGCGTATAATGCAATAATAATCTGAAATGTGATAATCAAAGTTTATTACACAAGAATTATTACAATTACAATATTAAATACAGCATAATACACAGAAATATTAAGACAACTCCAAGAGTTGCCTCCACGCTTGTCAGGTGTCGAGCAGCAGTATGCCCTCAAAGAATACTGCGATTATCGAACACTAATTATCGACCATAATATACTATGCGTCTCTTGTCCAACAGAGCGTCCGCTCTGTTAAACCGACAAACTTAGAATGACGGCTGTAGACCGTCGGTTGTAGACTCGTAGACTGTCCGTTTAAGACTCCCCTTCTTCAGCCCGAACATCGCATATTTAAGGTCCTCGTAGCACGCCGCACTGACACCATCCGGTAATGCTTTGGCGCCACTTCAATAACACAACTTCCGCCATCCGTATGACTTCCAACTTCCGGTTACTCTATTTCCGATATCCGTTAGCTTGATAATAAATGTTTCTACGTTGACATCCGGTTACACGACTTCCGATTACCACATTTGAATACTAGCGTCATATGGTAACTTTATAATAACAAATAATATTCCGACATGTATAAGTTTTGTTGTTTGTTTATGACTTTGTGTGGTGTTTTAATTTATGAATGAAATGACATGAAAATTTTCAGTTTTTGTTAATGATGATGGATGATTTAGGAGGGGGATTATTGGTTCTTCATTAGGCGTTGGACCACCGTCTTGTCTGTCATGGGACAAGGATGAGATTAAAACATTAGGGTTCTTTGGGTTCTGTTATGTGATTTATTGGCAACGGATCCCTAAAATGTATGAGTAAGCGCTTGGTTGTAGTATTGGACAAAAACAGACAGATAGATGGACGGATGGACATGACTAAAACATAAGTGTTCTCTTTTATCAATTTGCCATGGAACCCTAATATTGGTGAACGCTTGAGCGAGGTAAAGCACCCGTTCGTAAGCCTTCGTCACACACATCGAGTTCTAAACGAGAAATTCGATAGCCTGTGGCTCAAATAAAAATTTGTCGTGTTTTCATTCATGCCACACATCTAAAACAATGTATTCGCAACTTGATAGCTTCCTTTGGGGTTTAAAAGAAAAAACTTTCATTTGTGTCCCACAGCTACTCTTATTTTCTATACATATCAAGAAACGAATTATATCGTTATTTCCCCATTTTAGAGAATCCTTTTCTGGTTTACTCATCGTATTACGAGTCGCGAGACTCGTATTAAAATGCCGTTAGAATTACTATAGAGTTTATTAGAACTACAAACACGTATATAACAAAATATAACCGAATACAACAAGTCCAAACGTAATGCAGAAGGTCTTAATTCAATAAAACGACCAAAGTACATCACTAAAATATTCTCGATCGTAGTACACACGTCTTGCTTCGCTCCTGGTTATCCCTCGACTGCCTCCCCCCTCCATCAGGTCATCGTTTTATACTGCGCAACTCTCCCCGTATCTTAATCCGCCACACCTGGCTAATGAATGCCATAAAATATTACAATACAACAATAGGTTGTTTTCTAATCACAAATTTTAAACACAAAGTAAATAAAAGAAGACGACCCTGAAATAATCTATATGTTGTTAGTTCAAATGCCGACGGGTAATTAATGTGCTTTGTTTCAGATATGCAGATGGATTTTGCTTTTGTCGGGACCAGAGTCGTAACACTATACCCTAAATGATTTATGAATACCCTCAACAGCAAGTCTATTGCGTATCAACTATTTTTTATTTTTTTAAGGCAGGGTAAATGCTGTTTACGCACTATACTAGGTCCTTTGCAAGGGATTAGACCGTTATCTCATATGGAGGGATTACCTTGGTAATCCGTCCATACTTGACCAGCATGTGTGGTGACTCAAAATCATTGGACGGCCAATGACTAATACCCACTAAAACCACACTCCTCCCATGTGCCCCGCGCTTTTGAGTATAAAAGGCCTGAGACTAACGTAATCCGTCCGATCCTAGCGCAAAAAGTGCCTGAATATGCCCCGGGAATCAGAACATATCCACTTCGACGACAGGGGTGAGGACTCCTCTGCTCCCTTGATAGCTAGAGGCCTGCGTACCAACTATTTGTGGCACCCCTAGCTAAAATTCAGTTTTTATTGTTCTTTCAACAATTAATGGTAAGGTCACTGCACTCTTGAACTTGTTTTCTTGGACAATATAAAATTTTCGGTATTAAATAAAATTAAAGTTTAAATTCGCAATTAATCATTTTTAATAGTCTTAGGGGTAGGTAATGGTATAATAATAATATGTTATTAATTATTTATTTCTAGAAGTTATTCGAATATATGACGTATTTTGCAAGAGATGCAGTAAAAAAATAATTTTAAATGTAAATTAGTTAGTGATGATGTACTTAATTAGTAATAACCAAATATAATATTAAAGAGTACCTATATTGTTTTGTTGTATTTATAAAGCATTTCAAGCAATATCACAATTTTATTGTCAGAGAGTGTGAATTTCTTTGGCTTTTTGGGTATAACCTGTTGTCTTCAAATACATTCTGTCAGAAAGTGTCGAGAATGGATGATTTGTTTATAGTTCCAAATATTTTTTTATTGTTGTTAGATTGGCACAACCAACATTTTTCCAATTTTTCCAAATTTGCCAAATTTTTCATTTTGGCGAGGAGTTTGAGTTGCATCGGATGCATTGCGTTGCATTTAGATTGAATAGAGTGCTGTTTTTAGTAAGGTCATATTTAGTGTGTATTACGATTTTCATCATACATACATAACTTCATGCCAGGTCCCTTGCGGGGTAGGCATGAACAACAGAGCGCCATTCAGGCTTATTCTTACACACCTCACTAGCTTCTTTGACATTCATAGCTCTTTCATGCACGCTCGTCTGTTCTTAAGGCTTCATAATGGGCAAAAGCATCGCGCAAAGAGTATGTCTTAAATTTTGTGTTAGGAGATACTGAAAATGTAACAAAAGGCTTACGGTGAATCGACTTTATTAAAAACACAGCACGTATGAGCGGTACAAAGCGTTCAAAGGCGGTCGAGATATGCTGGAAGATTTGCCTCGCCCTGGTCGACCATCAACGTCTTCAACCGAAGTTAACATCGCAAAAGTGAAGGAAATAATGATTTTATTTAATAATTTTATTTACCATTCAAACAATACTTGAGCACTCTTTGACTTCGTTTATTTTTACAAGGTTGTGACATCATAAGTTGGTACGCTCATTGAAATGTATGAACTAGGAAGCTGCGACGTTTTGTATGCTAGAAAGTATCTGAGTTGATTTTCCGAAGGCGTTGGAGCCAGCAACAATAAAGATAGAATAGAATACAATACACATATAATCTCTATATGATTATGTTCCAGACAGTGAGGTAAACATCCTAAACATTGAAAATAATCTCCCCTAAACTCCTTGAAATCTGTATAGAGTAGGCACTGCATTAGGGGCTAACTTTCAGTCTAGATCGGAAATCCTGTCCAGACGATTTCAGATACGTAAAATTTATTTCAAAACATATCGGAATACAGCGACGGTAGTCCATTGAAATTTTGAAATGAATCTATTTCAAATACTGATAGGCATAGTACTTAATATTATTCACTATTACGTAATGACACTAATGTTAGTGATGGTAGCATAATGGCTAAGGCACGCGTCCCGAACTTAGAGAGCACGGGTTCGATCCTGGCCGGAACGCATGTACCACTTAGTCAGTTTTGTGATCTAATGTGCATATTGTTACAATTACCAAGTGCTAACAACGGCGAAGGAAAACATTGTGATGCAACCTGCACATTGAGATGACCGATGTGTCAAACCTGCCAAGCCGCCTTGGACAAGCGTGGCGGGTATTCTGTCCCGTCCCCCCGTCCCCCATAATGGGAGGCCTGAGCCCGGCAGTGGGACATTTATGGGATTATATTGTTATTTCTATTAAAGTGATAACTTCTTATGAGAATTTAAACTGTTTCGCTACGTAACGAGTTACGGCGCCACTCTGTCGGCTTCCCTTTCTCTTACGCATACGACAGAGGTAGGCAGGGTCTTCCTCGCTCACTCTAACCTACGCGCTATATACATAAAATTTAAGTAATAACCTAAGCTTTTCTCAAGTTAAACGATTTCATTACTAAATAGTTCAACTTAGATTAGTTTAAGTTACACTTCTTTCGGGCGTCCCGAGACCCACCTGTTTTTTTTTACATTTTGTGATAAACGTAAAGTAAATGTATCTTTATGCAGGACATAAGTAGTAGAAGCTTTAGTAGGAATCCATATTTTTTTCTAATAATAAATATAGCCTATATTATTCAGGGATAATGTAGCATTCGAATGGTGTAAGAATTTTAAAATTTTGTTTTTGATTTTGTTCGTTACAAACATACAAAAATACAAATCCACGCCAAGCCGCCAGGTCGCGGTCGAAGGGGTAGGTCCAAGAAATGCTGGCTTGACGTTGTGACGGATGACATGCGTACCAACGGTCTCAATACAAGGGATGCCGAAGGTCGCACGAAATGGAGAAGAAAAAGTTGGAAAGCGGACCCTGGGCGTCGAAGTGATCGCTCGGAACGCAACCGGATTTAACGCTCGGATGATGATGATGATACAGAAATACAAATCCTACCCCTTTATAATATTTGTATACGTTGACTTTGTTTCATTACAGGTTCTCTGTGCAGACGACGGCGATGAAGCCATCTATTAGAATGAAACATAGTTGAAAATTAATTGCCTGATATTATAAAGCAAATAATAACAGTCCAAGCTGCGAACGCATTTACGCGGACGCGGAGGCATTTAATAATATAAAGTATCGCCTGCCTACACACAGTGCCACAAATCTCGAGGTATTATAATACTGATTTCCATATCACATGAACGCTCACGAGGCAAACACAGCTAAATGTAGCCATGACACGATAGAACAAATTCGTTGTGGGTTTGAAAGTGGACAGTAGCTCGACTGTTTGCTAAACTAAATTGACTTATAATAGGACAGAAATGTAACACTAATTTTTCAACTCAAAAAATTAATCATTATATGTGTATATAAATATTATATTATTCATAAATTTATTTAAAGTCGAAAATGTAGCGATTTTGATATACCCTTACATTTTAATATAAAAGTTTTGCGGATTTTAAATAAAAACAGTTTAAGAAAACAAAAGATTGGACCATAGTGAAGCCTTATTTACATAGTCTAACTTATAAATAACTATGAGATTTGAATAAATTGATCTATTCTCAACCCGTTATTCATCAACGAAGAAGAATATAATATTATCCAGCGTGGAATATGATATGTAGGGTTCACATTCATTACATTCGCCCATTTCGGTATACAACACATACAAAAGTTCACTTACGATTTCAAATATACCTACTCGTACACCAAAACGTCACCATCTTACGTTATATGCCGCGTAACGAAAATATTTTTCGTAAAGGGAGAAAAAAAAGGTAAAGCGCTTCGTTACGTAACGCGTTACGGCACCAGTCGGTCTGGCTGGGATTTCTCTCACGCAAGTTATCACTTCTGTCGGGCGTCCCGAGACGCAACCGTTTTATTGAAGTGATAACTTCTTATAGGAAGGTAAGCCGCTTCGTTACGTGACGCGTTACGGCGCCAGTCTGTCTAGCTTCCTTTTCTCTCACGTAAGATTAGTTTAAGTTACCACTTCTGTAGAGTGTCCCGAGACGCACAGTCCTTTTTTAAATTAATTTATTCTCCCATATACTTACATTCATATTTATAATATACATGGGTTTATTTGTGTCCCAGTCACTTGCCATTCCACTAACCATTCAAGTCGACTTGCCTGTGTGACTAACCAAACGAGCCTCGTATACAACTCGAATACTTAAATACGAACGCTAACGTTTAACCACTAACTTCCGTGCGAGACGTTCATAAAAAGCTATTACCGGTCCATGGGATATGAATATGTTTTATGGTAAATATATTCTATGTGCTTATGTCGTGTTTAGTATTATATTGTAAGGAATTTTTTCCTATAAACCGAAATGCTTGAGTGGAATGACTTTTAGTTTAGTAACCGTAACTCGCGTTTACCTATAACTTTGTTTTGATGTTGTGGATTGTTATGTTGTTTTTTTGCAGTTTGTATTTTTTGGATGGCATTTTAGATAATATACGCAATGGAATGTATGTAAAGTTTATTTTGATCTGTATATATCTCCTTATTCAAATTTCATGAATATTGTTTTTTTAAATGCTGGTAAATAGGCAGGCGTTAGCATCAGCGAGGGTGAAGCTAACGCTTTGTCAGCCTTTAAGAGGGAAAGAGGGTGGAATAGGGGGATGATGATGAATTTATTATAATTGTACGAGTCAAATGTCAAATCGTTCAATAACTTAAAATTGTGTTTTTGAACGATAGTTAAACTAGGTTCAACTTAACTGACCAATAATAAGCGTTTATCTATTCCATATCTTTTGTTTGACGTTTTGTTGTTGACATCTTTATTGATAAAAAAATGATATTCTTTCTTAAATAGATCCATCTAGTGTCCAGTTTTGGTACTAGTTTTAGTTTATAGTTAACCTAAGTTTATCTTTTTTTATTTATTTATTGCAGAAGTTTAGCAGACAGGCAGACGGCCCACTTGATGGAAAGTGGTTACCATCGCCTATGGACATTTGCAACACCAAAGGTGCTACAAATGCTGCTGCTCTCTTAAGGGAGTCTGGAACCTGGTCACTAATACCGGAACACAACTCAAGGTTGTTATGGCGATATACTTTAGACCAGGGGTAGGGGTAGTCATCCAGTCGGGCAAATGCGCTACCACCTGGCTGTGGGTTGTTTTGTCGTCTCTTACGACAGGCCGCTCGGCCGCAGTAAATTGTATTCTTTCCTTAAATTTATGGAATTAATTGTTAATGTACCATAACTGGTAAACCTAGAAACCGGGCATTACAGATTTAATACATAAGGGACACTCCCAACATAGATCGCTCGAGTATAAGCAATATTGTGTTGACCCCAAACGATTAGGAGAGTGTGAAATAGTTTAATTTTAATGCAAAATGCACATTTTCAATAGGTACCAATAAAATTCTTCTCATCTATATATACAATTGGACTTCGCAAACAATTTTAGTGTGCTGCGAAAAATCACTCACACACTTATAACAATAAAATAAGATTTGTGTAACGATACCTTCATATTGTGTGTGTGGGCGTGATCTAAGCCTTTCCTCTGCATGTGAGCGTGTTTCACGACTGATCTGAATTTCGCGAGCACACGTTTAGGCGCACACATTGTCATTTTTCTTGTTAAGGGGTAGATTCGGTAAAAGCAGAAAAATATACGGTGGCCACGTTAGCGCTAGATCTTGTTTTTTTTTCATCTTTACATACATAACTTCTCGCCAGGTCCCTTGCGGGGTAGGCACGAACAACAGAGCGCCATTCAGGCTTATTCTTACACACCTCACTTGCTTCTTTGACATTCATAGCTCTTGTCATGCACGTTCGCCTGTTCTTAAGGCTCCTGACATCGCCTTCTGCTAGTACACGATCAATTTGATCATGGAAGGTGTGCCGTGTCCTTCCGCGACTTCTGCGTCCATCCACTTTTGCATTGTATATCTGTTTAGTCATTCTTCCATCATTCATTCTTTCCACATGCCCGAACCACCGGAGCATTCCTTTCCTTACCTTCACCCCGACACTCTCTTTCAGGCCAACTCTCTTTCTTACTTCGGTATTTTTCATCTTTCTTACCGCTAAATTAATTCATACTGCTTAGCATTTTCTAAAATCATATTAAAAGAAGTATTAAGCTTTTATTTGTTACTGTGTTTTGTTGTAGAGAAAAAGAATCGTTACGTTGGTATTGTCACCTTATAGAAAGACCGGGTAATTAAGTGGACAACAAGGTCATGTTTTAACAATACAAGACAAACAAGCCGATTGCACTATAGTGACTCTAGCGTGACAGTGTAGCGTAAGCGATTTTCTTGCCCTTCGTCTAATCTGCTACATATTTTCACAGACTTGAAGGCTTTGAGTGGGGTATAGTTATAGGGCACATTGATTTATTACTATCCGCGCCCCGCGGTCTCACCCGCGTGGTGATGGAAAATCATTAAATTATGGCCAACGTGTTATTCTGATGTGAAAACTATATCATTGTAAAATTTCATCAAAATCCATTCAGTGGTTTTTGCATGAAAGAGTAACAAACATTCATCCATACATTCTTACAAAATTTCACGTTTATAATATTTATAGAATGAACAAATCTGAACTTTTTTAATATCGGTTAGAAGGTTAAGGCGAGTGCGAAGCGAAGCGGAGTTCCCGCCTTAGCCTTCGTACTATTTGTTTTTAAACAATCAAAATTAATTTTATATCTCAAATAATAAATATATATTCCCTATAACTATACCGCATCCGAAGGCTTTTATAAAGAAGCTTCTCGTTCTTAGCATTTTTTATTTCTTTTCTATCATATAATTTACTTATCTCTGTAACATGTGAATCACCTATATTTTCGGAATTCGCTTACGTAAATACGTAATATGGCGATATATAAACAGTACCCGCTATCTTGGAAAGTCGATATTAATTTATCTTTTATATCACTCTGAAAACATTAAACCATATCTTAAGATAAATCTTAAGGTAATTAATAATAACAGCTCATAAAAGTCACATTGCTGTAGTTGAGCCTCCCTAAGTGACGGTGAAAGTGAAATTAAGTGTGATAAAATATATTATCATAGTACCTACGGTTAGTTATGTACCTACTTAGCGTAAGTAGCAATGTATCTTACAGTATTTCAATATAATTGGTACAAAGATATATATGATTATTCTTTACATGCTGGGCCTTAACCCAGCATACTATACCCATGTGTGCGTAAAGGTAACTCACTCAAGTATTAGTGTGACTTCTATTCAATCTTCTTACGTTCCATTTCGCAGGGACATTTTATTCTTTCCTTTTCCAACATGCACTAATATATATTCCCGTCCCGTTCTATTCCTAACGGGCTTAGAACCGTGTGATATATTGTATTGGATGGATTTTTCGTTTGAAAATGGAAATTCCTTTTTCGAATTGTCCGTTACCTGACATGGCGGCGATGTTCGATCAAAACACTCTTTCCTTATTCTATTTTATATGGTAATGCGTCGAATTTCATGTAAATTTAATTTACGTTCGGATATCTATTTTTGATGTTGTTGGGGATAGTGGAAAAGGGAACGCGCAAATCAGGTCCTGTCTTCTACTACGAATCCAAATGTAATAATCAACATTGACACTTCAGGTAATATATTATAAGAAATATACTAAAATGAACTTAGTAAAATGTATAAATATACTAAAATGAACTTAGTAAAATGTATTAAATATTTAAAAACTCCAAAATATGAAGCTATGCTTATCATAGTTTCATGTTTTGGATTTGGAAATCCATCGTCGCCAACCTTTGTAAGGTACATTCTCGATGAGTGATAGTACTTTAGTACCAACTTTTATCTATAATTTTTCTGTTTTACCTTTAGTAAGTAGAAGTGTATTTTAACTAATTTAATATATAAACAAAAAAGTTTAGACTAATCATTGATTAAATTCTATTATAATACAACTTTTACATACATGCGTTATACGGATACATACGTTATACGGAAAACGACTAATGTATGTAAAAATGTATATAATGTATGTTTCAAAAACACTACGAAAGTTCCATAATACAGGTTGCGATAACAATGTTCACATTATGGACAATATAATATAAATATAAGCCCATAAATGTCCTACTGCTGGGCTCGGTCCTCCCACTATAGGGGGGAACGGACAGTATACCCACCATGCCTATCTAAGACGGCTTGGCAGGTTTGGCACAACGTTATCTCGGTACAGGTTTCATGGCGATGTTTTCCGTTGTTAGTACGTGGGAATTCTAACAATATGCACATTACATCAGAAACTAAACAGCATTAGTGGATTGTTAATAATTAATTATGTAAACAGATAACAAGCGTTATTTGTGATACTGTGCGGTATGTTGGTTTAAAAAAAAACAGATGAATATACGCCCGAGACGAATTCGATGGCTTACCAGTCACGAGTTTGTAAAAACAACCAATCGCACGTGTGTCATACAACGTTTTTCAATAGACTTGCAAGAAAACAGAACAATAGGTGAGAAAATAAACAAATATTAGTCGAGAAATTGCAACATTTTTGATGTTTCTGATATAAAAATGGCGTCACATGCGCGTGATGAAATTAAAACTACATCTATTGTCTCATTTTTTCTATAATTAAATCGAGACAATTGAATTGATTAAAAGCGCTTCTAAGGAGGTTTGATTGTTCAGCTTATTTCAATTCTCAAATGATAAAGATGACGTTGGCCACTTCTACAGAATCATACGCTGTGCATGGTCTCATAAAAATTTTGGCCACCTAAATTCCAAGATGGCAACTGAAAACAGTCATTGGCTAATTAAGCCGCAGATTGAGCAACAACAGCTGCTGTTAGGCCATTGTCAAGCGAGGGAGGCTCCAGGGTCTAAACGTAGTTACCAGTGGTAGTTGCCCATTGAGTTGCAATCGGGGCAAAGATTTTAACCCTCAAGACTCCAAACTCCGTGCTCCTAATGTTCATAAAGCAAGAAGACCTTGGACTAAAATACACTTGGTTTTTATTACCTTCGGGCAATTTGCTGGAGTCTGTTTTTCCTAACAAATACAATATAGCAAGTCAAGTGAATAGATATCTTCAAGTAAGTATGCTCCATTCTAGACCACGTCATCACTCAACATCAGGTGACACAGTGATCAAACGAGAACATAAAAAAGGTAATAATCGTAGAACTATTAAAAGACACTGCAAAAGTATCATGTTAGTGATTATATTTTACATAACATTTTGTAAATTTATTTGATTTTTACTATTCCGACGTTTCGGCCAGTTTTCAGTGGCGGAAACACGGAAAACAAAGATGTCAAGTGTCAATGAGTATTGTTAAAGTTTCATTTAGTTTAATTTATAGCTTACCGCCAACTTGTTCATTTTAATGTTTGTTTATGGTTATTATTTACCATAATCTATTTTACTTAATCACGGCTAGTGAAAATTATCCGAAACATCGAAATAAAAATCAAATAAACACAGTTTGGCGTCTATACTCTTTCCAAGCATTTATTTTACTTTTGACAGCGCGATGACGGATCAATTAGTAATGTCCGCGTTAACGACTCAATTGGACGTAAAAATCGACTTCATTTTTAAATAACTTTTAATCATTTAACTTATCTATATATTTTTGCGAAAATACTATATCGTATAATAAATATACCCACATGTAAATGAACATATTTTACATATATTAAATAAGCAAAACAACGGCACTTATAATAATTGCGGTATTTTTTTTTCTGTAAAGTAGACCATTTTTTATTTTCAAACAGATTTCTGTATAATGTCGATGGTTTATATCGATGGTTACATGATCCACAGAAAATCACTCTTACATATCCACAACAATAAATTAAGACATTTATTTATGTCCTTTGTTTCATGTTGGCTATATTTTCAAGAAATATGCAACTTGATAGATGTGCAAACGTCAAAAATAAAGTAAACGCTTGGAAACGTTAAAACGTAGTTTTTATTAAACACAAGCAACATAAAAAAACATTGAGCGACGCGACGAATGTACGTTTCGTACAAAAACTTCAAATAATCAAAAAGAAACGATTCGCCCTATGGGTATAAGGCATACCCAGAAAATTGGAGTCTCCAAAGAATATATTTTGAATTTTTATTATGTACTATTTTCTATTCCGCTCCCAAGGTAACCCTTCCTTGCAAAGGGGTTTCACAAATGCGGAGACATTCTATAGACCCCCCACCCCCACAGGGCCCATCTCCCCACAGGTGGGGGCTAACCCCTTTTGGGGAATGATGCCACCCTGTCCCATCTCGTTTTTCTGTGAAGGATTTACCAAGTAGCACGTGTAATATACATGTGTATTTTGCTGTCTTTCAAATTGGAATTTCGGATGCTTTTTGTGTTGTATTTTCTGATAGTTATTTATCGAGTACCTTGTTAAAGAATAAGTAAGGATTTTCGTTACGCATAATCAAAACACAACACAAATGCTAATTCGGGGATTTAATGCGGTTTTGTAGAAAGAGTTAATTAAGTTACAACAACAACGATATAAAGGGTAGATCATTTCGTTGTATCTTTATGATTGCTTGTAGGCAAATAAGTCGAATGTCGACCTGATAGATAGATAGATAACACTTTATTGCTTACCAAAATAAGCAAATACAGAAACAAAAATGCATAATCACAATACTTCTTGGCAAAACAACAGGCGGCCTTATCGCTAAAAGAGATCTCTTCCAGGCAACCTTAAAAGAAATTATTAACTAATCTGGCGATGTAGGTGGAGCAGAAAAAATAGAAACTGTACAATTTAAATATACATACTTACAATAATTTATAAATTGAATACATACATCAATATAATAGTAATATATATACGTATATACAAAAAATACCTAAATAAATTTACTTGTCCTGATCTGAATTATTGACCTGATCTACCGTCGTCCATGGATATTGGACAAGGATCTTACAACATTCTAAGTTTCTTGACTGCTCATTAAAGAAGCCGATGTATTGTTTACCTCTTCCAGAGTAAATAATATGCTTACGTATTTTTTGAACAGACTCATATTTATAGCCATCAAGAAAAACCGGGATAATTTCATTATCTACACAAGTATGACCTTTTTTATTGCAGGAGTTTAGCTGACAGGCAGACGGCCCACTTGATAGACAGCGGTTACCCTCGCCTATGGACATTTGCACAAAACACACACCAAAGGTGCTACAAATATGCTGCTGCTCCCTTAAGGGAGACTGGAACCTGGTCACTAATGCCGGAACACAACTCAAGGTTATTATGGCGACATACTTTAGACCAGGGGTGGTAGCCATCCAGTCGGGCAAATGCCCTACCACCTGGCTGTGGGTTGTTTTGTCGCCTCTTACGACAGGCCGCCCGGCCGCAGGAAATTGTATTCTTTCTCCGTTCCAGCACGGATAACATGAAGGTGCGAATGGCATAAACAGTCGATGAGAGCCAAGAATCGTGGAAGTATGGATGTGATTCCAAGCGTACCAACGAATACTGCTGTGGAAGAAGTAGTATAATGACTTAGGCACCAAATAAAATAATTCATCCAAATAATCCCAAAATGGTAGAACAAAATTATTTATAGCTCCAACGTCTGTTCCGTGGCTCAAATGTTCTAAATCATCTGTACATTCGTGAGCATCTAATACTATTCCTTCAAATATGTTTTTCTTTCTTTCTTCTGTCTTTTCTTTACTTAACAAGTATCATATATGTAGCTAGGTGAAGCACACGGTCAGAAAATCGTACATATTTGAGTCTTTTGGGCTAGACACCTTAAGACTAGGGTTCTAAAGCGGTATGTATCGAGACAGCCAAACGCCTGATGTCTCACGCGACCCAAGGGCTCTTCCTCTGTCAGCATACTAAGGCGATCATGCCTAAAAGTGGTAGAATTGCATTTTTGTTAAATATTAATTTTATTTCTAACATGATGATTACGAACTGATGTTTCTGTCGAGATATATTTTTAAAGAAATTTTAGTTACATTGCTTGTTTAGACGATTAATCCTACTAATATTATAAACGCGCAAGTTTGTAAGAATGTATGGGTGTGTGTATGTTGGTAAGTCTTTCACGCAAAAACTACTGAATGGATTTTGATGGAAATTTACAGTAATATAGGTTACACATCAGAATAACACAGGCTATAATTTATAAAGACATATCGTGAATTATCCAAAATACAACGATTTTTCATCACCACGCGGGTGAGACCGCGGTGCGCAGGTAGTTTCAAATATATTCTACTTTAATATCTACACTTTAGATGGTCCTCAATTAAACATTGAAACATTTAATACTGTGATTGATAAATTATATAAGAATAAAGACATGGAAAATGTGTATAGACTCTATGAAAGATTTCATGATAATCGGTTCATTACAAACGCAGTTACTGTCACATTTATATAAATAATAATAATAATATCAGCCCATAAATGCCCCACTGCTGGGCTCGGGCCTCCCATTATAGGGGGAACGGACAGTATACACATTCATATAACTACATAATATACATACATTCGTACACGTTAAATGACGTATGTTTGTATCGACTTATAAACAAAAGCAGGAAGAGTAAACCTTGTAATGTGGGCCCTAATAAGGTCATTGTTCGTACACAAGGCTTTAGAGGATTATCCCGTGTCAATCAAGATGTGAACCATTGTTACATGTTATTATTTTGTTTATTTTTTATATCTTATTTTGTGTTGAGAATATGACGGAGATTTAACCTAATAGCCAGTCACAGGTCGGCAAAGTTATTATCAGTGAATAAAACTGAATACACGTTTGTAAAGCGTATTTATTCTCATCGTGCTTCTACTATTAGAATTCCGATCTAATAATTAAGTACTTTTAACTAACAATAATTCTTACAATAATTGGTCACCTTGAAGCGCTACTATGACATGTGTATCGGGCTAAAGTTGGAATGGGGAATCGCACCCGATCAAAGTCGGAGTTACTCGTCGATTGTGTCCTCGTTCCGTCCGAAAGCTTTTACATTCGAGCGATGACAGAGCGAGCTGAGTAGTGGTGTAAATAAAAACTACCCTCTAATATTATTTACTCAGTAACACAACTTAATAACAGTAGTACAATAATGTAGCAAACCGTTGAAGAAAGTAGAATTGCCTAATTAGTCGATATTTTGCGGCTATGGTCTGGTAATAGAGAAGATTGAAGGAGGCTCACGAACAAAAACACAGCTCTTTAATGATAGATTTAAAGGTACGTCACTGGGATGAGAAGCGAGTGTATTAAGCCACTAAGCTTCAAACATTCAACCATTGATTTGATAATAAAATATTTATACAAAAATTGGAATCTCAACCCTACTACAATAGACTCAATACCGGTTTCAAACAAATATTATTATCAAAGATGCAATTTACTAGATAACCAAAGTCATTCTGAAACGTTTTATTAACTCGTTATTGGCTGATCGATGCCAATAACGCTTTGTTGCGTTGTTAACGGTTATTGCTACTATTTTCTCTTATAATGACATCGGATTATAGGGTATGGTTATTTTATTGCGCTAAAGAAAATATATTGTGAAGTCAATCGTGTATTCTTATTATTCAAGAAGTGGAAAAGATAGAGACATATATTGTTACAGTTACCACATGCTAAAAACAGTGAAGAAAAAACAAGACAAGACAAGCATGGCGCATATAATATCCATTCTCCTATAATGGGAGGCTTGAGCCTACTAGTGGGACATTTATGGGCTGTTGTTATATATTATTACTAGGATTTGCCCGCAACTTCGTCCACGCTTGACTTGAGGTTCTCGCGGATTCCCGGGGCATAAAGTATCTCAGCATTTAAAAAAGAATGTAAGCTATCGTTTTAGTGGAGCCTGTGCTAATTTTTAAACTAAGCTAATTTTTATGCATCCTAACAACTTCAAACCACTCTCAGGAAAAGTTCCACTGGATTTCCGGGATAAAAATTATTATGCCTAATTCTTATACTATTACTAGCTGACCCGGCGAACTTCGTACTTCGCCATATTTTCTGAATTCCTAAAAGACTTTCTTTCATCACACAAAAACAAAATCGCCATAATCGGTCGAAGTGGTTAGGAGGATTCTAGAACCCGATCTCAGCGCCACCTACCGGTTCTAATTGCGAAGCTAAATCATCCGGGAACCCACTCAAACACACAAAATCGCTCCCGGTGATTAGGAGGATTCTAGAACCCGATCTCAGCGCTACCTACCGGTTCTAATTGCGAATCTAAACCTTTCGGGAACCCACTCAAACACACAAAAACAAAATCACCAAAATCTAAAATATGCATCGTGTTCTCCGTTGTTTATATAAGCTATTCCAATTGTTTAGAATTTTATAATATTATTGATAATAAACATTTGATTTGACATTTGTACATTTAAAGTTTTTGTCTTAAATATATTCTGCAACGGTTTAATGCCTTTAAAAGAAAACTTTAAATCACGTATGTCGCATTGCGAGATTTTGCAGAATTCAGATATAGATATATATTTCAAGGGCCCGATCACGGCCTTATCGCCAGGAGCGACAGCTAAGCATGATGCAACGAGCGGAAAATTCAAAAATATTAAGTACGTAGTCGCACTTATAGCTCGTCCCTATATCTTACCGACTGTTAATTTGTCTTACTATCGATTCAAATTTGGCTTAAGTTGAAATCACCTTTCCACCAAAATTCAACCTTATTATTGGTTAAATTTTGATTAGTAATGTATAAATTTAACCAATGCTAACATAGTGAATGAATAGTAAGATATAGGAACTGGCCATTAATTGCTACGTGGTCATTCCGTCGACTCAACGTGTCGCTCAATGCTAATTTAAAAGTCGTGGCTGGACCGTAAGTCTCCCAAGAATGATTTATTGAGTACAACTACTTTTTAAACATATATAAAAATCGTATATTAACCAGACTTGGCCTCTTTGTCAAAAATGTAAATCTTCCTCAAGCCACCCGTATTCTTGGGCGCGTCTTAATTCCCCCCTAACCTTGATTACGCGTTCTAATAGACCTGACCTACCTCACGTTCCACATTTAAAATTATCCCGAATCTGGAAGATGGGGGGCGAGACAAATGAGCGTCCCAAAACTCGCTCCGGGGCGTTCGGGGTGTATTTAAAAAACAAGGGAGAAATGGTCATAAGTAAAAACGCGGATGAGATCATGCAATATCGCTTTTTCCCTTAATTCAGAGTTTTGTTTTTATTTTTGACATTCTTATTCAAACTATAAGTGTTACTTGAATTTTAAGCGTGTAATATACACATAATATGTATTTATGTGTTATTGAAAAGTGAAAGTAAGGGTTATGCATTCATAGGAGCCGGTCAACATTTTTGTTTCAGTTTTTGTGTATATATATTCGTTATAGCACATATACTGTATACATACTTTAAGTCAATTAAACGTGTCTCAAACGATGAGTAAGTAACATAATATAATATTCATCAAGTGGGCCGTCTACCCGTCTGCTGAAATCCAGCAATAAAAAAATTAAAAAAATATTACTTGAGCATAAACGTGTCGCTTCTGTGCTTGGACTTCCCTGTTTGAGAATGGTGAGGCGTATACTCGCCAGACTAAGGCTGGTTAACGGGTAGACTTGAATCATTTTCTTTCTTTCATTCTCAGTATGTAGTAATTATAAAAATATGTAAATTAGATCTGAAAAAATGCTTAAGCGATTCATGGTTCAGGTCAGGACCTAAGCCCATGTTATGTGATTAATAGTATTTTTAAGAAATATTCCAGTTTTATCTTAGAAGAAATCTATTTTTTTTATATTTGAGAGATAACTTAAAACCACAACTTCTTTCATTATAAAACACTAACTAAAAGTTGCCTCAACACCATTTTTGCAGTGTCAAGGGCAATAGAATGCAACTTTACAATATAAACAGCAACATTCCAGAGCTTCCCGACACCCGGCAGTTTCCCGGGGAAGTCCAATCAAACTTTCCCCGCTTTCACTATCGCATAACGCCGTCCCTAAGCGGTATAATTAAACGTTTCATGAATGGGAGGGAAAGAAAAGGGAAACGAGCGAGCGAGATGGAATCGTCTGCTGTACCAATAATCAGTTTCACGGCAAGCGCAAATTATGTGGGGAAACGGGGGTGTTGAATTAACGCTTTAACAAGGTCACACAGTTTGAAAGCCGAACGCAAATATATGCGAACAGCTGATTTTGTTTTCAACATTGCCCGTGCCAATTTGCATGTCGATTTTGAACGCACGTTCAAGGTTATGTCGTTCGGTGAAAATATTAATTGTTTACTTTTCAACGCCTTATTGAGAGGTTTGATCAGACTTCGGTCTATGATATTATACCTATAAAGTCCCTGTTATTTTACGTAAAATTTACGCGAATCAGTGTCATTGCGTTCAGTCGCATCAGATTAGTATCGATCAATAGCGATATTAGATCGCATCAGTAAGACCTTTTGTGTTTTAGGGAATTTTATAGTATTTTTTTAAGTTTTGGCAATTAGTACACATAATTCAAAATACGATTTAACGATTTTAAGCTCTGCATTTTATTTGATTTTTATATCGGTGTTACTGCCACTTTTCAGTAGCGGTGATCACAAAAGACAAAGTGAAAAGATACGTCAAAATAAAAATCAAATCGCAGTTTTTAATTACGCGAATTTTACTTTCAGAAAAAGTATAAAAAGTCTTGTTCTTTTTAAAAATGGTATATAATTATAGGATATTGTTTGTTTTTAATATCCTACAACTATTGTTCACTTTTAATGAATACATTTTTTTCATAATAAGCATAGCTTATTATTACTTTGTCCATACATACATACATACATAACTTCACGCCAGGTCCCTTGCGGGGTAGGCACGAACAACAGAGCGCCATACAGGCTTATTCTTACACACCTCACTTGCTTCTTTGACATTACGTTGTACGATATTACGTTGTATCTCGCCAAAATCACCTGCTAGCAATTTTAAAAAAGAATGAACCCTAATGTTTTTCAGACAATATTTCATATCGTTCGAAATTTGAATTTCCTTAAGAACTGTCAAGTTTGACATTTTATACGTCACTTAACCCTCACATCTACATCAAGGGATACCTTTTGGCATTATTTGTTCCTTTGTCAATACAGTATACCTTCCAATTTTGGACAATTACGAATTTCGTATAGCAACGTAATAATAAAGGAAAATGAAAAGGAAAAAGGTTACCAGTAGACTTTTCCGCTTCGCTTCGAACAAACCGACAAATTACAAGTGGAAACAAAACGTTCAGCCGTGTCCCGCGACAAAGGAAAAAATCGAACGCCGTGAAAAATTTGAATAAAGAATCATTTCTTTGGGCGTTTTTTTCTTTCGTTTTTCCGCTGTCAATCATTTGTCTGTGGCGCGGAGAATCGCTGTTTTCTGTGTTGATGGATGGGATTCAACTTTTTAAGGTAATATTACCTTATTTCGTGTTCTATCGCCACGTTTCTGTGTATATCTTTTGATAGGAAACTATACCCTATTTCACTTGACTGACTGACTGATTGAGGAAACTTGAAGAACTTGTTTTATTTACAATATCACTAAATATTTTCTTAAGTTTTCGCGACTTGTACACATAATAAAACTACGTTTTAACGGTTTTAAGCGCGGTAATTTATTTTATTTAGGTTTATCCGACGTTTCGGCCGCTTTTCAGTTGCCGCGGTCACGGAAGACAAAGACAAGAAAGACAATCTTTGTCTTGGATATAGGATTTTTTGTATAGGATAAACCTAAATAAAATAAATTACCGCGCTTAAAACCGTTAAAACGTAGTTTTATTAATATCACTAAACTTATACCAGGATAGGAGAGGGTTTTTTTTATTGCGCGATTTCTGCAGACAGGCAGACGACTCGCTCAATGGAAAGGGGTTACCGTCGTTTATGGACATTTGCAACACCGAAAACTACAAATGCGCTGCTGCTCTCTTAATGGAACCTGGTCACTAATGCTGGAACAAAACTCAAGATTGTTATAGCGACATACTCCAAACCAGGGGTGATGGCCATCCAGTCGGGCAAATACCCTACCACCTGGCTGTGGGTTGTTATATCACCTCTTGCGACAGACCGCTCGGGCACAGGAAATTGTATTCATTCTCCGTTCCTGCACGGATAGTAGAGGTTAAGATATTCCTTTTTTTAAGATAAGATTGTTTTAATTTTAGTATAATTTCTTTAAATTTTGTTAAATATAAACTCACCTAGTTATTTTTAAGGTGTAAGTACTTTTAGTTTTTTATTTCCCGTTATTTTATTGCACTTAGTTAATGGCATACTGTATATTGAATACAGTTAAAAGAAATAACAAATTCCTACTTGTAATTGCGTTTCTGAGCGTTATAGACGAATCGATGCGAAAAGTGTGCATTACCCCTTTCATCAATTTTAGGGTACTCTCCTCATATGTCTCGAATGTTTCAAGTGTTTTTTCGTAGTTCATATTTTATTATTTTTAAAATATACTTAGAACGAAATTTAGATCTCCGTATATGACAATAAAACAGGATTTTAATTTTCCTCGTATATTGTAATGAAATTTGGCTGATGATTTATGTAGGTATCTAGCCATATCGAGTATCCATGAATATGCCGGTAAAAATCGTCTCGTAAGCCAGCAGTAAAAACACCTAAAATGTAGATATTCAACTACTACGCTGAAATAGAAAGTTCTTATAGCAACTCGAAAGCACTTCACTGAACAATAGATTTTTTCAACACAAACACATTCTTTATTTTAAAAAATTTACATATTTATATCGTATAACCATTGCTCATCTGTCACATTTCTTTAAAAACAAAACACCACAGCTAAACGTCACTCTTCAAGCTCCCGCCTAAAATTGTTTAAATATAGAATACGGTTTCTGATAATTAGTGTTGTACCTTGTTTATAATAGAACAAAATCATTCCTTTTAATAGTGGTACAGGCAATAACATGAATGAGTAATAGATAGTTGTATATTTAAATAAATTGAAAATACATATCTATATTCCAAAATTGAGGCTCTTCCAAACACGTACATACGCAATCAAAACGACTGAAACACAAGTTATACATGTGAAATTTATCCGAGCTTATTGGTTTTATGTATATGTAACTCAAGTGATGTATCTACGTCTGTAGAATCGTCGGTTCGTATGGAAATTTGATGTTTTCTTTATATACAGCATTATGTATTCTGATACGGGTCTTTTGGTTATGTTAGGTGGGTTTTGTGTCTGGGTTTTGATGGCAAATATTCCTTTTTCTGGTATAAGGTGGCAAAACGTTGATTTCACCCCTGGTTTTGCAATCGGATATAAGCCACGGTAACCACTCCCCATTACGTAAGCCGCCTGTCTGTTTGCATGCTTTTTTGTTTTAAAGTCTATTACGTTGTTGTTTAAATTGCAATTGGATGAAGATGAAACCCACATCCTCATGGAATGTGTTCAGAACGAGGCAGCCAAAATTGAGTTATGCTCGGGGATAAGTCTGAAGAAAATGTTTTGACCTCTCCTACTTCTTAATTTATGGTGAGGTCTTTATCTGCGGGGAACTTATCACAAATATTGTCCGAAAAGCTTCAAAGCCCCTTGATAAAAAGGAAAAAGTCCATTGTATTTATATTATACCCCAGTTCATAATTCGACGGAAAAAGGGGATAAAACAATAGTTAACTTACGGCCTTACTTATAATAATCTCATTAAGAAACGATTTGGCATCTCGTAAGTAAAAGAATCGGAATCAGTCCCTAATCAATGAATATCTCTTTTTTTCACTTATAAACGTGTATTAACTATTGTGTACCTATGAGGAGCACAGATAAACGAAATTTGAATGATTAACGTAGGTTGTACCTAAAATATTCGACTAAAGAGGAGTATATGGGTGAGATTTTCATTAATCAGTTGCTGAGTAGTTTCTTTAAATTTAAGGAACGATTATAAGTAAGGCCTTTACAGCTGCTGAATTATGAAACTGCTTTAATATTTACATTGATCGTGTCATACCTTCCCAACTACAGATCCGATCCCCTTCATGTAAACACTTCGAACCGCGAACTACGCTACATGTTGTACACATTTACACGCTAGATGGCGTCGTCACGAACGCGGCGCCGGATCACGTGATCGGAATACTAAATGAAGTTTTTAAGCCAGTCGTGGTTGCTGGCGGCTCTTTAGCAAATATAACTGGATTGTGACTGGAATAAGTCAATTGTTGACGAATAAGAATGCAATTTGGACTCTTTATATGAAGAAAGAAAGAAAAAATATTTATTTCTAATAGCGACACACAACACAAAATATTAACATAGTAAGTATAGATATTATTTGTCAGAAATTGTATGCTACAATTTGAAAATGAGTTTGGCACTCAGCATTTTTTCTATTTTTTTAATATTTTTTATTGCTCCTGCAATGAACTCCTGTTCATCAGACAGGCAGACGACCCATTTGATGGAAAGCTGTTACTATCGCCTATGGATATTTGCAACACCAAAGGTGCTACGCGCTGCTGCTCTCTTAAGGGAAACTGGAACCTGGTCACTAATGCCGGAATACAACTCAAGGTTGTTATGGCGACATACTTTAGACCAGGGTGGTAGCCGTCCAGTCAGGCAAATGCCCTACCACCGGGCTGTGGGTAGTTTTGTCGCCTCTTACGATAGGCCGCCCGGCCGCAGGAAATTGCATTCTTTTCCGTTCCTGCTCGGATAGTAATTGTGTATTTGTTAAGCAACATGTGTTGTCTATCTATCTATGTTAGAAATAGGATTAAAGTTAGAAAAGTTTTATATAAAAGTAGAAAATAATGAAACACATAAAATAGTAAAGTAAATTAGAACTCTGCCCTAGACAGAGACAGAAGAGGGTGAAAAAAATGTTTTAATTGACAACAGTACAGATATTTCAGGCATCATACAGGTTACATGTACGTTACGGTAATCGTGATTCAATTTGAAAAAGGAACGTGACATTCGTTAATTCAAACGTCCTCGTTTGAATTTCATAACATTCATATACCGCACTTAGAAATAGAACAAGAAAAATCATAACACGCCTGAGTACGCGATACATTTCTTCATATCCTGCTAGCGTTCGAATGAAAAATGCGCAAAGAGTTGACTCCGCGTTGCTCTAACACCCTGTGGTTATAGTATTCATAGATCAGCGGGTAAAATACAGGTAAAGCAAAGTCTGGGCAAATCTACGACTTTTTTCAATGTACCTTACTAAACTTACTCTAGAAGTATTTAGTAGTTTGTTTTAATCACGATAGAGTAATAAGTCTTTAATTTGTAGTAAGTGTTTTCTTAGTTATTTTTTAATAAATTTGTTATATTTTTAAATGAAATATGTTTCTCCTTTAGTTAATCGGTTTAACACATGAAATGACATAAAAAAGACAGATTTGATAGTAATTTTCTGCTGATGTTTTTTAAAGATAAAAGAATTGGATTACGATGCATACAATATCTTGCATATAAGTCTTCTTGGCCAATTACTGTCTTTATGCCAGAAAAAATGTTTTTTTTGTAAACCCGTTTCTCTTTGTATTTGCGGCAGTTACAGTTAGGAAGTACAATTTTCCTGACTAAGGACATATTTTTAACTTTAATCAATTTGGGTTTAGTGTATTACTGGCTATTCCCTATAATTGCGAACTTGTTTAAAAAAGCTCACTTGAAAAATTCACCGCGTTATTTCTTCATAATACCGAATTTCATAAAAAGCAGTATATAACAAAAGTAGGTAAGTAACATAAGTATACAATTCCAACACAAACTATCCAAACTTTGTCTTGATAGTTTCTTTACAGTCTTCACCGCTAATCTACAAACACTGTGCCACAGGGGGGAACTACAAATCCCCTAAAACGGAACAAACATATACGCAAGAGAGGGACAGAAAGCTAAACCCGAAAAGATGGATGGTACACAATGTCACAGCGGCGATGTTGAAATTGTATATTTTATATTCGGTATAAAAAACCTTCACATACGATATTAAAAAGACCGTACGGGAATATTTTCAGGGTAGTAGTTATATTGTGGAGGAATTTAATCTTGCGGCGAAAAGGATGAGTACTAAAGTAAAGGATTATTGGAATGTGTCCCGTATTTTGATTTTGTTGTCGCGTTATTTTTTTTCTTTCAGCGATATTGGTTCGGATAGTGATGTGACTTAGGAGATATTCGAGAATTACAATTTTCTATACAGATGTACATAATTGAAGTGTCTGTTTGTAACGTGAAAAAATTAGGGGATAATTCGGACCAAGATATTCCGCAATTGCAAATTTTGAATTTTCGTCTGTCTGTCTGGCTGTGCCGGTTAATCTTTGAAACGGCCGGAAAAATTTTAACGAGACTTTCACTGACAGATAAGTGATATTATAATTAGTAACTAAGGATACCATTTTTTTTGGATTCCAAGAAAAAAATATGTGTGTGTGCAGTTCACACGCAGTATGAGTTAAACAAAGTGTGAGAAGGGGTGGCAGGGATTCTAAATTTCATGACGACACATTTTGTATATTAAACCGTTATAATACATTTAAGTTCTAAAAACTTTAAAAGTTTTCCAACCTCATTTTCTCGCGGGCTTATTCCTATAGATTAAGTATCTATCTCCTGTGTCATTTTTCGTTTCATCGAGTTTCATATCACAACGATTCTAAAGAAGTTTCACTCTAAAAATCTACGCAGACGAAGTCTCGGGCACAGCTAGTATATTATTATAAAGTAACATTTATTAAAATGTTGATAGTACTGTTGCTTATACTCGTGCAAGCAAAAGTCGAGTTAAAGGTGCGAACCTTTTAACTCCGCGATTGTGCAAATATTTTCTCAAATAAAGTTAAAAAAAACTAGATGACAAGGATACATACATGAGGAAAGTTACCTTGGAGTAATCACGCGGTCATTATTATCGTCCTGCCTCGAAGTCTGAGTTGCAAGCGAAGCGTGTGCTTCTTTCCACTTTCCTGGGCCTTTGTATAGAACCATTATAGTGCCATTATGACACCCGTAAAAGACTATTGTAACACAATTGTAATAATAGTCTGGGGCCCAGCTTGTTTTTCCGCACTGCGTTCTAAAGACAGCATTAATTAAATAAGTAAACACTGCAAAATTCCAGTCATCACGCGGCTATCATTCATAAGGGCGGGAACGCAATCTAGCACGCCGATCTAAGTTCATATACCAAGCAGTTTGCTATCGTCCGCCATTTTGGCGGGAAATAGCTCTATTACGTCACGGCTTATCTCCGCAAGTGCTTAGCGGTGTACGCGCGTCCTTATTTTTTATAGCCTATCTGTGGTAGATAGATATTTTTGGTTTTCGAAAAAGGGACGTATTATGTCGCGGACACGTTGAGTCAAGAAGGAGGTTCGTTGTGGCCTTAATTGGCTCAATGTGTCCGCAATATGTTATGGACAATTTGTAGTGAGCAGAATTTAAACTTGTTGTCTATGGACTGCAATATTGATTCGCTTATCGCCTACACAGTGTGTTTTTGTATGAAATAGGTTTATGTAAAAATAATTACTCGTTCATATCGGTTAATAGAATGTGAAATCTGCTGAATGATGAATATGATGATAAAATCTTTTTTAGCTAGACGTGTTGCTGGGGAGTTTTTTGCCGCATCTTCTCCTTTGAACAGTAGATTTAAATTTTGACTTACATGTATAACCTTCAAAAAGTGTTCTCTATTCGATTCGAATAAATAAAATTTAATTTGAATACGTAACCTGCTAGTTTTGAAAATTACTTAACACCTTCTTAACTCGATGGAATCTGAAACCTATTGAATCTCAATGGCTATATTGTTTTCCTTTTTTTTCGAACAACTGAAGAGAGCGGGGGGGGGGGGATAGATTTTCGCACCCCGGCGTCCAATATGATTAAGACGACCCTGATTGTAATAATATTACGTTAGGAAACTGCCTGAGCGGTTCAAGCTTTCCGCCATGATTCGAACTCACGATATTTACAACGCAACTGCGTTAGTCACTAAAATACCATACCTTTTACTAATAACAGCACTGAGTAAAACGTAATCCTGACTCAACATCCGCACAAAGCTCATACAACAAATAATTTGAATATTAACTAGGTTTATTGTTAGGCAAATTAGCGAGCAGATGTATGCAATCCCTTACGTACCTCGTGGAGCACGCATCTAATTGGTACACATTTGCATGATAAAAGTATAGCATAGGTGTGTGTGCTGTTTTATCAATAGTTAAAATAATCCGAATTTAAACTTAGAATCTGATTCAGATTCTTTTGAACTAGCAATATTTTTGAAAATCGAATCGACTTACGCGAGTACCCAAATTCAAACTTCGAATCTGGTTTTTGAATATCGAAGTCCGTATTTATTTTATCTGTATCTGTAGGTAGTACAAAATTTTGCTGTAATCCTTCATGCTCACGGGGATATAAGGTATTTGTGGGAACTTAAAAGGACTACCTTAAATCCTACAATGCAAAAAGTAGGCATAGATCCCATTGGATTGTACACCAGAGGGCATAAAGCGGCCGGGTTGAAGAATAGTATTACGACCATTACAACTATCGAAATATAGCGGATCCCTGTGTTGTCTTACACTTAGCAGTATAATTTCACTAATCGGTTCTTCATAAGCGGCTGTTTTAGATCCTCAAATTAATAATTGGAAAATATATGTGCGAACAGAAATGATAATCAGATTCAGTTGCTAAATCGTCAACGTAATGATCTCATTTATCAATCCCTCTAAAAACTTAAATGTGTGAAATCCACCAATCCGTTTAAATAAGCACGATAGGTAGATTATACAATTCAATAAAAACGGAAAGGCCCCAGTCTCAAGTGAAACTTTTATGATCCGGTGTTATACTGACCAAAACAATATAATTTTCAAAATTAAAACTTACAGCAATAGAATGAGAGGTGAATGACCATGAACGTACAGACTACACTGCATGTCAAACAAAATTCTCGACTCAACGATTGACGAAGCTACCCGCAATATTTTACATAAAGTGTTAAGTGTACATAATGCTGTGTGCTCAGAGGCGAGTTTTCGCGGCGTGCGGTTGACAGCTCGGTTAAGGAGTTATGAACGACGCGGTGCCGCGAAAAAAATAACGTTAATGTGTTGCGTTATTACGTCACATGGAAATGTAATTCTGGAAATCGTGATTAAATATTGATTTTCGAACACCGAATCATGTATCGAATAATACTGATATTCTATTTTTGAAAAATATTTATTATTGAACCATGCCAGCACACTCTCCACTGTTGAATGACGAATGTACTTGCATGCGTATATTTCTTAGTAAATTACAACGGCAGGGCCAAAAAACACGATTACAGCGCTATCTTTTTATTTATGTTCGCGTCATGTTACATATTAATAATGTTACGAGTCGCGAGACTCGAATTATAATGCCGTTAAAATTACTATAGAATTTATTAGAACTATACAAAGACATATAACACAGGTACAAATATAACCGAAGACACCAAGTCCAAACGTAATGCACAAGACCGCTATTCCATAAAACGCGCAAAGTCCGTCACTAAATAGATTACCGAATGTGTGTACATTCCGTAATCTATTTAGTGAGTCTTGCTTCGCTCGTGGTTATCGCTCAACTGCCTCATCTCTCAACTGGGGCATTACTTTATACTGCACTAATGCAATATGTCTGTATATGTGATTTCCTGGAATTCGTTTGTACTTTAAATCCGAGGCACCTGGTAGTTATCACAATACAACAATAGGCCGTAAAAGATTACAATACACAATGGGCGTTTATTTTAAACACAAAGTAAACAAAGTCCACATGCCGAAAGGTAATAAAATGTGTTTCTATAGGTGGGAATTTGTCTTTGTCGGCATCTAGGTCGTATCAATAAAATGCTTTTATTTCTTTCTGCCTTTTATGGTCTAACCCACGGTCACAATGTAATTTACCAGAACAAAATGCAAAGCTCTGACCCAATATACATATAGGTAAGCTAGTTCTGTGTCGATTTTCAAATAATTTTGTTCAGTGGTTCTCACGTGATGCTCAAGCAAACAGAAAAAAATCAAAAACTTGCATTTTTCAGTATCTGTTAGTCTAAATTAAAAACCTTTGATTTATAAAAAATATGGATAATAATTTAATTAAAATATTTTCAAAGCCTTACAGAAGGAAGAAGCAATAATCCAAATAAATTCGCATCACCTTTTGTATTATTTTATATTTAAGTATAGATATTTTTCTACTAAAAAAGTCATTTAGAGTAGGTATTTTTAAAAATTAAATTTTAGAAAATACTTCATATTCACAACGTCTAAATAACGTATAAAATTAATAAAATTCCATTTTCAAATAGTGTATCTAATACGAGCATTCCATTTTCGAAATAATAACGGAAACACCACATTTTCCACGCCACAACCAGCCAAAATAATCTAACCAGCTTTGGAAAGAGACAGATAGATAGTTTATGCATAATATAACGATCAATCAGAGCGAGATGACAAGGAGTTTATTGGCTCCCGTTGCCACTTTGCGGTGATCATTCTTGGCCAATTTTGACAGCATTTTCTTGGCACGCTCTGATATGAAATTTTTCTTATAATTCTTAAAATGCATGTCGGTTTTAGTCTGTAGAATGTGAGGACGAAATTCCATGTATACCTATAGTAAAAACTAATATTCGTAAAATATAAGTCTGCTTCTGTATACATTCGTCAGGCTTTCATTTCAGAATTGACCTATATTATATTACATATCGCTTGATGAACAAGATAAATTCTCAATAAATATGACTTTTCACAAAAAAATACTAGTAAAAGCTTGTACTTTTTCTGATTACAATGATTGTACTATTTATATTAAAACAATATTAAATAGGTAAGAGTTAACTAAATAATTACAGAAACAGAACAAAGTATTGATTTGAAAACTCCAAATCGATCTCTTAAACATTCTGTTGTAAACGGGGACGAACATATAGTTAAGGTTTTTCCTAGAAAATGAGACATAAGGATGGGATCTCTGACATATAGGGGTACAAAATTTATTTTAACGATTCTGCCGGGATTGCTTTTGTAGTACATTATGATTTGGTTGAAATATATATAATTGATGAGAGATGAGTTGGCTTGGGGAGGCCTACGTCCAGCAATGGACTATGTATGATTGGCTGCTGCTGCTGCTGCTGCTGCTGCTGCTGCTGCTGCTGCTGCTGCTACTGCTACTGCTACTGCTACTGCTACTGCTACTGCTGCTGCTGCTGTTGTTACTACTATTACTACTACCACTATTACATATAATTAAAATATGTTATTCTGTCTGCTCTTAAGGCGAAACTTGATCTCAAAAAAAATATCCAAACACCGAAACATATTTCATTTGTCTAGATTTTAACGGAAGGCCACGACACACCTTCCATGATCAAATTGTATTAGCAGAAGGTGATGTCAGGAGCCTTAAGAACAGACAAGTGTGCATGACAAGAGCTATGAATGTCAAAGAAGCAAGTGAGGTGTGTAAGAATAAGTCTGTATGGCGGTCTGTTGTTCGTGCCTACCTCGCAAGGGACCTGGCGTGAAGTTATAGATAGATAGATAGATTTTAACAACAGTTTGAACATTTTAATTAAATAACCCAGTAAATAAGTAATATACAAAGTCGTATTAAAATCAAATGGATATGAATGGATAAATTTGAATATTTTTCAACGTTAAACAACTTATTGCTAAAGTTTATGCAACATAACAAACACCTGACTAAAAAGTTCAAAAGTTCCTACAATAAGTTTATAAATATAAAATATGATATTAAAGTACTCGGATGCGCAACTCAACAACTAACTTCTGAAACCACTCCAGAAAGTCGATGAAGTTTTCACCAAACAATATATTTGTCTGCTTGCCAACCTATGTTCGAAAGTGGCGGGTGTTAGTGACAGGCGGAGCGGGTATAGGGACATAGGCGGGCTGTCTATACCTTACCATTGGTAAATTTCAACATTGTGTACTTATACAGAGTCTAGAATACGCGCAAAAAAGAAGTGCCACGGAAAATAAAGAAACTCAACGTGGCAGCTCCGCTATTTCATTGGATTTTGATCGTAATGTAGCCAGGAAATAAATTTACATATGGAATATTTTGTATTAATTATTCAATAATAATATTTACATCGATTTACGGATTAGCAAGTAATTACTTTGGAAGGATTAAGTATGGCGATTGCAGCGCCGCGTCTGTGGAACGTTTTTGGGGCGCGGACCTTATGTCAAATTTTACTTGGCAACCTCGGACAAACGAATTAATTTATAGAAGAAGCGTTTTTATTTGATGAAAGTTATAAGCGTTAAATAAGAAAAAGCGTTAGGTGCCGTACTTATAACATGCATTGTTACTCCCTAAATATCTCGGTTAATGCTTAGACATAAATATTGCACATTTTTCGTTTTATAGGCCGGTAGGTATTCTAGAGAAATATTTATAAGTATACATGAAATTGAGGGATAAAGTTTTTGATTGAAAAATCAATTGACAGGTCTTCAAAAATGATGACGTTTTTTCTTACTGCTTAATTATTTGAATCAATACAGGGCGAGGTAGCCGAATCGAAAGTCATAAAAAATGTCTTCTCTCTAAATTTTAAACTATGCATTCGAAAATTCTAAATAATTAAAGTAGATCTTAAACAATGTTTTCAACAAAAAAATGTTTTTGTTTTTTTTGGACAAATTAAATTTTTAGCGTTCACTTTTAAACAACAGTACGTTATTTTGCTCTACGAAACCTTTGCCGTAGGCGGATTGCTATAGGCCTACTCGATTTTGTTCAAAAATATTTTTTAAAATTTAAATACTCACAACAATATGAAATTAATTTGATTTTAAAAAATTAACCCGCTACCCGTTCAGCTTGTCTAATATAGTCTCATGTTATGTTAAAAGCTAACAAATAGATGTTATGAGCGAATAACTTCGTACATCGACGACGTGATAAAGTTTCGTGTGACATTGTTATTATGTTTAAGTTTATTTAATAAACATATTTAATAAATTTAATTAAGAAATTATATGTATACATTAGAATAATTAAGGAGAACTTAAGTTTGTTTTTTTATGTTTGCACACCTTGCTCACGGCCCTAATTTTTTTAATTTTATTGGTTATGGTGGCATTATCTAGAACAGTGGTTCCCAAACTTATTTTATATACCGCCCACTTTGAGAATAAATAATTTTTAGCGCCCCCATTTTTTCACCTACTTAAAAACCACTATAACGTCAAATTAAATTAATTGATTATTGAGAACTATATTAGCTGAGATTAAACATTCATTCTAAACGAGACTTTTAAGCGCAGTAGGTGTACACAACGGCGCTAAGTTAACTCTTATGGGCCACACCTGCCAATTCCCTTTTTTTTCTGGGTCTCTTACCGCCCCCTTTTAGGCCTGCAGAGCCCACAAGGGGGCGTTATCGCCCACTTTGGGAACCACTGATCTAGACCATGGGTGGCAGCCATCCAAACGGGAGTGCATTAACCACTTACCTATTAAGGGTTAATCTATGTACAAGTGGGATAACGAGCTCGTCACGCCAGATAAAAGAAGAAAAAAGCTCACTCTCCTAATTATCATAACGTTTTCACCTGTCTGAAGTAAGATAGCAATTCAAAAATAAAATAGATGTTGTGTAGTAATTGTATATCGTATAATATGTCTACCACCTTCGCCACATTCAATCTGTTTTATCCCTGCTCGTATTGTCTTGAAGAGATCGGTTTTATATATAAGACCCCCGTTATGCACACTTAGAATATTTTAGACCATAAGTTTTCTATAATGGTGTACAATAAAGAGTTATTAGCTCGCTCGTTGCTTTTATACTATCTTCTGTATAACCTTTGTATTTTGCATAACATGTAAGATTTGTCGCAGTATGAATTCTTAGTATGTCATTATTGCTGTTGTTGTTTGTTACTTCATTAGTTATTTGAAGTAATTGTAATAAAACTTCTATATTTATTAAAAACACAACCTGAAAGATAAAAATAATTCTGTTGAAATATTATTTTTTAGCTAAACGTGTTGCTGGGGAGTTTCTTGCTGCTTCTTCTTTAAACAGCGACAACACGTTGCGAAGCGGGGTACATAGAACTTGTATGTATGACCTTCAAGTGTTCTCCAGTGGAACTTTTTTCAATAAAAATCTTTTAAATTTGTATTTAGTTTAAATATCTATCTATCTTCTATAGGTTATACAATCCAACCACACACGAGTATAGACAATCCTCGTAAATTATATTTATGAGCTATAAGTCCGTTCAGAAAGTATTATTTATAAAATTAAATAGAACATATACAGTTCAAATAAATAAAACCAGATAATTGACACAGCATCACTGTCAAACCCACGCCAGAAAGTGGAAAAAAAAGAAAATATTCTACATTCTAACAAAGGAGTTGGAAAAATTGAAACCTTCATATGTAGGGGAGGATAGTAAGAAAAATAAAAAGCTCGAGGAATCGGGTGGGTTTACCCCGCTCTTCTCTGGGTGGCATTTGACAAAACAACCCCGAGCTCCCCCCGCGGCATATGCCAGTAACACATTATCTATCACCGAATAAGCCCACGTGGAATGGAGTCGAAAAATCAATATCAGTTGTCTAACTTTTTTACTATATATTTGACATCCTTGTCTTCCGTGGTCACGGCTACTGAAAAATAGCCAAAACGTCTAAATAAAAATCAAATAAAATGTAGTTTTAATTTTGTGTACTATTTGCGAAAACTTATGAATATACTATAGTTAGATGAAAAGTCAGATAACTCTCTCTTTTGCATTAGGAGAACTAAGTTTAATCAACTTAAGATTATCTTGGAAAGAAATTGAATTATTTTTTAATCTTGAATATCATCACATGCGGCAGTCGCTTGCGTAAACTTTTTAAACATTACGAGACTTATCACTATTTAGGAATAAATTTACTTCAAAATTTAAAATTAATATTGATTTATGTAAAAAATATTATAATTTAAATTGATTTAATTTTATTAACAAAATATTTTGTGTCTGAATATAAACAATTATATAAGTTTTTTTGTTTTATTTGTATGTTAAATTATGACAATATATACAATAAAATAAAACTGAATTATGAACTAAACTATCTTAATAATTGAACTACACTATAAAAATCCTTAAAATTCAATAATTATATATATATATATATATATATATATATATATATAATTATATATAAGTTAAATCTATGTTTGTAGTAGTATAGGTTCGCGTTTAACCATGTTCTTGTCCGATGTAGAGCGGAGATATGTTCTAAGATGGAGCACGTTTGCCTAGAAGGTTCACACGAGACTTGAAGACACCCATGATCAACCCCAAACCTAGCAATAAATAATACTGAAATAAATTAAAATACTTTAATATTGAATAATAAATCAACAGCTTCATTTACTATAATATTGACTTAAGATATAGACATCAAAAATCGCACGAGTGATAAAGTAAATAATTATCCTAATTTTAAAGTTTTTTTAGGTTTATGGCTTGGCAGCTAGGCCTTTAAGCCAGATCTTCGTTTACAATATAGTTTTTTCATTTTCTTAAGCGTATGTGTAGCACAGGTGAACTGTAGGTGATCAGCTAGTGACATTCAACGGAGTTCTTGTGACAACTCAAAAGGCCACATTTGACAATACAGTTCACATTTCTCACAAAACATATAACTACTACTCAAAAACTATCAATATCCTACAACTATTGTTCATTTTAGAGTAATTTTACACATTTTTAGAAAATAAAACTGCACAGCACAACGTTTCCTTTCAGTTCCCGCCAAAAGCTCTAATTTTAAAGACTTATCAATTGACCCTGAGTGAGGTAATTCAAAATATTAAACTACGAACAAGTCTCCATAGACTTCATATTTCCACACATGACACATGTGCGGAATAAAAGCGAAGTATTGATCTAGTGCCGACTCCTTTACTTTGGAACATACACTGTATGTGATCAGATAGTCTATGGGATACATTTACAAATCTACGGGAAAACGCCAATGTCGCCAGGAAAATTGGTATTTTTTTTAACAGAAACACTAAATATTTTCTTAAGTTGTCGCGACTTGTATACATAATAAAACTACGTTTTAACTGTTTTTATTTGGTTTTGGTTATTCCGACGTTGCGGCCTCTTTTCAGTGGCCGTGGACACGGACGACAAAGATGACAATTGTCCAACGAGCATTGTTAAACTTTTATTACCTACCTACTGCCTATAGCCACTTGTTCATTTTAATTTTGTTTATGGTTATTATTTACTCTATGGGAGCCTAATCTAATTTACATTATTATTAATTTATCAAATAAATTTCCGCGCTTAAAACCGTTAAAACGTAGTTTTATTAAGAAACACAAAAACCAATTTCAGCAATACTAATTATAGCGCGTATCTACATTATTTGATCAAAAATCAAGATTTTTGTAAATTTCCGAGATGTATGGGAGAAATTAAATTACGATGGAAAAATAAAGACTATAAACACTGCCTGAAATGGTGTTGATGAAAATGCTATTATTTATACAGAATAAAATATAACATCATAAAATTCCATTGCTGGGCTCCATTTTAGGAGAACATGTACAAGACAGATAAGCGAGTTTCACACATTTGTAATCTGTACACAGGTAAACAGCTTTCCCCACGATATTCTTTTTCGCAGTCAGCACTTTATGGACTATATGCACATTAGTGTCGAAGTGGTGTAAACTTACAATAAGTATTTGAACCCTTAGTGGATTAAGTAACACGTATGGTTTATTTATTTAGCTGCCACAACAAAGGCTATAAAATATTTTTGTCTCAGAATTAGGAAGTTTATATAGAATACAAGGGGCATGGACAGCCCTAGTTTAAAATAATTTCACAACTTAAGTCATAAAGCTACCCGACTTTAAAAACATCCTGACCCAATAAACTAAAAAAAAATATGTAGAACATCCAACCGGTGTGTACGGTGACAATAAATTAAGTCACACAAAGAAAAGTAGCATCCCTTTCATATCGAGTGGCACTCAAAGGATTAAAGTTTCGATACGCGTTCGATATTCGAAAAAAAAAACGTTACAATTGATTAGTTTATTTAAATAGGACTTTATTGGCCGTACACGATGCGACAAATGTCCTGTAATGGAATTGGAGCGATAGAACATTTGAATTTCGAATTCTTTATTTGAATAAACTAATGTTGTACAATCGATTATTTTCTTTAAAGTATTATGTGTGACACTGTTATAGCTAGTATTGATTGGGTAATTTAAATAAAAATTAAGGAGTATTTTTAAGAAATATAACGTTGTAAAATTGATATAATTTGTCTTAATCGATCGATTACTGCGCGACAAATGTACTGTAATGGAATTGGAGCGATATAACATTTGAATTTCGAATTATATATTTGCATAAGCTAATGTTGTATAATACGGCCGGCGTATCTTGGCGAATGTGAAAATAGGCTCTGCGAACTTTAGCGCATGTAAACTCATGAAGAAAATACAGTGACCAACTAGTACAAAGCAATGAAAAAATACAGGGATGAAGGGCGACCAATTGTATTCACTGACGAGTCGTATGCCCGCTCATCAGACGAGTGTGCATGCTATAAAGTTCGCAGAGCCTATCTTCACATTTGCCAAGTTACGCCGGCCGTATTATACAATTGACTATTTTCTTCAATGTGTTAATTTTATGTCTTGTGAGACACTGTTAGGTAAAAATTTGCTATAGGTATGTTGGAATGGGGAATTTATATAAAAGATACTCTTCTTTAAATATCAGACGTAAAATGGATATAATATGTTTTACCGATATCTGTTATAGCGACTTTTGTGTATTTATGGAAATGAATATATTATCCCCGCATATTGCTATAGCGCCTGGCGCACTCTGGAGCTGGAGCTGGAACTGGAGCATTCAGTACTGTTAGCGTCACTGGCCGGCGAGTCCCCGGACATATCGAGTTGCGGATGAGCTCACGTGAATGTTAATTTGACAAGGTTCCAGCGCATTTGCGGGGATAATAAGGATTTTTTTATGTAGGTATTCATTCGCGGAAACAACGTTTTCTGCTTTTTTATTGAAAGTAGTTGAACTATTTTTCACATAATATAAATGGCCCTTGCCTGTAAAAACAAGGCCAATTATGACTTCGAAATTTCATTTGTGCCTTAAGACGACGAAGCTTTACCAAAATAAATTAGAAAAATTAGATTAGTCAGTAGCCCTGTTTATAAATACATCGCGGCTTGCAGCTCTTAAAAACAAGACATAAAAGCAAGCCCTCCTGTGAAAGTGCATTAAAAATGAGTGCGAGCAAGCGAGACAGTTGTTCATCCTGTGAATTCTTGTATAGCTCCATCCTTGTTCAGTGTTTCTAAGAAAATGGTTTTGTGAATGAAAATTACTTTTTTCTCACGCCATTTGCTCGGTTCAGGGACGTTAGTTTTGTACTTCTTTTGCTTTACAGGGTGTAAGTGAAAGTTGGAGTGTGGAAATGGGTCGCTTTAAGTGCACCCACTTAAGAAAGTGTTACACTTCTCTTAAACATGATTTGCGTGTTTGAGAGTTGAATAAGACTTTAATTATAGTTTTCACCTTGCTTTTTTAATTATGATTTTGTACGGATTATTAAACATAATTTTATCGCTTTTTTAATTTCTCATTTACGTTTGTTTCGATATATCGACAGCTAATAATATCGAGAATGCAATATTAATTTAATATCGATATAATCCATACCCATTTCTCGGCAGTTCAATTAACAAAAGGCCGCTAATCGATTACTAACGCGTTGCATTGATAAATCGATTGTAAAATGTATTGAATTTATCAGTCCCACAAACTTATACTATTTTTATTTGTATATAAATAAATAAAGATATTTTATTTACTTTCACTCTCCCTATCTTAAATTTAACAAAACAACTAAATACAGATAATATTCTGTTATTACTGAATTTTACTACTAGTCATTTATACAATATGAATCAGATGTTTTATGGAGCTGACATTCTAGAAAGAACTGATAAATTTAGTTAAGCTAGTTAGTCGTACTGAATTCCTATGTCCCTTCGGTTTCGTAAAAATAGTAAAAATACCTCAATTGTGGTAATAATTTAGGAGCTTCCTTAAATAAATTAGAATTCAACATTTTTCAAAAAATATCAATATACTATATTAAAAAGCAAAATTACATACATACATATCATCACGTCTGTTTTATGGGGGTGGCAGAGACGACAGATTTGCATTACATTAATTAATTTCTTCAAACATACACTTTTAATATAGATTTATTTATTGCGTGAATTCAGCAGACAGGCAGACGGCCCACCTGATGGAAAGCGGCTACCATAGTCTATGGACATTTGTAACCCCAAAGGGGCTATCAATGTGCTGCCGCTCTTTAAACGGGGACTGGAACCTGGCCACTAATGCTGGTACACAAATTATGGTTGTTATGACGGCATACTCTGGATCAGGAGTGGTAGCCACCCAGACAAGCAAATACGCTACCACCTAGCTGTGGGTTGTTTTGTCACCTCTTACAACAGACCAGCCGACCACAGGAAGTTGTATTCTTTCTCCGTCACTGGACGGATAGATGCTTTTTACCTGGTCATTCTTTAAGACATCGTCGCGCTTTACCAGCACTGACTTTACCACACACACAGTTGCCATACACTTGTTTTGTTAGTCTCTTTTGATCCCCTCTACATGTCCAAACCACCTTTACACCTTTCTCAAGTCACAAATATTACAGTTGAAAAAAATAAACTAAAAAAAAGCATCATCACTTTCAATGTCCTGCCATAAAATCTAATGTTTAATAGATGTAAAAATTACGATAAAAATACGTATTCGAAATTTAAATTAATGTCAACCGGACACCTTTTTAATGTCATGCGTTGCCTATCTTTGAAAAAAAAATATAACGCCGTCTTAACCGTTACACTGCCGCACCCTTTGTGTCGAACTAAAAAAGCACCTTTGTATTACAATCTATAAAATATAACTGACAATTTTTCACATCGGTATTATAATACGAATAAATATCAACCCATAGATAAAATAAAAGGGTTTAATAGCCTATAAATCAGTATTTTAAACAATGTATAGTCAAATTCAGTACAATAGGATCGCCCTTTTTTGTGCATAGTTAAAAGTGTTTTTTTGTGTTGTTTTGTTGCCGTAAACCCGTGAAATGTTTGTTTTGTTAAGTCTAGTGGTTTGCGTTTTTGGCATGCACAATATGACGGTGTATTGTGATGATTGGTTATTATTTTCTCTTTTTTTTGTTATAATCACGAATTTGAGGGAAGACTCAAAGTTTTGCATTATTCATATGTATGTTGTGTTGGTTGTTTCTTGTTTTTACCATATTATTATTTTGTTCACAAAAGTTAGCCATTTGAGTTGTAACTTTTATAGATCTTTACTTTCAGAATCAAATGAATTGACAGTTGTTTTTTTTACGGTTTGAAGATAATATCTACTTTACTGTACTTTTTGCTTATTTTTAAAAAATTAAATTGTTAAATATTGGCTAAAGGTGAAGAATACTAGCACACTTCTATCTACCCTCAATAAATAAATACATAATTAAAAATAAAAATCATTTATTCATAACCACAATCCATGATCCATGATAATTGAACAAAATATTTTTGTGCAGTCCCTCGGTTACTAAAATACCGAATTAGGGTTCAACCTGTAAATTACAGTTGACTTTGGCAACTTTCGGTTCTAGCGGAATATAAAATACAAAAAAGGCTAAAGTAAATATTGCAAAATTTTGAAATTCTAAACCCTATACTAAATTACTGTACCTACTAATAGGGTTCAGATGAATAACTAATTAATATTGTTACAACCTAGCCGCCGATAAAGACAGGTTCCACGTACAGATTTGTAGAAGCACATTTATTACCCGTCGGCATTTGAACTAATAACATTGAAACTAACGTAATTTTTTTATGATCCTCTTCTTTTGTTTACTCATTTATTGGCATCGGATTTTGCGCGTTTTATTGAATTACGACCTTCTGCATTACGTTTGGATTTGTTGTGTTCGGTTATATTTGTATGTGTTATACGTGTTTATATAGTTCTAATAAACTTTATAATAATTCCGACGGCATTTTAATTCGAGTCTCGTAACTCGTAAAAATACACTGAAGTAGATATCCAAGCAGTCGTACAAAAATTAGATTGCTCAGATTGCGTGTGCATGTGTGATCCAAGCTTACTAAGCATGACTATATTTTTAATTTCGAAGATGTCTCAAGATTTTTTTTTTTAATAAATGATGCACCTTAGTGATACAACATTAAAATTACAATCTAATCTAGGAAAAAAGACTAATGAGTAATTTAAATCTGACCTAAAATAACTAGATATAACTTAAACTAAGAATGTGTCCAATAACACGTTTCTTATTGTCTTTATTAAGGAGAAGACACTTTGTTCATGTGTTCTTTGTTAATGTTTAGCACATAGCACTACACTTTATTATTATAAGAGTATTATAACACTAACTCAAACGGTTTTGTCCTCTTGAGTCTTCTTAATAAATCTGTATTATCAAGGAGCTGGATGGCCTCGACATTCACATGGTGATGAAGCCGTTTCTGATGGGCTTCAGCGTATTTTTTTATTACGTTAATGACGATATCCACTTTTAAGATGTCTCAAGATACAAATTACCATAAAAACAAATTTGTACAATGGGGTACAAAATGAATAGATCAAAAACTAGCCCCCAAGATATCGGATCACCGGAAGGGTTTGTCTATTACAAACGAACCCATTTCCGGTTCATCGGACGCATTGTGGTCACGAATATTAATAATCATAGACAAAAAATAATATGATATTATCTGTGTATGCTGTCTTATTATTAATTTTGGGTTAAGGATTGGACAGATGCTTTCGAGGGAACCTGGTTTGTTAAGGAGAGTACACACATTGGTTTATGTCCCTAAAGTACTTGGCTGTTAATGTAAGTGATGTATTACGCTTTTGAGTTTAGTCTATCTTTATGTGTCTATACTAATATTAAAAAGGACAAAAGACAGATCTGTATTTTTGTATGTTTGTAAAGCATGAATTCAAAAACTAGTGACCGATTTCAAAAATTCTACCACTATTAGAATGCTAAATTATCCTTTAGTTAACATAGGCTATATTTAGTTTCAATAATCAGGTTTTAAATATCTTAAAGGAAGGACAACGTCTGCCAGGACCGATAGTTAGTTATAATGTGAAACTATTTTGGCTAGCAACAGGCCGTGATTATATACAGATGGTCAGGGAGTTGGATTGTTTAGTGGTCGGGATGATCGGTAGGCCGTACAGCGGGCAGTGGGAGGACAGGTATTGTGACAAATGCAGTCAATTAAAAGAAAGTATAAATCATATCAACCTTTTTGTATGCATGAGGTGCTTACTGAGCGACAAGCAGAGCTGGTGTCACGGATGATATGCTGCGATGGATGTGGAGTGATGCGAAGACGTCAGGACTCCGCATCGTGCAGTCTCATGTCGTGAATAGCAGAAACTGCAAGAACGTCGCTTACTGTACCAGTTTACGCAGACGTAATTACGTGGGAACAATGTTAGCATGCGCTCGCAGGTGGTCGAAGGGAGGTCAAGAATGCTGCTGATGTGGAGGATGAATGCGTGCAGGTCAAACGGGGAGCTGAAGACGGCGAAGTGGGAGAAGCAGGAGGGACGGGGTGGAGGACGCCGAAGCACGGATTAATGTCGGATGATGATGATGATGATGATATGTCCAGGAAGTTTGATATTATATTCAAATTCAAAGTTTTATTCAAATAAGTTCCACTGGACAACACTTTTGACTTAATGCATGTATGAATACATGCATTTAAGTCAAAATTTAAATTTACTTCCTTTTTTATGTACACCGCTTTGCAAAGTGTTATCGTTGTTTAAGGGAGAAGAAGCGGTAAGACGACTGTCTTCTGACTCCCCAGCATAAAAAAATATTTTTAACATCTAGTTAAAAACATTTTTTCTATTATTGATATATCTCCGGCTCTTTTTTAAAAACCTATAGAAGATGTATATCTACTAGAACGCTCACAACTTACTAAAATTTGCTATGTCTGAACTAAGCTCATATCTTACTTAGATATATTTGAGAATTTTAAGAAGAACCTATCGAGTGTTTTAATACACATATATAATCGAAAAAGTTGCTAAATTATCAATGTTGTCACTACATAAAACGTGGACTCAGATTGCGAAAATGTCTAACGGGCTAGCCTGTTGCTATGAGAGACAGCTAAGGGAGACGTGATGCACGGGAGAAAAACGCGTGGCCAGACGATCCGACTGCCGCGTCGTTGTTACTAATGGCCGGTTTCTATAACTTAGAAACTGGTCATTTGCCAATTGGGATTGTTCATTTTTTCAATCTGGCTATTTGAAAAACCATTTCGCGGAATAGTGTCCTAATCATTTCTGTCTAATTAAAATTCCAAAAAACGTACGATCTTCTTGTATATTGTAAGAAATGCTTTTGACCTTTATTTGACCTTACTAAATCCAATCAGGTGGGCCGTCTGCCTGTTTACCTGCGTCAGGTGTAAAAAAAAATCTAGCTGTACATTATTTGATTTAAGTTCTGTAACACGGAGTTTCCCTAAAGACCACTTAATTTTTTTTTACGATAACTTTAGAAAATAATAATAACACGAAAAATTATAAGCCCAGCGACAAAATACACTAAAATGATCACGATACATAATGAGTAATGACAGTGACATTTAAATAGTAGGACAGATTACTATGATTATGTATAGATAATACTTACTTTTATTATTTTTGTTTTTTAGGCAAAGAAATCAATGTAAACTTGTCCCTTCTGACGTCATCAGAGAAATGATTTCAAAATCGAATTATATAAAAAATACGCTTAAAATACAAAAATCAGTATCTTAAAATACTCTATTTTACGTAATAAAAATATAAAATCAGAGGGTAATTTTTTGTGAACAATCCCCATTATCGGTTACAATTCGATATAAGCTCCATACATCTAATGTCAAACTTCAACCGATGATAGGTCAAGTGAATGAATAGTAGATTGGTCCGGCTGAATAGTGACAGTAGGTAATCACTGTATTTTCTGAATACAGACGAGAAATATATAGTTTTGATTTTAATCATTGTTTAAAGCAAAGATTAATTGTTTTAATGTGGTTTATTACGAGTTTGCTATATAATTTCAAAGAATGAAAACCCAACCTATGTAAAAAATGTCCTTTTCTTAATAGTAGATAAGGAACAGTCCGTTGGAAAAAAGATGTAATATTTTTCAAAATGACCACTTGAGGTGACACTACTACTATTCTACAATCTGCATCACCTAAATCGCACCTTTACTTCCACTGTTCGTACATTGATAGGAACGGAACAAAGTACACCAGTCCAAACCCACGTAATCCATATTAATGCAGCCAATTCATCACTCCTGAAACGCGTTACCATCACAATAGGCCCCTTCACTATAGAAAAAATAATAAACTAAAAATTATATGCAAATTCACAGCCCATAAGTTCCTATACAATATTTTTAACCCTTTACCAACTTGGGGACCATAATTTATTCACAAAAGATAAAAAAGGACAGGAAAGGTTTTTTGAGAGTCGCATTTAGTAATGTACTACATCTGTGTACAGACGTGTTTGTGTTTCTAGAAAGTGGTTTGTTCTTTTTTTGAATTTTGAAAATCGAAGTGATTAGTGATGTGGTCATTGAAACAATGTGATCGGTAATCGTTAATATATCCGGTTGGTATATTTACGTATATTGGTTGGTAACTGTATTAGCTACTTGGACGGGGTGGTATCTATATGGTCAGTGCAGGTGGCAATACATTAATTGATTATTTTAATATAATTAAAATGAATGAAAGTAGAATCACAAAATAAGTATATGACAGTAATGTCAGTAGTAGAGTCGGTGCCGATCGACCGCGACGTTCTCACCATGATCAAATTGAAGACATTTTGAAGAAAGGTCACGTGACTTTAAATAGGCGTGTATGTTTGAAAATATTAATGACAGTTGATGCAGCAGTGTTTATGTAGTATGTAATTAAAATGTCCATATACCTATATGCCCAATATATAGTCTTCTAATATGTTGTTTAATTGCCAGTTCTTATGTCTTATTAACCGTTCATTTGCCTTACTATCGGTTAAAAGACATAAGCTCACCACAAGATATGCCAATACGAAAGGTAAGGCAAGTGAATGAATGGCAAGGTATAGGAACCGGCGGTAAGTCGTATTGTTTGACAACTACTGTAAAGTAGCGGAGCGATCTTTTGATGCTTTGGAGTCAAAGGTCACTGATTTTTTTTTAAATTTTATAATGGAGCTACTTATTTATGTTTGCTTATAGGCAAACTCCCCATGGTTGGTGGTTACCGTTTCCCATGTACACTGCGACATTAAGAGAGTAGATGCATTACCAACCGTCTTACTTAACTAGCAGCTCGTCTCAGCTTCGCATGGGTGGTTTTTTTTACACCTTGGGTTATATAATTAAAGTTTTAGAAGGGATCCCTAATTTTTTTCTACTAGTAACTAAAGCCTATGTTACTCATCGATAATGTAGCATTCTAACGGTGAAACAATTTTTGAAATCACTCCTGTAGTTTATAAGATTATCCGCAACAAAAGTACAAATATATATATGTCGTTGGATAATGGTGAAGCTGGATAAAAAAAAACATACATAACTTCACGCCAGGTCCCTTGCGGGGTAGGCACGAACAACAGAGCGCCACACAGGCCCATTCTTACACACCTCACTTGCTTCTTTGACATTCATAGCTCTTGTCATGCACGCTCGTCTGTTCTTAAGGCTCCTAACATCATCTTCTGCTAACACATGATCAATTTGATCATGGAAGGTGTGTCGTGGCCTTCCGCGACTTCTGCATCCATCCACTTTTGCATTGTATATCTGTTTAGTCATTCTTTCATCATACATTCTTTCTACATGCCCGAACCACCGGAGCATTCCTTTCCTTACCTTCACCCCGATCAAAAAAACGATCGTTTTTATCCAGATTTTCCATTATCCAACTACTATCATTTCTCTTTATAATATTAGTATGGATTATAGATATGGCAAAGTATGATCTTGATATGCATCTATGTAAAAACCAAAACAGTAGTTCGGAAGTAGGAGGGCAAAGAATACTCAGTGGCCATTTTGATTCGGTTTTATTCGTATTATAATGTATACTTATATTCATTGTATTGTTCGCGCATGCGTATTAGGAGTTCGAGCTTAGTCGAAATACCTACTTTTAGACAATTCAGTATACAAGTATCACGATTTGAGGTTCGTAAAATTTTCGTGTCTGATCATTCTCGCTTGATTTACTTGTCTAGTTTAAAAGATATTATTGTTATAGCACACATCTATATATCTGTCTATCTATATATACATATAAAAAAATTGCAATGTCAAAATAAAAATGTGAAAATAATCATGGGGATAATTCGGTCCAGGTGATTCCGAAAATGCAATTTTTAGAATTTTGGTCTATCACTGAATTGTTTTTTAAATAATCGGCTGACAGACACACATATTGTATATCCCCAAATTAAGCAAGTTACGCTTGTGTTATGGGTAATATACAATGCACTACACTGGAGCCGATCCCAGACACCCCAGACCATAGTAAATAACGGAGAAAATACGTTTCCGAAAATTGCTATACCAGGAATCGAACCCGGAGCCTCTGCGTTCGAAGGCTGTCATGGTTGGACCACGGGAATTTTACTGGCAGATGCTAATTTTATAAGGAGCAACTAAGGCATTTTTTAGGGTTCTACGAAAAAGAATTAAACCATTTGTTCCAGATAATCTCTGAAACCCCTAAACCGTTTTTGACAGGACTTTTACTGGTCACATAGCTGATGTTATAAGAAGGAACTTAGGCTACTTTCGAAATTAGGGTTCCCCGAAAAAAAACCATGCGGGCGAAGTCGCGAACACAGCGTATAGCATATAAATGGAAAAATCTGTCCGTCTGTCTTTATACTTACTTACTATATGTCAAGGCTTTTTGTTTGAAGATGAATACGCCTAGATAATTATGAAGTTAATAAAGAACATGACTTCAGTGTTGTGGTAAAATTGCAAAAAAATAATGACAGTATATCATATTTAGTATGTATATAGAGTTGAGCCATAATAATTTGTAAATATCATATATACAGATTTAAAAATTGTTAGGATTTTAGTGAGATTTCTTTTGTTTTGGTCAATATTCATCGTGTATGTACTTATTATTATACTGTTTGTAACCGCACACTCACGCGTTCACATGTACACACACCATATATATACACAAACAGACATACATACCCGAACAACTTCAAACCGCTCCTGGAAAATTTTCCGCTCGCGGGGTAAAAAATATCACACCTTTTTCCGCAGAAAAGTTGCTATGGACCAGTGGAAAAACCACTTTGCAATTCGATTTCTTTTTACAGTCTGGCCATTTTAATTAATTCCCAGAAACAATCCTGTGGTATTATTCCTGGCATAAAAAGTAGCGCAGATTTTAAATATGATTTTATTTAATTTTCTGTCGATAAGCGAAAACCGCATCGAAATCGGCCCAGTAGCTTTTACGTGAACCCCGGACAAACAGACAAAGCGATAAACACATAAACAAAGAAGAAATCTAAAAAATTGCATCGTGTTTTTCCATCGTTTATATAGTCTATTCCAGTTGTAAATAACTTCAATGTACAGACACATGTTTAGAATTTTATAATATTACTTGCGCTTATAATCTCTCGGGAACATACCTAGCTATAGGTATATACAGTTACACGAGTGTCTACAGCTGTAAGATATTTCTGTCTGGTTAGCTACAATACTTATTCTAATAAGATGAAATAAATCAAACAGTCTGGAGCAGTGTAGGTACTCCATAAATTGGAATAAACAATATCCTAATGGAAACTTGTAACTCGATATATTTGTCAATACATTTCAAACGCTCCTATGACTCCTATGTACATGAGAAATGTCCTAATTTGCAAATAAGTGTAAGTAGATACCATATTTAAAAGAAACTCAACTCTAAATGCAAGTAAAATGAGGTATATTTTTATATGGATGTAAAAATGTATTTAGGTCGTTTTCGAAATACGACTGTCCCAATACTGTTTGCACATGTTTGATCGATTGACAAGGGAGGGGCTAGGTAATAATATTAGCCGATGGAACTTACATTCGATGTGTTTGAGTTAGTTTCCTCTAAGAACATTCCATTTGAAAATTATCATTCTATTGTTATAGACTAGGTAGAATACAATATCTCATTGAAAATTATGATACGAGGAAATCCCTGTTACTTTCTAATTATTTCATTAATAATTATCTGCAGACAAACACTACCTTTCTCTATTCCCAAGCGAAGCAAGTTACACTTGTTTTATAGGTCACATACAACGATCCACTGCGGGGCTGATCCCAGACGCCCAGGCTATAGCAAATAACGGAAACCTCGTTTATGAAAAGTAATATGCCAGAAACCGAACCCGGAGCCTGTGCGTTGTAGTGAGGTCAGCCAGTAAAGGCTTAGCCCGCTCAATTACAGGCCGTCGAATCAAATTGAAATCCATAAAAACTATATAATACAAAGCGTTTTCTGTAGATGTTTTAGATTCGGTCTAGTGTGAGTGGCGCCTAGTAATATTAACTAGTGGTCGCCCGTGGTCTAAATTCGACTATATACTACTATAATCACATATTTGGTGAAGGCTCCACTGTTAATTTGACTTTAACAATAAACAAAAGAGTATACCTATGCTTGTGTGTGTCAAATATGTACATGGCAGTGTTTTTTTAAAAATTAATTTATTGTGTTTTTATGGACAATTTAAAACTTATGCATTCTGAATTCCTTCTCTGTATAAACTAAATTGTCCGAAATTTCATACTCCTCCGTCCGCGCAATATTCTAAAAAGGCGTACAAAGTTTTAACTTATTGTATTAATATGATGATTTAATTTTATGCTAATAAATTCTGTAATAATATATTATCATATATATATTCATTTAGCAATAGATTTTATTTAAAAAAACGATTTTGAAAAGAACTAGAATACATTAAGGATACCATCTCAGTCATACTCTGTGCTTAAATGCCTTTAAATAAGCACAATACAGATTTTCAACTGGTACCCCATCAGAGACTCAAAGAAAAAGCCTAAAACTACAATAAAAAATTAATAAATAGTTTTGCAATACATGACTCGATCTTATACTTCTTTTTCGTGTTTATTAAGGATTTTAATATAATTCATTTTCTTTTTAATTTGTCGATTTCCTGAACAATAACTTGAATGTTCTGATTTAAACGAATCAGTAACAAGTCGACATTGTATTAAACCATAAACGGTAATAACTTAATTAACGAGCCACGATGCCACTGAACCAGTCGAATTATCATCAAAATTGATCAAGCAATTTCATCCAATAATACTGGCAGGCTATAATTTACTCGAATAAAGGCCATAAAGAAGGTAGCGTGATGAGAAATAAATTCTAATTTCGAATTTGAATTCGTCTGTTCCAATTTTAAATTTAAATCTAGTTCCACCAATCAGAACGGTGTTCTTAATTTAACCTTTTCTAATTACAGTGTCTATTTAGAATTTTCCAAAAGGGACGTGTGGGCAATTTCGCGCATACTTAGGTCTCGAATTCTCAAAAATAACAAATGTAAAAACAATAGGAAATATTCACCAACGGCCATTTTTTTATTTGATTCCAAAGCATACCTACTGCTTACACCCAATTACGATTTCTGGTAAAGATTTTTGTTTCGTTTTCACAAAATGTAAATTTATAAAAAAGGACACGCTCTATGCACACGGAACTCTTCACTGTGTATATAGTTAGATACCTACATCTAGAAACCAAATAAAATATTATATTCAACACCTTTGAAACAATAAGTGTGAATATAAAAACTGAAATACCACTTGTAGAGGAATTAAGTAAGTCAAACACCCCGAAAATATATAAACAAGAATATTAGAGCTTAATATTAAATAATAAAAATATAAATTACAGACACTTTATTATAAGGCAAATTAGATGTTGAAGATAGAATGACTATCATAAATATATTTTTATAAAGCTGTAATATACCTTCATAACTTATGTACCTACTAGTAGCAGGCCTGTCAGATATTGTCCTGTCCTAAAAAAATACATGTGGAACCCGATTGCAGCATCACCTCCCGGGTCCAATTATGAATGTAAACCATCCCGAGACCTACTAAAACACGCAAAAAAACTTCAAAATCTCTCCAGGAGTTTAAGACGTGTGTGTGTGACATACACGCGTTCTGTAGTTAAATGTGGTTTTTGATGTTTTGTGTTCATGAATTTAATGAGCCCATGTAAGCAGCGAGCTGCTTCAGCCAAATTGTAAATCTTCATTGTCATATTTCACTAAAGAGCTGAAATTATTATTGCATAGAAATCATTCTAAAAATTGATATTTTTAAATAATTATTGATACTGGCAAGATGCAAAACTCTGCAAGTCATATTTGAAAAGAACAAAACATATTCTATAAACTCGTCGATTTAAAGAAAAGTATCAGTTCAATAAAAACGCAAACCCATCTGATATATTATCTGCACACGTTGCACAATTTGATGGGGTGAACGACATATAATTTATATACCTACCCACATTTATAAAATACGAATAGTTTCGTCCCACCCCTGTACCTTTCGCCCTCCGACGCAGGCATATACAACGTGTATGTAAACGTAGGGAACACGACAAAATCAATAGGGCTAACTCCTTTGTAATACCACGCGGTTTGATTTTTGAACTGTCAAAAATGTGTTCTATTTCCGAACGTACCCATATTTATTGGTTGGTCTTTCGAAATAGGTTCCCTAGATAGTCAAGCCATGCTAAGCCAAAACTAAAGAAATGAAAAATAATGTGGATTATATGAAATCCGAATAGGTATATTATCAGGAAATAATTCGATAGTTTTACGGTATCTACGTCCTACGGCCATCACAGTTTACCCATTTACAATAACTTGACACGCAGGGTTACCAATTTATAAAAAAAAAATAGCATCACTTAATCTTAATCATGTTCATGTTTATAAAACATGGATTATAAAACGTAAATATTCTAAATTTTTGTTGAAATTTTCTAATAATTGTCAAATTGAATTGTCAAAATTGTGTTATATTTTCGAACGTATCTACATTTTCTTATTTGGGCTGTCAATGTAGGTTGCCTGGATGCACAAACCATGTGAAGCCAAAACTGAAGTCACGAAGAACGTACGCTGCATGATATCCAAATATATCCGAATACTCGGTTGGCTATTTGATTAATTGCAATAGTGACGTCATAGCACAGTACACTCAAATCAAGAAGGCTGTGATTTTCTGTGGTATTAAAAAGTATCTCTTGTTTTTAATTGTCAAGTACTCCATTGTATAGAGTAACTCGGGTTTGATTTTGGAATTGTCAAAAATGCGTTTAGTTATAAACGTGTTTTGTGATTTATAATCATATACGAGTACACTAGAGCTTCCAACGCCTATGCTAAATTAATTTTTAATATATCTACTACAAATTAATATTATTCTCTATTGCGGGATAGCTGTACAATATGTAATGCCTATCATCGAAAGGATATAAATTTTGCAATGACACGCTAATGCAGTTAGTTTTTGAACTGTCGGAATTTTATTCTTATACTAGAGATTTTCACGGGGTTTCGCTTACATAAGTTTATAATACTTATGTATCCTGTAGAAATTATTAGCGTCGTATAGGATAAAAGCGAAAAGCAAACTGCGACAATTGTCTTTTTTTAAATTATTATTATAGGTACGTCAGTGTTGTTTACATCATAACCTTTACTTTGCTTGAATTACGTGAATTAAAATTTGATAATAATAACAAAACAAGACATTCAGTAGCTATTCAAGGTTAATGAACCATTCTTTGACTCTGAGTATGGCAGTTAATGTAATAATTATGCAATTTAGCTGATCATTTGACTACAAATTAACCAGGAGAACGCAAGGCGTAGGAGGTGCTTGCTATCTATCATACATATTTATCACCGTATAAACTTGACAAGTGGCCAGTATACAAATTACCCGACTGATTTAATACTTTCGTAACAGCATGCCGCCTTATTTGTAATAGTTGTATGAGGTTTATATGAGGCTATAAACGTCGTACAATTATTATGAATAAGATGACGATTTATTAAAATAACAGTCTTACAAAATAGATTTTCACATTTTGACTATTTTGTATGAAAACTAGAGCATTCATATTGCTTGACAATTCACAGCGTGATATAAATATAAATCGTTTTTTGTGTAAAACTACTCTAAGTAGGTACATTTTATTTGCCAGGTGGTAGGGCATTTGCCCGACTGGATGGCTACCACCCCTGGTCTAGAGTATGTCGCCATAACAACCTTGTGTTGTGTTCCGGCATTAGTGACCAGGTTCCAGGCTCCCTAAAGAGAGCAGCAGCGCATTCGTAGCACCTTTGGTGTTGCAAATGTCCATAGGCGATGGTAACCGCTGTCCATCAAGTGGGCCGTCTGCCTGTCTGCTGATCTCCTGCAATAAAAAAAAAAAAAAAAGAAAAAAAACATTTCAAGATTTAAAACTAGATTTTATCCAGTTTCATTAAAATACACGCAAAACCTTGATAACGAAGCAGACAAACATCTTACGAGCTCAAACTCCATACATTAGTAAAAATAAACCAAAAAGATCGGTTTATTTCGAACAAAACACCGGAAAAAAACAATTTAAATAACAATAAAAACGTCAAAAACGGTAATTAAAATTAATGACGTGGATCTATATATAAAAGACAAATGAAAGCGAGATAATATATTGTTTGTGCAGCCCATTCCAGAAATAGTTTGTTATGACAGCTCTCAGAACGACGATTGTAAATCATTACGCGTCTAATTTAAAACCGTTCGAAATGACGTTGTCGACTGTCACTTGGTCGCCATGACAGTTAGGCATAGAACTATAGACGCAGCGACGCCTTGATGTCATTTGTATGATCTATAATGCAGAGATGACATGATCAGAGTAGCACACACACACCTTTTCAACGGATTATTTTACTTCTGACAGAACGATTATTGGTCAAATTTTATTGCCCTGAAGCATTACCAATTCGATTTTATTTAAAAATCGAGTTTCTTTGTCAATAAATTTAGTTAAAAGTGAAATAAAGGCAGGGGTATGACTTTTTATATCTTATAAATGCCGAATTTTATGCTTTTAAGTTTTAATTAAAACATTCCAAAACGTAGTACATCGCTTGAAACAATAATATCTTCTCATATTTATATAAAAATATATGTTTGTCTGTATGTCCTTTATAGAATCATAAACTATACAAACTAACATTTGATCATGTGATGATCTTTAGCAAAGTTGTTGTGCATGAGCCAGAGAAGGTTTCTGAGCTGGTTCACAATTGGACCCGGTAGGTGGCGCTGCTGTCGGCATATCGATTGAAGCTGTAAGGGCAGGACGACGTCTGCCGGGACACCTGGTATTATATATAATAACAGCCCATAATCCACTAATGCTGGAAGACAACTCAAGGTTATTATGACAGCATACTGTAGACCAGGGGTGATAGCCATCCAGGCGGGCAAACTCCCTACTTGTGCTACCTGGCTGTGGAGTGTTTTTGTTGCCCCTTTCTCTCCCGTTCTTCGTTCCTACACGGATTCTATTTCGACAAGAGACTTTTAATATTCAGACAATATAACGTATGTCAAGTCAGATACATACATACATAACTTCACACCAGGTCCCTTGCGGGGTAGGCACGAACAAAAGAGGGCCATTCAGACTTATTCTTACACACCTCACTTGCTTCTTTGACATTCATAGCTCTTGTCATGCACGCTCGTCTGTGCTTAAGGCTCCTGACACCACCAAGTCAGATACAATATAAGAATACTAGAGCTTTCCCTTCAGCTAGGCCACGGGTCAACTTCTGGGTGTAGTTCTATTTCACTGACATAAAACTTAATTGGGTTGGTACTCGCTGAGAAAAACTAGTATACTTATATTAAGCAAAGTTACATAAACCTTCCTTGAAAAATTATATATCTGATGGTGAAAACAACAAAACAAAAATGGTGTACGCCGTAATTAGTATCATAATGTTACGAGCTACAGGACTCGAATTAAAATGCCGTTGGAATGACTATGGGGTTTATTAGAACTGTACAAACACGTATAAAACAGGCACAAATATGACTGGACACAATAAGTCCCAATGTAACGCACAATTCAATAACACGCGCCAAGTCCGTCACTATATCCCTTATCGAAGGTACTACACACGTCTTGCTAGTATCGTAATCCTCGTTGACTGCCCCACCCCTCCGTTCGGGCATTTTCTTATACTAAACTGTATAATACCGACATAGGGGCCGCGTTCACTGAGTTAATCCGCACATCTGGCAAGCTTCGACGTAATGCAATAAAAACAAGGATTAGTCCAACACTAATGACGGCCATAAAATAAGTACGATAACAATAGGATATTTTTAAATTTTAAACACGAAGTAAACAAAAGAACTCCGAATGCAGGAAAAGCAATAATCTGCGTTTTACGACAGCCAATTGTGCGTTTTTTGTCGGTATGTAACAATAATATACAATCTAACAGGATAATAATATACTACCTATTCCAGGTGACAAGAGTAATTTACAAACTTTTTAAACGTATTGAATTAGCTGTTCGTAAAAAAAATCATCTCCATTACAATAACTTCAGTGGTAAAAGAATCTTGGCGTAAAAGTGACAAACAACTGACATACCGATCTGTCATATTTCGTCATAACAGTACATTTTTATATTGAAATTGTGGGCGGCCGGAAATGACATAACCGAACTCAATAAGCCCACATACACACGACAGAATTTTTTGTCAGACGATAATTAATCGGACCCACTGAAAATCGATAACTCCCTCTCAGCTGTTCCTTTGTCATTCTTGAACGAAAACCTTGATATTTATATACTAAGATATGTATAGTCATTTTCGAGTCGAGCTTTTATTACAAGGCAGTAGTAGAAAGACTCGGTGTGATGCTCGATGTTTTTATAGAAGTTTGTAAATATGTTCTTTAGAAGTTTATATGGAAGTCAAAATTTATTTAAACAACTGTATAATGGAATAAAGATGAAAAACACGTTTAGTATCATTAGCTTTTTACGTCAGTTACATTTAAATCATACTTATTTTGTGACATGCAATGGTTTGTATTTCATAAGTTTGACATTTGTAAAATACTCGTATTACAGAAGGCTCATGTAAACACTCAAACGAATGAAAATATCGATCCTTTACCGCCATTTTATCGTAAACGACATTTGGTCTTAAGTTTATTTTTTCGTGCAAAAGGTATTTGAAAGAATGATTTTTTTAAGATTCTCAGTTTTCAGTAGATTAGGACGTACTGAATTAAAAACTGCAACTCTGCAAACAAAATAATAGTTTGAAATACCTTTTGCAATAAAAAATTAACTTAGGACCAAATATCGCTTAGGATAAAATGACGGTACGGCCTCGATATAGATGAAACCTTCCTGAATAAAAGCGTAAAATGAAGTGAAGCATTGTTTATAAACTTGTGTAAACGTATGTAGTATACCAGTGGTTTGACTATTTATGGGTAATTGCGATGTATCCACTGGACACTATTCCACCTATCCTAATTCCACACGTTCGGCTTCCTATTCCAATATCAGCTTCCTTTAGCCGTCTTCACAGCCAGGTGAGGGCTCGGGGTTCGGTTTACTTATTTTGCTCATCTGAGTGTGAAAAGTGAAGAAAGCAATTTCACAGCACTGTAAATGTTAAAAAAGATTCCCGACATATAATCGGTAAACAACTATATGTCGTCTACTAACGCCCTTATGTTGGAGCGTCGTATAAAAATATGAGAAAAAGTTGTGAAATATAAAGTTATATTTATAAGAAAACGATTTATTTATATGTCTTAGGAATTCTGGATTGCGATGAACTGTGACAAATAATGTATTTTAAGGCAAATTACAGTTAAGGCCATACGCGCACTACTTTATATTATTTCAAAACCTATGGAATTCCACAGAAGTGAGCGCATTACCGAATTAACTACAGATTAGACCCTCGCTATGTCTAAAAGTTGAGATTGTTAAGGTTAAATAGTTTCACATGATACGTAACGTAAAATGTTAACAATCGATGATTTTATTATATTTAAAAACATTTGGTATCAAAACATTTATTATTATTTAAAAAATATAATCGAAGTCTCCATGGTGATAGAAGAACGTGTATCGCTGCAAGATACGTGTTTTAAACTACACATATAAACGCATATACTTACATCTATGTCATAAATTTATGGCAACTTAAAATGTGTCTGAAAATTTTGTAAATTTTATAAAATATTTCAACCATCATTATCGCTGAAATACATTTACATAAGTATAGAATGTATTGGGTTAATACTAAATAATAATATTTATCAAGTGTCCCTACTTTAGAACTAGTAACTTTTTCAAATCAGTTCGTCATAAATTACATGAAGATTTTACTAATTTAATACAATTTAATTTTAATCTTAAATATTTCGAATATGGTATATCATGTTGATGTATAATAAAGTTCTTACCTCTCTGGCGTCACGAAGTTTTCAACTTGACAGTTTAACCGCGACCCGGCTTTATTTAATTTGACACATCGTTAAAAACAAAAATAACGTAAAATATTACTCGAAAGAATCCCCGTAACTCGAATACCGAACGAAAAAATAACAAAGAAAAAAATTCAAATAAATTCTAATTTGAAAGGAGACGTGTCCCGAAGGAAATTCGAGAAAATCGTCGTCTCCATGCGGCGTACGTTGAGCGAATGTCCCGCTGAAACTACGCTACAATTTCCTCCGCGAAAACCGAATCGACTGCGCTGTGTAAGTATAGGGAAGGGTGGTTTTTCCTTCGAATTTCATAAGTATCTACCTTTCTTTATATCTAAGCGCAAGAACTACGCTCACCCCTTGAGGATACCTCGTGAGACTCGATCGCAACTCTACGACGTACCGGTAACAACAACCACGCATCCCATTTCCACAGATTCTGACTTAGCCCGATAGGAACAAGTTCTATATTTGAATGTGACAGATGTAGTGTTGTGCCCTTTTAGAACGATCGATATTTCTAGTAAGGCAACGGTTACATAGATAAAATGTATTGGGTGGTAAGTAGAAATATATTTATGTATGTAGGTTCGCCTTCGAGAGTAAGATATGGTGCGGGCTTCGTTTCACGTATGACTGTGTTATTTATACGTATGTCGCTCCTGCGTGGTTAAAATGTGAATTTTGATATGTGAATACGTCTCCCAATTTGTCAGAAAAATATATTGTAAGTAGTATCGTTTAGGAGGTTTCCTTTTGTGTGTGGCACCTTTTGTCTCGTTAGATAAAAACTTTGATGTATTTGTTATCTTTTATAACCAAAATAAAGGTCATTGTAAGAGGAAAGAGGTTCAATAGAATTAACGAGCGGAAAATAATGGACCATCGGACGTGTTATATTTTACACCTATAGCTTAACCACTCGCGTGTAAAATTATACGCTGAAATAAGTTTTACGGTTTAATGATAATGGGTATAGGAAAATTCGGTTCAAAGTGTTGCGTCATATCGGAATTTTATCAAATTGAGGGGCGACTGATTTTAGGGTCCAACGCCTCGAGAGAAATAGGACTGCATTGACACACATTTGAGATTCGAACGTCTTAAGATAAATGCGAAATGATTCAGCGAGCAACAAGTTTCATTCATTCATGGGAAAGGGAGGGCAATCCAATTAGAAAGGGAAAGAGAGGAATTTAAAAAGTGAACGCCCGGAAAGTTAGGCGGGAAAACTCCGTGCTAATAACCTGTTGCTTCCGCCGGCTAAATTAAATACGAGAGCGGACCACTTTCAAATTAAAAACATCGACTGTCGATATTCCACCCCTATCGATAAGATACGCACTAAAGTATGAATATGTAGATCGACTTATAATAAAGAAACTCATCAGACACTATCGAATATTCGTACTGAATTCATATTGATATTGGAAAGTCTATACAGAAAAATTGCGTACATTTATCATTTTACTATTTATAAGCCCGCCTCCCCTTCGTAGACGAGTATTATCTTGAAACATCGATAAAGAAAAACGCTGATGCGGGCGACACCCCTAAGCTTACTCCTTGATACAGGGCGAGAAAGGGATGGCGATATGCGAATTTTTAAAACAGAAAGAGAAAGCTAACAAGACCGCGACGAGATAAGTGTTCTAATTTATACTCAAATTGCGAACGTCGTCACGAGAACCACGTGTTAAATAACTAGAACAAAAACGAATTGTCATAAGTCACATTAAATTTAGAAGCAATTATGAACCTTATGTTCAGACTTTAAAGCTGAAGTTACGTCTTAAATTTTATTTCAAGAAATATTATCTTACAATTTTTCATTTTTGAAAACGGTGGCCGATTCGTGTTGGTCATATAATGATTTAGCTTTTATTACTATGAGATAAAGTTGGAAATTGTTTGTAGGTACCGTTGGCAAATTAATACATCAGATTTTAAAAGAAAGCCGTGTGCATACTAACTAGGGCCGTGTCAAGGTTAAATTGGTGTACTTTATTAGACAGTCGGTTAGTGGGTTAACTGTACGCTTGGGGTTGCGTTGCGAAATTTTCTTGTATTCATTTACCAATTTTAAGTAATTTAAAGAGGGTTATTACTTAAGTAGGCCTTTCATCTCTATTAAATTGTTTATGGTAATCCTCCACATTACACTTAAAAATTGCTGGCTGTACGGAAAGGTCACATTATGTATGTGTAATAATATAGTTATAATTGCTTACCTTAACTTTACTCTTAATATTGTTAGATTAAGATAACTGATTTCCCTTATTTTAAAAACAAACCGCTTTTACCGCTTTACACGTTACAATGGAATGCTTATGGATAGGTAAGTAGACTTAAACTTTCAAAGTAGGCATATGTAAATATGATTTAAAGAATGTTCTTTACCAGTACCTTAGTTCATAAATAAAATAGCATTGTAACCAAATATTATTAACGTCGATTTAAACGAAATGTTTGCTACGTTAATCAATGCCAGGGTTCGGACCTGCATTATTGGAATAAGAACGGCATTGTAAGCACTAAACTATGACGACTTAGGGTTGATTTATAAATATCTATATATTTTAAATTCTTCTGTGCGTGTATATGTGACTGAACTTCTCCTAAACGGCTGGACCGATTTTGATGAAATGTTTTATGTGTGTTCAAGTAGAGTCAAGAATGGTTTAGATTTCCAATTGGATCCTGTAGGTGCTGCTGTAATCGGGTTCTATATTTTATTTCTTCAAGGCAGGACGAGCCGGGATAGCTAGTGATAATATAAGATTCTAAACACGCCGTGTTTGTACATTGAAGCTATTTATTTAAAAAAACCAACCGGAGTAGACTATATAAGCGAGAACACGATGCATTTTTTTTAGATTTTTGTCTCTTTCTCAGTTTGTCTGTTTGTTCGCGATTCAAGTAAGAACTACTGGGCCCATTTCAAGCGGTTTTCGCTGATCGAAAGCAAATTCTTAGATTTCAAATTTGCGCTACTTTTTACTTTCTACGGGAATTTTTCTGGGAATAATTTAAATTGTGCAGATTTAAAATATAAAAAGCGTGTGCGTCTCGGGACGCCCGACGGAAGTGATGACTTAGCCTGCCTACCGCTACCGTATGCGTGAGAGGACGGGAAGCCAGACGTTATGTTGCGTTACGTAACGAAGCGGTTTATCCTCACATAAGAAGTTGTCACTTCAAAAAACGATTTCAATGTGATTTTTCACTGATCGATACCAGATTTTATGTAATAAAATATTTTTATGCTGGGTATCCCCAGGGGAATTTCCTGAAAGCGGTTTGTAATATTTCGCGTACATAAAAATTATCTTTGCCGACACAGTTTTCACTAAAACTATACCTTATATTCTTTTTAAATGCTGTCTCTCGGCAAGCGTGGACAAATTCGCGGGCATTTCCTAGTTACTTATAAACTTCGTGAATGATTTTTCCCTTATTAAATATAGTTACTGACTAAATATTATAAATAAAATTACATGCTATGTTTACCTTTTAAACCTTACCTGGACTTCCACATTATTCATAACCAAAATTAGCCAAATCAGTCCAGCCGTTCTCGAGTTTTAGCGAGACAAACGAACAGAAATTGATTTTTTAACTATATATACTAGTATGTATGATTTAAGCCTACGCTATTAGAATAAAACGCAGATACTTCATTATCATACGATACTATTCGAAGAAAGCATCAAACCACGATCGCTACCTTCTCAAAATCCAACCCGTCCAAGGGGTATCGGAGGGAAGCCACCCCAACTCATTGAGATGCGCCATGCGTGTCTAGTGTCAAAATTTTACATGTTTGTTCACCGGCTCAAGAATGCTGATCAGTTTTGTTGTAGCTTGAGATATAGTGTAAATAAGTCTTTATATATGACCATGGTTTAAGTACCTTACGGGTATGCCCCTATTACACCTGGGGTAATTTAGTGTTAATGACTGTGTCACGCAGATGGAACTTAGGGTTTAATGCGTTATGCGAGTTGCGATACTGTCATAGACGTTAAACGTTGACAGATAACTATTTTTTAAAATTATGGCTTCAACGCCTTCGGCATTGCCAATTTCAAAGTTTGAATGGCTTGGTGCTACACTAATATGCAATTTTAGCCACTGAAATTTGGTAGGTGATTTATACGCGTTTTTCGAATCTATGAACAACACAAACATAAGGTTACTAATTATATTACACATATATATTATTGTTACGAGATACATAGAGCTCGAATTAAAATGCCGTTGGAACTACTATAGAATTTATTAGAACTGTACAAACACGTATAAGGTACAAATATAATTGAACACAGCCAGTACAAATTGCACGTTTCAATAACACGCGCAAAGTCCGTCGCTATATCACTTGTCGAATCTACGTCTTGCTTGTATCGTAATCCTCGCTTGACTGCCCCCCCCCCCCTCCGTTCGGGCATTGTTTTATACTAACTATACAGTACAAAATTACAATTAAAATAAATCCTTTGATTTTGCTGATCACTTTAATATATGTATATATATATAGGATACTAAATAATTGATTTATAATCATCAAACTCGTATATTAATTAAAACACAATAAAGTAAAGAAATATTACAATGCTCGTCTCACAATCCATCTATCACTGTCGTCTGCTACGCAACGAGTTGTTGACCAACCTCCATCCTACACTCGGCCATCTTGAAAAACTAAAATGTTGACTATATCTAACTTCAGGATGTTGGTTGATTATAGCTAACTTCATGCTGTAGTTTTTTCGTGTGACGGTGTGCGCGCGTATCGTAAAAATTTATTCTCATCGCGCCTAAAGAAGTATAACTTCAAAAATCAACAATAGGCTATTATGTCTAATTGCAAATTTTAAATACGACGTAAACAATAAACCAGGTACGCGTTTCTTTGTCGGTATGTAACATTATTAAGCATTAAAAAATTACAAAGGACATTCACAAAATTACCATTCACTAATGTTAGTAGGAAATTTACATTGATGGGACGGAAAAAATATACAGGAACTATATCATACAGGGGAACAGAAATTTTTGGACAGTGGAAAAACATGTGATGAACTGAACCCTCGTCCGAGCCACACTCACAGAGAGAATTATCCCGTATTGTAAGGAGATGAATTAACTTTGAAGTAACTTTTGTAAGTACATAACGGTGAAACAAATAACTACGCTATATCTCAAAAACTACTTAATCCACGGAAGCTGTTGAAACTAATTTTCGTTTTTCGAAAGTTTGTGATTTTACATTAGTTTTTCAGAATTTATCAGTTAAAAGGTCAAATGTTAGATCGAACTAACAACACTCCATACAACTATGTAAATTGAGAAAAATTCAACTCTTAAGTACCTAAAGTACACGCATGCAACTACCCCTAATTTCTATTTTTCCGCGACTCCACTACAGTATTGTATAGCGGTATATAAATTACACAATCCTGCTTAATTTTTCGACCATGTAGACCCAAACAGTAAAAAAAATTAACCAATAAAAACCAGCGAAAAAATATGACACTTTCACAAAAGTTCTACTTACTTTATATAATTTTTACAGTCCATTTATCTTCCTTTACGTACACAGGTAAATAATTTAACATTAATAATAATAATATAATAATAATATCAGCCCATAAATGTAACGGACAGTATACCCGCCACGCTTGTCCAAGGCGTCTTGGCAGGTTTGACACATCGGTTATCTCGATGTGCAGGTTGCATCACGATGTTTTCCTTCACCGTTATTAGCACGTGGTATTTGTAACAATATGCACATAAGATAAGAAAACTGACTAAGAGGTGCATGCGTTTCGGTCAGGATAGAACCCGCGCCCTTCGACTTAGGGGCGCGTGCGCTAACCATTACGCTACCACGACTTTAATTTAACATTACTGACCTATAATACCTACTAATAAGGTAGTTTTATTAAAATGCAATTTCTTTTTCAAACTGAATTTTCCAATAGTTAATCGTTTCCAAGATGGTGTCGAGCGAAACACATGTGAACACGCACACATATTCAATGTTTCGGTGTGCTTGTTATCCAGTCACTCTTTTCTTAGATATTTCCCATTCGTTTTGACAGAGTACCTCGGCCTCGGTGGATAAGGGTGTAACAAGAAATTTTCGATTTACATTTAACACCTTGTAAATGAAGTTTATTTATTTGATAATTCTTTAAGTTCATATAGACATAGAAATAAAATTTATGTTACACATCTTGGACAATCAGGTGATGATAATAATATTTTGTATGATCGTTTTGAAATAAATAAAAACTTTTACATAATTATAAATAACTGGTTATTTATGTATTTTTCTATAGCTATACATTTGTACGATTTAGCATACAGCGTTTTGTTGACGCTGCGGCCTACTTTAGGCTACTTTAATATTAATATAAATAGTTCTTATAAATACTTTTTAATCGAGTCGCTGCTGACTTACTAGTACATCGCTACTTAGTTGAATCCAAGTCAGCATCCAAGCTCAACTAATGCGAGAATAAATACCTGTAAGCAACAAGGTGTATTTTCTTCACCCTTGTAGGGTTTTAGGTGTTTCTCCACGTTTCATACGTGTAATATAATGATACAATTTGGTTGTTTTAAGTAACTTGAGATGTAATTTCCCTTGATTAAAGCTATTTTAACAATAAATTAGACGAGATGACAATGATTATTACATGTAGCAAAATTGACAAACGAAATGGTTGGAATAAGAGAAATTTTTTTGTTTGTTTTACACTTAGCGTCGTGGTGTTGCCAGTGTGGCATTCTTGCCAGTATATTATATGCAGATTTTTATGGCCTGGCGCCAACAACCCTACTACAAGAAAGCACCAGCACTCCACCAACAACTGCCCCTACTACAAGCAAGAGTACAAACTGTTTAAAATTATTATTATTTATTTTCAGATATCCCTATTTTCGTAATTTACCTTAAGCACTATACATAAAACAAGTAGAAAAAAAGAAATTCAGGCTATATTTTTTTTCAATAAATATAATATTATTTAGATTGTTGAGCATTTTTAAATACAAACACGCTAAATTACAATACTTTGGGTTAAGAAATGAATACTAAGACGTAATATAAACAAAAATTCATTCTAAGCGCAATGATTACTATATGCCAATATTATTATACTTATCATACTCATCCTCCTCTTGACAATCATAGTCTAAGTACATTTGTATATCTTTTATATACATTTTTATTTGTACCTAAATAAAATGTTTTATTATTTATCTAAATTTTTAACCAACTACCAAAAGGAAGAGTTTCTCAAATCGGGTATATGATTTTTTGTATGGATGTTACTCGATTTATTCATCAATTGTTGATCGATTTTCAAATATCTGTTAATCCATAATCAGCTTATTAAGATCTGATGAATTAATCCTAGGAAAATCGCAAATTATGTTTGTTACGTAATTTCTTAGTCATATATGAACCTTTTTTTATTCAAAACGTTTACGCTCTCGAGGTCCCATGGTTAAAAAATAGCACCAGGGCAACCCAGAGAAACCTCCGAAAATTTTTTTTTCTTTTTTTTTTTTTTTTTATGTTTGCTAGTAGGCAAACTGGCAAACGGACCACCTGGTGATAGGTGGCTACCGTCGCCCATGGACATCTGCAACCCAAGGGGAGCCGATGCGTTGCCTACCTCGTTGAGACTTTAGGTATCTGTTCACGCCCTTTTTGAAGAGCCCCATATTGTAGCGCTCTGGGAAAACCGCGGGAGGGAGCCCATTCCATAATCCGGACACATATGGCATGAAGGAACGTCCGCCACGTACCGTGGAGGACTTCCAAGTGTCCAGGAAGTGTGGATGAACTCCCAATCGCCGGCGAGCGGTGCGATGGTAGAATGGCGACGTAGGCACCAAATCAAACAGCTCATCAGAGCACTCCCCGTTGTACAGACGGTAGAACACGCTTAGAGCGCCAACGTCTCTTCTGTGACTGAGAGACTCTAAGCCGTCTGTAATTTTGGGATCGTCGACAATCCGAACCGCTCGGCGCTGCAAGGAGTCAAGTGGGAGCAGCTGGTACTGGGGTGCACCAACCCAAAGATGGGAGCAGTACTCCATATGGGGACGGACTTGAGCTTTATATAGTAAAAGCCTATGTCCCGGTGTGAAGTACCGCTTAGCCCTATTGAGCACCCCGAGTTTTTTTGAAGCGATTTTCGCTTTGCTCTCCAAGTGACCCCCAAATTGCACCTCGCTCGAAATGTCGACGCCCAGGATCCCTATGGTGTTCGAGATCTTAAGGGGAGTGCCCTGAAACTGCGGCGCTAACAAAAATGGGGCTTTCTTAGCGGTAAACGCGCAGACTTGCGTCTTCTTGGGATTAAAAATGACAAGATTTTGTCGTCCCCATTCCGAAACCTGCTCCAGGGAGGACTCGATTTCAGACACAAGTCGTATTCTATTTTCCTCAACTTCTGCACGAGGGATGTTTACACGGCCAGTATAAAAAGCATCGCCCGTGCTGTCATCTGCATAACAATGAATGTTACCGGTTTGCAACATATCATTGATGTGCAGAATAAACAGTGTGGGCGACAATACTGAGCCTTGGGGTACGCCAGCATTAATGGGCTTCGTGTCCGAGCATACACCGTCGATAAGGACTTTGATGCTCCGCCCAAAAAAGAAGCTGGCCACCCATGCACACAATCCCTCGGGGAGTCCATAACTGGGGAGCTTCGACAGAAGTGCCTTATGCCAGACCCGATCAAAGGCCTTTGCAATATCCAGGCTTACTGCCAACGCTTCCCCCTTACTCTCAATGGCGGCTGCCCATTGGTGAGTCAGGTACACTAAAAGATCACCAGCACTCCGTCCATAACGGAAACCGTATTGGCGGTCATTTAAAAGCTGGTTCTCCTCTAAGTACCCGAGAAGACGCGTATTTATAACGCGCTCCATCACCTTGGAGAGTAAGGAGGTTATTGCAATAGGTCTGAAATTGGACGGGTCTGTACGGTCCCCCTTCTTGGGAATAGGGTGGACATGGGCTAACTTCCACGAAGCTGGAACTACACCCGCAGAATAAGAAAGTGAGAATAGGCGCGTTAGTATTGATGCCAACTCAGGAGCACACGTCTTGAGCACGAGTGCTGGAATACCGTCAGGTCCACTAGACTTGTTGACGTCGAGGGATTGGAGGGCCTGGCGTACCGCACGTTGCGTGAAGCGCACTTCGGGCATTCTCTCCGCACACCACGGAATAGTTGGCGGTACCGTTCCCCCGTCATCAAGAGTGGAATTCGACGCAAAAAGAGAGCACAAAAGGTCGGCTTTCTCCTTTGCGGAATTGGCTAGTGAACCGTCAGGTCCGTGCAGAGGCGGTAGAGAAGACTTGCAGAAATTGCCTTCCACAGCCTTGGCGAGAGACCAAAAAGCCCGACTCCCACAAGGGAAGCTAATTAGCTTCTCACCGATTTTTCGAATGTGCCGAAACTTAGCCTCCGATACACACTTCTTGCAGAATCTGGCCGCAGTGTTGAACTGCTTCTTCAAATTTGGTGTATTTGGATCCCTCCCATTACGCGCTGCGACCCAGGCTCGATAAGCATATTGCTTGCGCTTTAAAGCTTCAGCGCAAGACGCATCAAACCAGGGTCGCGCTGGGCCACCTGTACGGACAACAGTGTTGGGAATGAAGCAATGCATTCCGGATAGAAGCGTGTCCGCTACGGCATCTGCGCATGTAGAAGGATCATCCGAAGAGAAGCAGATCCGCAGCCATGGGAAGGAAGCGTAAAATTGTCGCAGTCCGTCCCAATCCGCTGACTTGTAGTGCCATACACGGCGTGTCCCAGTCGGCCGTGGACGGTCTTTTCTCACTACAGGGACTACAGAGTGTACCAAGCAGTGGTCGGAGGAACCCAAAGGGGCCCCGACGGACACCTGGTAACTCTCCGGGTGAGTAGTCAGTAGGAGATCCAACAGAGAAGGTGTATGAGTATCAATATCTGGTATCCTGGTTGGATGTGATACCAACTGGGTGAGACCATAGGCCAGGGCAAAGCTTGCGACAAATTATGTTGGCTGCGCAATTTCTCTGTCAATTGCAGACCGATTTTCATTTTTTTATTCGAGAGAATGTACTCCCGAAGTAATCTTAGTGTCACTAAGTCAGGATCTAATGAGTGAATCGCAGAGAAATCGGGAGCAACCTTTGTTAAAGTGTGTCTATACTAAAGAATACGATGGCTAATTTGTATACGCCTGCCAGTAGTACAATTTATATAGGCGCTTAATATATTATTTTTAAAGTCATTCAAGTAGTTAAGCAACTAATAAGTAAAACATTTTTTTTTTAATATTTTTATATAAAATCGTTTAAATATTCATTTTTTGCTTTTAGCATGAAGTCGGTCTTGTTTTTGTTTTGAAAAAAAATAGACAGCACAGGAGCTTTATAATGAGCATTAAGTCCGTATCGCAGGAAATCTATTATTCCCTTTTTTGAAAAAAAACAACTTATGTTCGTGTTTATTCGCATCAAATTTCATAAAATTTCTTTTGAGGCCAATGCTGTTGAGAATCAAACAATCATATAAACAAATCTACACATTCATGTAATAGTTATGGATTTATATTTATTAATGTTTCTTGTCATCGGTATTACGAAACAATCTTTATATTAAAATTACAAAAAAATACCGTACCGCTTTGTGCTCGTCGGGCACAACCGTTCAGCCTCCCCTATCGAGATCTGAAGGGTTGCTTGTTAGACGACAATATGCAGCCACATACTGGGCTCCAGCACTATTATTCAAATCTTCGTAAATTGGACCACGCAAAAGAGAATTTCAAGTTGAAAAATCTGCATACAATTTAAAGGAATAAAATCATAATAATATAGTGAATCTATTTACTGCTGCTGAATTAAAGAATCCCAGTTTGTAAAAACTATTTGTGCAGTTTTTGACATCATGGGATATTTTTACCATAAGATTTTTCATTGCTAGATGACGAAAACCAACCATGCTTTTCGTCATAGATCACTACGTATCTGCTTGAATTATTTAATACTACCGATCCCGGCACACGTACTCCTGCCTTGAAAACATTTAGAACCCGGTTATTTAAATTAAATAATATGTATGTGTTACACAAAGATAATGTAGCATTCTAATGGTGAAAATTTTTTGAAATCGGTCTAGTAGTTTTTGCGTTTATCCGTTTCAAACATACAACTTTTCCTCTTTATAATATCAGTATACATTTAAATAAATTTAACAATATTTTGTATGTCTGAAACAAGCACAAAAGCAGACTGCCCCCCCTAGTGAAAATCACTTTTCGCCTATGGACGTTGGCAACACCAGAGATGTTGCGTAGTAGTTCTAAGTAAATGTTTTTAAATTCTTTTATCGTTCGTTTTTATTTGCTCATTTCCAAATAAGATAGCTTCCGCGAGATAAGGTTCAGAAAAGTCAAGATAATTGCGAACTATCAATTCTCAGCCTAATGCCTAGCGAATTTTACTTTCAAAGCTCACGCACTCATAGCGAAATGAATAAACCCCTATCCTCAGTAAATACGTTCGCCATAAATAAAAACAAATGGCGTGCACCGCGACCGAGTGTTGCCAGCGAAAAATTGTGTAATTGATGGTGGAACGTCAGAAACAAAACTGTACACATTTATAGTGGCTCTGAAATTCAACGCTTCAACGCGAGTCGTTTCCGTATGGGGATAGTGACGGGACAACTGCCCCCAATGCTGTAAGTTTTGTCGATAAAAAAAGAACGATATTTAATCAAATTAATTATATATTTGGCAAGGTACATATAATATTTATATTTTATTTATTTAAAGGAACAACAAACAGCTGCAATATAACATAGAAAATAAAGATCAAGTGTAAATTGTCCACAGAAAAACATTTATAAGATTATCCATAAAAATACAAGAGGTAAAACATATTAACAATCAGTAAAAAGAAGTATAGAAGGATATAAAAATTCAAAGAACATTACAGAAGAAAGATAAATGTATGGTTGTTTATATTTAATAGCATGCCTATTTCGAATTGGCGATTTAAAACTAAAAGTTAAAATTATAATTATTAAGACTATTGTTACAAATGGGAATAAAAATGACTGAAGATTCATGTCAGTGAAACTGGTAATGCCGAATCCATGGAAAATACCCGTCGCATTGTTGGAAAAATGGTAAACTGGGTCACTTACTGTAATTATTATTAAATATAATTCAAAATGCGTTTCATAATACAATAATAGAATGATAATTATGCCGGGTGGCTTGGCTTGACCGGACGGAATGTCTTTGGTTCCATGGAAGATGGGACGACCATTAGTGTGGGACTCTCAAGGTTGTTACGGTGGGATACTTTAGACCAGGGCTGGTAGCCATCTAGACGGGCAAATACCCTGAACCTGAAACCTTATGACCGGCTGCCCAGACACAAAATTATTACTGCCTAGAAATAATTTTCAAACATAATGTAATCTTGATAATTATACGACATTCACCTCACGTAGTTATAGATTTAAACAACTCTATATTTACTTAAACATACATATCGAAGCGGAAACGTATCTTATTTTGCATATATTAGCATATAACATAATATTTTATTGGTAACCATATATAGATTGCTTAAAGATTCAAAAGGCGATCTTTCTGTATTCTATACATTATCATAGAAAAGTGTTGCGATGCAAATGTTTGTACTTATGAGGTAGGTTACCTTTTGTTGCAGACCGATCATGGTGTACTTTTCTTACAAAGAATACATAATATATCAAGACATGAATTTCCTGCATCATTACTGCAGAGTAATTGTGATATAGAGAGGGATGTAAGGAGAAGAGTAAAATGAATCTAGAATGGCTAAAGTGGTGACAGGTAACCGGTGTGACGTGCGACTAATATAAACTAATAAACTAATGCCACTGAAACTAAAAGGTCAAATATATAAATCTGTCATACGACCAGTCTGCTATATGGATCGGAATGTTGGGTCACTAAAGTGGTAAACCACAAACGTCTCCACTCAGCTGACATGAGAATGTTGAGATGGATGTGTGGTGTTACAGGAATGGATAAGGTGAGAAATGAGTACATAAGGGGCTCTTTGAAAGTTGCACCCGTGACTGAAAATTGAGAGGAAGAAGATTAAGTTGGTATGGGCATATAATGAGGAGAGATGAAAGTCACGTGACAAAAAGAATGTTACATTACAAGATAGATGGATACAAATGTAGAGGTACACCAAAAAAATATGGATGGATTGTGTGAAGGGTAATATGATGATATGTGGTGTGACAGAAGATGTATGTCAGAGTAGGGGAGTGTGGATGGAAAAGACATACCCGACTTCGACCGACCCGAAGTAATTGGGATGTGGTGAAAGAAAAGAGGGAGAATTTCCTGAATTTATTTTGATTATCGTATAATATTAATAATTTATTTAAATCAGACTTGCATCTATAATATGTGTACAAGATATTGCATACACATTATAAATATGTAATATATATGTTAAATAAACTAAAAATACACATTTTTGTTGTTTGCTCGGTTTGACGGCAGCACATTCAAGGCAACCCGGTGCTTACAATAGGGTGCGTCTATATAAGCCTAAACGATTATTTTGTGAATGTTTTCCATTTTGATTAGCTTGAAGTTTGAACTACCTACTTGAATCAGTCAGCTTGTCTTAATTTTTTTTATTTCATTATATTATAACTTAACTTAACTTACTACTACAAATCATCACCTTTTTTCTAGATCCCGCGTAAGCTTGTCTATTGCAGTCTGATATTTCGGTCTGGATTTTGCTTGGTGACTATCTGCTTAAAGATTGTTTTAAAGTTTGAACATTTATGAATATGTACACATATAAGTAATACGAGCATATTTACTCATATATAAAAACTGAAAAAAAAGAAACAGTAGCCAAATAACAGATGATTCCTCCTTTCTTAACTTAATTAGAGTCTCGGTCATTGTCTCTTATTCCATCTTTAATTACCCTTCAAAGATCGGCTATGTTATAATGTAGCGTTGTTTAATTGCTTATAATATAATATGTTGCAGACGAGAATGGGTGGCGCTTAACATCTGTGAGAATTAATATTCATTCGCTGCATCGTCATAAAAACTACATCAAGATTTGTTTTTCCTACAAATTATAAAACTGATGTGGTCATGCTGAGCTATCCGCGTTTTGATTGGTCGGCTGGTTTAATAATGTTACCTGCTTAATTGGTTGTACATTTTTGTTGCTTAATTAACGTAGCGACATTGTCTCAACCGCGACATTATATTGTTTAAAATTAGCATATTATCTTATTAGTATGGTAATTCGTGATTTAATAGTTCCAGTCTGTTAATTTTGTTTGACTTTTAAATATAGGACAGCGTCGTTTATCAGCAATTGATTTCTTTTTACGAGTTATGGTTTTGAACAGTTTGTGTAACTATCTAGTGTTTCCTTTTTTTGTGATGCGCCCAAACAGGCTGACGGCTCACGTTCTGGAATGTGGTTACCGTCACTTGTAGGTTTTTTATATCAAATGCGTAGCCATCGTGTTGCCCTGTTAAGTATTCATGAATATTTAAATTTATAAGTGATTTATAATCAAACAGACACCAGGCAAAAATTGGACTCGACACCCTTTCAGATCAATTAAAGGACTGACGTAGGCGAACTGATTTATTGATTTCCTTGCGGCTCCTCTAAACTTAATATTTTACCGAAATAAATAAAAGTTGAGATTTCTCACCAATATCTAGACATAATATTTGCATAAAAAGTGTAGATTTAAGCAAAACTTATACCTTTTTAAAATAAAACTACACCGCATAATGCGACCATCAATCAAAACATCATCGTTTCACGATATCGGTAATTGAATTAATAAAATACACAACCTCGAGTCAATATTATCGATAAATTTTCCCATCACTAATACGAAATACAAGGCATTTGTTAGAGTCGCAAGTCGATCCGACTCTTTCGTGGAGCACCCGAAAATAAGTGCGCTGCTAAATCGACGAACAAATTACTTTTCTACTACACCGAAGTTACGGACTTTATTGGCCGTAAGAGCTGTTCTAGTTCGAGCCAGGCTGAGCTAAGCCATATTTATTACTATGATGCCGTGAGCCAACTTAACATTTACTTCTCTCAATTTCCTCAAATTTACAAATTTACCAATTCTATACTAATAATATACTTATATATATATATATATTAGATTAAGACCATTTGCTATTGTCTTAGTTGGAAAATACCACTAAACAAACATTTTTAATTACTGTTTAAATTTGTAATTACTATGGCTATTTGAGTCGTGGTCGTTATAACGTCAGTCATAATTATATTTATATAATTAAGTTTTATATTATGATAAAAAAAGTATCTCAATTGATTTGACTGTCATCTACCCTATTAGTGTAATTGGGTATTTGACACATCTGCAATAAATTCTAAAATGATACACATTAAAAGAGGTTTTAAATATCTTAATAATCATCTTACTTTAAAACAATATCACAGAAATAATTAACTTCTACAAACACTAATTTATAAGCTATTTGACTCGTTAGAATTATGATGACATAACGCAATACGTCCTGATATAATCTAGGAAACTATGAATTTCTCATGTACTAGAAGATAAAATGGATATCCATATAATAAAGTTAAAAAATATATAGATGTCATGACAAATACCTAATTCAAATTTCGAATATGGAAATATTTTTGCTCTGTGATAAAACAGCGCCTTAACACAAAATTATACAACACTAATAAAATTCAAATATCGAACATCATAATATGAGAGAGCCATAAAACAATATTGTAATGAAACCGATACATTGAGTATCTGTGGAATTGAAGCCACTTAAGTATAAGAAGAGAAAACCTCGTATTTTTTCGTTATTATTACGTACAGAAGGTACACACTCGAGAATTTCATAGAATTCCTACATTCGGTGACATGGAAAAATGAATATTATTAAAATACGGTGCGGGCACACAGCCGCGTGTCTTGAATAGGGATGGGCCGGTCTAACAATTTAACGTCGATACATTCTATAAGCCTTACATAGTTGTCACTACTAATAACTACGTGCTAACAACGGTGAAGGAAAACATTGTGATGCAACCTGCACATGGAGATAACCGATGTGTCAAACCTGCCAAGCCGCCTTGGACAACATTGGCGGGTATACTGTCCTTTCTCCTTCAGTGGGAGGCCCGAGCCCAGCAGTGGGACACTTATTGTTATTATATTTATATAAGCTGTAAGCTGTCGCTTAACGAGTAAAGCAACTGCATCTAATTCCAATAACCTGGGTTCAAATCCCAGCTGGGATGCCTCCACGTCTTATATAGTTATTCTGACGTAATATTTTCCTTAAAAAACCGAAGGGGTTTATAGAGTGATATTATCAATAATTGTCTTAACTCTCTTGGACCTTGAACAATTTTAAAAGACCTTTTTTTAATGCAAAAGGCATTAAATTGGTGGCGTTATCGTAGCTAAAGTGCTATTGTTTAAAGGAAAAGCTAAAAGTTTTATAAAATCAAACAATATAATATCACTAGGCAATTATTAAAATACTTAACAGATGGCTAATCTTTTCTCAACGAGATTATTATAAGTAAGACCCTATAAATTTATACTAAGTAAATTTCCGGGACTTCTAGCGCTCCCAACTTATTTATGATGTAAAGAGCGGCGCAGTGATCCTCCGATGTATATGAATAATATAGTAATAATAAGAATCTAATCTAATAATATAATATTATAATTTTCGGGCTCCACCTTGAATAACGTTATAGTTAGTCATTGTGGTCAAATGCGTCTCTTTCTAGAGATCGAAATAACGCCGTTAACGAATAAACAACTTTTTTTTGGAGCTGGCAACCCTCATTCATATAAAATGTCAATATGGCGGCTGTGATTCCATTTTTGGCCATTTTACAGATAAGTTAGGCGGGCTGTAACTACTTATTCGCTCATATACCAATTTCGTGAAAATATTTTCATATGATAGGTCGTGAAGATACCAAATTATATACAGTACAGTACCAACAAGTGGAAAATATATACTCGAATTTTATTTGAAATTATATCCAACGTATGTAAGTAATAACGTGTTTTGACATCATATTCAGAAAATCGATAAGAGTTTCTTACCAAAAAAAGCTCGTCCTTAACACCCACACAGACAGACAATGTACTTATTCCATCAAATGTCACATTCATAGGTAAAAATTCAACATCGCGATATGGCGTTACCCTTTCTTTATCAAATACCAACACACACGGCGTAACAAGGTTTTCCTGCGTACTTACAAGCACCCACACTTTCCCATCACTATTTTATTATTTACATTAAAAACCTAATCCTATTTCAACGACATAGAGTTGCATTTCTATTACGTAGTTCTGTGTTTAAATTTCTAAGAATTGTTCTTAATTTCACCCTTATTATTATGGCAGTAAGATTTCATTTTAAACGAGGTCTTGTTGTTGTTTTAGGTCTTTTCAACCATTTTGTATATGGAAATCTTCAGACAAAGATCCAAAGCATTTTAAATTTTACACCTGGGGTATAAAGTCTATTTTAAGATATGGGTAGTATGAATTCAAAATATCGCGTGGGTGATCACACAAGGCAACAATAGTGTCCGAATGGGGTTGTTAGTTTTCGGTACACTGCGCATCGGTGTTGCGCATAAGCAACATGGCGGATGGACACGCTACGCGCCATTTTGAATTCACACTTTTCACTTTTAAAATTAAGTTTTTATAATTTTGTTGCTTTTTCTCACGTCATATACTACTGTGCTCAAAAAATTTATGTGAACAGTTATTAAGTGTTGTAAGAATTCTTGAATATTTTTCCATACCTTAAAAATGTTTCAAGATTATATGTAATTTTATTGCTTGTGGCTACCGCCATGAAAGCAAGACTGGGTACGTTCGCCTATATAAAACATACATGCATAGGTCTGAGAAGTTACTAAATTCTACGATGCTAAGTGATGCCATTGGTCTTTCTTCAGTTGTTTTTTGCCATTATGTTCTTTATAACATTATTATTTTCTTTAACCTGACCACTCAAAAATATAAAATGCCACGAAGGAGGTAATGTAGGTAGTATTTTAAGAGTCCGCCGCGCGATGTAGGACCGTGAATGTTGTTGCAATCGTGTTTCCCTCGCGGCGAATATTCCTCAGAGTTACCCTTGTTAAAAAAAAATTGTAGGAAGGCCAAGTGGTGCTTTACGAATCTGTCTAGCAACAAGACCTTCATTACGATTTGTTCATATTCCTATATTAATTAATATATATGAATGTTCTAAAATAGCTCCTGATTAAATAGACAATTCCAATTAATTTATGTAAAATTATTGTTAATAATTATAAAAAAGGATTTAATGGTCATCATATAATATATAAATAAACATTCGTAACTATGAATCTTATTTTGTAATGTAAAACATTTTTATTTGATTTTTTTGTATTATTTTCGTATATAAACTATACTTAATACTTTCAGTTAAGTAAAGGAAGCACTCAAAGTTTCTCTTCAATTTTTAAACATGCCCAAATTGGAAATGGTTTATTTCTTTTATAATATTTTGTGATTGTTAATCGTCTGGACGCGTTTTTTAATAAATTGAATTTAGTTTAATATTATTTTATACTGTATAAATAAATAATTATTTAAAACAGTCTAAATTTCTGAACTGTATTTCAAAGGAACATTTATATAACCTGCTATCGCGAATCGGTCCTTTGCAAGTGTTTTGTGATTACATTTTTTTTAATATTATTCATTAAAATTTATGTTGTGTTTTCTTTTTCAGGAAGCGTCAACGACGAGAAATTTTCACGGTGGAAGATCATCAAATTAGATATTTTAATATGGAAGCAAAATATTAGCGATGACACCTGCTATGTAAAACACGAAACTGAAAAGCTCCCAAGGATTATTTATGTCCAGCTAGTGATAGACGTGCGAGCAAGTACACAATATCGCCGGAGTTACGTGCTATTCTTGGCTTCTGATATGTCACATACTTAAGGTAAACGAAAATGTGGGTGAAAAAGATCATCGAAGAATAAGGAATGCGCACTTGCTTGCATGCCTATAACCCGCATTAAACCGAGCGGGCATGAGCCGTGCCCTATAAAGCTGTTCATACTCATCTGCAAGCCAAAGCTCCAGCCAAGTAGATAGAGTAATGCACTCTAAGTATACGACGTCCAATGAGCCGTCTTTCTTCGCGTACCTACTTATTAGCAAACTGTGACTGTAACCACATAGATTCAGTAATGAGGTTGTAATGTACAAATAATAATACAAAAAGAACTAACAAGAGGATTATATAATTATTTGTATGAATTAATTGTAATGTTTTTTTTTTTTTTTTTTTTTTTTTTTTTTTTTTTTTATGAATTAATTGTAATGTTGTACATAATATGAAATGTTTACTTGAGTACTGTGAGCGCACTGCGAGCTCTCAAGCCGGTTCTAGGTGAGTACTCGGCTTAAGAAGCATGGACTATGTTCACAGAAAATTTTATAGAGCAATTCGGATACATCGTGTGGCGTCCGGGCTACTCCTTCTAAGGTTCGCCCTAGGAAATTATTACACACACCATTGACGCGCACAGCTTACCGACATAATTCGTTCTGTATCAGAACAGCAACTGAATTTAATAAGTTAACCAAGTTAAGAGATATAGACTTAGACCTATTTACTAATAGTATTAGCATTTTTAGCACAAAGTTGGTCAAGTTGTATTCTAACTTTTTTATTTATTTATTATTGTTTCATTTTCATTTTCTTTCTCTTTGCGTTTTTCCTGTTATCTGTGGAGGCTTATTAGTAGCTTCTCTTAATCTAGCTTATTTTTAGTTATTATTAATGATAGCCCCCAAACAAAATGAAATAAAATAAAATACGAAACTTAGTAAAAAGACTTAGTTGTACGTAGAATCATTCGGGTCAAGAGTGCGCACTTGCTAGCACTTCTAGCGTTAATAAACACAAAAATATAGTATGAACTTTACAATATGTTTCTATTGTATTATATTGTACCCGTTATTTATATTTGTATGTATTTCAAGACCACGGGCCACAAAAATATCCCGGACATTTGGAGGCCTTGCGTGGGACCATGGAATACGTGCCTACACGTAGAAACCCCTGACAATTTAATGTAAATGTTCATGACACTGACCGGCGATTATCCCTGTCTAAAGCATTTAATAATTCGCTCAAGAACAGCCCCGGCTAGTGTAGGACTATTGTGGAAATGAGGACAAAAAGTACCGGGCTATTGGAGTGAACTAAGTGGTACAAGGGGTCTGGGAATATGGGGTCTATGGCGTCTGCCCGTCGTAATGTTCGGGGAACACGGAAAAATGGGCAGACGGAGACTCGCCACTTCCTGCATGGGCCCAAAAAATGCACTAAAAGACTGAGGAAACATGGGTGTGAGTGGCTAAAAGATGTCGAGGGGTAGGCTGCAGGTTCACCGAAGCTACTTCTGCCGTGATGCCATTTATCACTTCCACCCTTAGAGCTTGAGTCTTAGCTCTAGCGATCTCCACTCCGTGCCAGCTGGCTAAGGCAAGCACGGAGGTGGGGGCCTTGCCTTGGCCCCCAGAGTCAGGTTCGAGGTGTCACTACTCACCTAAGGCTTTGCCACATAGCCCCCCTGTGGGTCTCATTATTTATATAATTATAATCTTAATTCGGTCGGCTTTTATAATTTTTTCCCAATTAAGCAGTAATGAGATGTTTGAATGTATTTGAAAGATTAAAAACGTGTTTTCTGTATAATTTAATATAAATATTTAATATATATCGTATGGCCTAAATTAGTACCCGGTCTTTATCGTAATGAGTGTATGATATTAGTCACGCCATATTGTAAATTAATAAACCTAATTAAGAATATTTATTATTAAGATACTGATATCTTAAGGTATAAAGAAATCTTCATGGTTTGTACATATACAGCTGTCAATAACAGCTGTATATGTTTATTACTGGAGTACAGGTGACAGGCTGGCGGCTTTACTGTGATGGAAAGTGGTTACAGTCGCTTATGAACATTTGGAAAACTAGATGCTGCCAGTGTGCTGCTGGACTCGTAGCTGGGGCTGGAATCTGGCCACTAATGCAGAAGGGCAATTGAGGGTTGTTATGGCGGCCAGGGTAGTAGCCATTCTGCTGATTATGAAAAGAACTACTAAAGGTAAATATATGACATTGAGCATATGAATAAAATTTACAACGTCGAATTAGAAATATAGTCGTTTTTTTATTATTATTATTTAATAGTGTACCTCGTTAGGCTGACCTTATACCAAATGATAATTGGAAATGCGATCTAAGATGAACTTTGAATGTTTACCACGAGCCTGGTTTGCGGGTATTGCGCAAACTACGTAGGCTGTGCGAAATGCACTTCCCCGCCTTAAAAAAAAACTAGGTTGTAGCTTGGAGCCTTCGCAGACTAAAACCCAGTTACTCCAAATTATGTAGCTGGAAAGTACATAGTTCATATGAAATTAAAAACAAGTCACCCGGACCCTTCCAACCCACACCGAACTGGTCTGTCTACCTAAGAAAAAGAAACTAATAAAAGAAAACTTATATGTCGTATGTCTTCTCCATGTCATTGTCCACTTTTGAACCTTTCTATCTCTGTTTTCTCCTTCTCCTAATCATTTGGAATGGGTAAAATATGTGTTTTCTTCCCTACGGAGGAAGTATTCTTTTATTATAAATGTAGATCGCTTTTAGCGATAAGGCTACCTTTCGTTTTATCCAGTAACTACTGTCTTGTTCTAAATTTCTTTAAAAAAATTGTTTTATTGAACTATAAAGTGTCTATGTCTATGTCTACCTCTATGTCTGTCTATGTCTATGTCCTCTGTCTCACCTAGAATTAACACCTACTTTTAAAGAATATATAGTAGAGAAAAATCTGTAAGAGAAAAAGTCATTACTTGCGATAAGTTAAATATTGTTAATATAATAGAATTCGCTACATTTGTAGTTAAAATTCATAGTCCGCAACATGGCCAATAGAAGAAAGGAGTGAAACAATTCGGTGTTGGTTTGTCGTACTGTTTTTCTATACCTATTGTCAGTGTATCATTATTTATTAATAGCTAGAGATATAAATTTTGGCACGTATAAAGGAGTTTTATGTGTGTAATTAATTTTAATGAAGAATTTAAAAAAAGAAAATATAGAAGACTGAGCTCGAAAAATGGTTAAATTTGAAGATTGTGGTTAAATTTGTTAATTTGTAGATTTTAAAAATATATCTTTATTTATTTGAGACGAATTAATCGTAAATTATGAGACTATTACATAATACATTAAAAAAATACTGAAAAGTCTGATTGGAACGAAGTTCTCCTAAAATGTCTTAAAAATTCTTAAAATTCTCAAAACGTCTCAAAAAGTGTTAATAAGCATCGAAAAGTATCGAAAAACATCGAAAAAAAACAAATAAATTGTATCAAAAACAGCTTATATTACACTACTCGATATTATTTTAGATCTTATTTCATTGCACTAAAGTTTGAAATTGTATAATAAAACAAGAAGTGTCTGAAAAATTCCTGATTACACTTTTTTCGGTCTCGCTCTTATTGGCTCAAAGCGTGTAACGTGCGATAAGGAACTTCATTTCAATTATTAATTAAATAATTACTTAATAAAAATATAAAACTGCACATCAGATCAAAGAACTACTAAAATGCTTAATGGTTATTCTGACCCAGGATTCGAACCCATATTATTGAAGTGAAACTTCTATATAGACGGGGTCTTACAATTTTTTGCTCAGGAAAAAGCGTCATGGCCGCGTGTTCTAATACTTACCTTTTTAAACTGGTGAAATCTTTCGAATGGAATATCCGAATTGAATACTTTAAAAGGTAATGAAGCAGTCTTGAATATGAAGTATTTTTTTATAAGGATGAATACCATTAAACAAATAAAGAGCCTTTTCTAGGGGCGGCATTTTAATTAAATTTTTAAAATAAAAGCACACTTATTGTGGCATAGCTATAACAGTTAGACATATGCTGTTGCGACAGTTTTTGTAGACAATGATGTGTTCTGCAAAGTCGTAGTACATTATTTTATTCTATCATCAATAGTTTTCGCAGCGTAGTTTTCAAATTGGACAAGTACATTAACATCTGCCCGTAACACTTCGAGTTAAAATTTTGTTGCGATTCGTTTTTCCACTTGTCCGTTGCGATTCGTTTTTCCACTTGTCCGTTGCCATTCGTTTTTCAACTTGTCCGTTGTGATTCGTTTTCCACTTGTCCGTTGAATTTTCACTTCTAACACGTGTCCCAGCACACATTTTATTTTGAAACATGAGTTCGAGGCGCGAATACTCTTTAATGATGATGTGGTAATTATGACTAACAAATATGATTAATAATACATAATTATTACATCATGATAATACGTTGTTACAATCATGTACATTGTTATAACAGGAAGAGTATATTAACATAATAAATATTATGCATTGTTGTCATGAAGGTTATTAGTTACTCTGGTAGTCATTTACACAAACATCTGTTTACAACTTTAGATATATATTCTGCTTATTGAATAGATGGCGACACATGTTAGATTAAATACTTTTTAAAAATATGTATACAAGTCGCGAAAACTTAAGAAAAGATTAAATTTGTTTGCTTTTGTTTTTATTGTTTCTCAATTTCCATACTATAGACTATTTATTGTCAACCTATAACAAAATTATAAAATTCCAAACATGCCGTATCTGGACATTAAAGCGATTTAAAAAAGCACCTGGAATAGACTATATAAACAATGGAGAACACGATGCATTTTTTTTTTAGATTTCTTCTCTATTTGTTCGGGTTTCACGCAAGAACTACTGGGCCAGTTTCGATGCGGTTTTCGCTGATCGACAGAAAATTCTTAGACTTAAAAACTACTCTATTTTTATCCCGAGAATCCCGTGGGAATTTTTCCATGAGTGATTCGTAATTGTGCATAAAAATTAGCTTGTTCCTATACAGTTTTCTCGATCTTACATTGGTTACGCGAATTGCTAATTGTTTACTTATTCTCTTTTGATGTAAAACCACAATGATGGAAAATATAAATATATAATAATAACAGCTTATAAACATTCCACTGCTGGGCTCGGGTTTCCCACTATAGGGGAACGGAGAGTATAACTGCCAAGCTTGTCTAAGGCGGCTTGGCAGGTTCATCACGACGTTTACCTTCATCGTTATTAGCACGTGGTAATTGTAACCATATGCACATTAAATCGAAAAAATTGCTGTGAGTTGCATACGTTCCAGCTAGGATTGGAACTCGCGCCCTTTGAGTTCGGGGTGCGTGCTCTAGCCGTTACGTTACCACGACTTTTGGTAACCTAATAAAATTCGTAACTAAATACTTATGTATGATAATTTGTATTATGTTTTACTTTGCACCGACTTCAAGGTGTTTTAAATAATATATATTAATAATAATAGCTTTAGAAATAAGTTATTTTATACATTTTAGTTTTTGTAGTCGGTTTTTTTAAACGAAGTTTTTATTTTATTTAAATATATTTAATATTTTATATTTTAACAGCAAAATAACACATTCAATATTTTATAGGTTATGAAGTAAAATGTCATTTGTTGCATGTCAGTGACGTGGCACACGGAATGTGGAATACTCGACAAGCACTGTAGCGAATAGTATTCGAATAAATTATTCGATACCAGTTGTTACAGGAGTGTTTATTTTAATTTTAAAGTAACGTTTTTATAGTATTTATTAAAATTTATTTCTTTCTTTCATGTATTAAAGTATTATTATTAAGTATTTTATAAGCAGAATTAGTTTTATTAATTATTTATTTATTAACCAAATTGGGTCGTTTTTCGTCTTACGTCAAATGGAGGGTTTGCACTGAAAATCAGCGTTGTGTCGGATATAGTTCCGGCACAGCAATATGCTGAGTGCAAACCTTGTTTGCTGAAGATGCGGCGTACAGATTTTAAAATTATGCCCTGTGTATAAAAATGTATAAGAAATGTAATTGCGTCGCTAATTTTGCAAATAAAGTTTCTTTCTTTCTTTCTTTCTATTTTTTATTTGTTACTTTTTAGTGTCTAGCTATGTATGGGTGGACGTACGAATGGTGCCGCGCTTCTTAAAAAATAATTTAACCAAGAAACGAGACCAAAAAAATGATCTTGAAATGAAAACTACTGGGCCAAACTATGTCAAATTTTTAGGGGACTACATGGCAGCTATTCCGTGTCGAAAAAAAATGAATCACGTAAATCGAATCATAAATCTCAGAGTAATCGGTGTACATATGGAACGAATAGGAAATTTTTTTCATAAAAAATGTTCTTTAAATGAAAACTACTGAGCCAAAATATGTAAAATTTTTAGGGGACCAATTGAAAGCTATTCCGCGTCGAACAAAAAAGAATCACGTAAATCGAATCATAAACCACGGAGTAATCGGCGAACATACATAAAAAAAAGCAACAAAAAAAAAGATCCCGATGAATTGAGAACCTCCTCCTTTTTTCGAAGTCGGTTAAAAATATATCGTCGACGTCAGTGCAAGACCAAATGCAATAGCCTAAGTATAGCTCCACATATTTACTAATGCTAATGATTAACTATGTAACAGTTTAGAGGACAAATAATGTTGCCAAAAATGTAGTTACAAGATGACATGTTTAATACCTTTTTAAATATAGCAACGACCCCTGGTATTGTAAATGTCTATTTACGACAGTAACACGATCCTTTAGCCAGCGTCATTTTAATAGTCAATTTAAATATGATTTATAAATAAATAAAATTCTACTATCTAGTAGGTCTGATTAGATCTTTCCAATTTTGCTGTATATATTTGGAACTTTCAGTTTCTTTCTAATCTCAACAGGATACCTCTTGTAAGGTCCACACCTCATCGCTTAGAAGACCACTTATACGACGTTAAAATAATCATATTTTTCTGTAATATTAGAGAGAGAGAGAGAGAGAGAGAGAGTGTGTTAACACTTTATTGCACACCAAAATATACAATTACACTAACAATACAATTCGTAGTCTCATTGCTCAAACCGATCTCTTCCAGGCAACCTAAATAAAAAAAATCAAATTAAATCAGGCGATGTAAGTGGTGCAGGAAAAACGCAATAGATACACAAATACTTAAACTAATTTAAGACATAAATATAAAAATACATACATATATATATATATAGAATAATATATTTCAAAGTACATAAGGGTTGCTTGCACGATCGTCTTTAAATAAAATTAGTTAATCATTTAAACTGCCTAAATACGTTTTACACTAAATCTATTGACAGTTCTTCAAATATATTTAGCGACAAATTCTGCATTGTGCAAGACGCTAATCGTATTTAAGGGTATTAAATGCGTTTAGAGTTTCTTAAATAAATTTAAGGAACGTTATGCAAGCGGCCCTTGATGTATTAGCATGATTTTATTGTGTTAATCAGACATAGCTATTTTTTTATTGCAGGAGTTCAGCAGACAGGCAGACGGCCCACTTGATTGAAAGCGGTCACCATCGCCTATGGACACTTACAACACCGAAGGTGCTACAAATGCGCTTCTGCTCTCTTAAGGGAGACTGGAACCTGGTCATTAACGCCGGAATACAAATCAAGGTTGTTATGGCGACATACTTTAGACCAGGGGTGGTAGCTATCCAGTCGGACTAATGCCCTACCACCTAGCTGTGGGTTGTTTTGTCGCCTCTATAGCTGTGTAGCTATTTGTGGACAAATAGTGTTTTCTGAGTAAAATTACAAATGTTGGTAAGTATTAGGTTCTTATTATTGTAACCCTTCGCATTTCTCACAGTGAAACCGCTATGCAAACGAGCTAACAATAAAAACTTCAACTTACAAATTATTAAATTACAATCTTTTGTTGTCAATTTTGAATAAATTATAAACACAATGAATGCTCTAATAAAAGTTCCCAAGGTTTTTAACTCCCGGTACAAAAGTTTAACCCTGCACTTGGGCAGGTGTCAGATAAATCTTTTTTTATTGTCAGCAAGGTAACAGTTGGTGAGCATAGAAAGGGTTGAGATCCATTTTTTGAGATAATTCAAATTATGTAGCTTCCGTTTATTAAATTCATTTGACTTCTTGACGGTAGTTAAAATAGTTATTAGTGGCAGTTAATATTCATAATATATTATAATGAACATCAATTAAGCATTTAATGGTCTCATTTGTTTGAGCGGTATGAGCCTTTGGAATTTCTATTAGATTTTTAGATCATTGAACTCTATATAGCTTATCGGCTGCCCATTGATGTACTAAACTGAACCATTGATGTTAATAAAAAATGACTTAAAATGCATTAAATACAGATTGTAGATAGTTAACACTTTATTGCTCACCGACTATACAATTACAAAAATAAACAATTACAATATTGTCATGGTAGAAACAATTTAAACCTAATCTGTAGATGTAGGTGATGCAGATCATTAAGTATATTATAAATAAAAATATTTAAACCTTATTTATGAATTAAATACACATACTTAAATTACTTTATAAATTAAATACACACACATATATGTACATATATATTAGATACTCTAAAATATAAGAATTAGGCATAATTAGATTGTAGTTAAATATGAAACATTATATGAAAAATACATACCACCTTTTTTAGTTGGCGATATCTAAAGGGATAAAGAAGCCCTATATAATTTTTCTACAGTCTGTATGTTTGCGTGTGACATACAGTCAGAAACTACCATTTCTACAAATATAAAATTTGGCAACAAGTCTTTTGTGTCTATAAATGTGCACGGGGAAACAGTTGCATTTTAAAAGGTGAATAACAACAAATGAGAGCGAGAGAGAGATAACACTTTATTGCACACCAAAATATACATTACAAAAACAGATCGTATTTACCATATTTTCTAGGCAATAGAATAGGCGGCCTTAGCGCTCAAAGCGATCTCTTCCAGCAACCTAAATCAAAGACATTTGAATCAGGCGATATAGGTGGTGCAGGAAATAGGCAATAGATACACAATACACAAATACTCAAACTAATTTAAGAAATAAATATATAAATACATATTATATACAAATATACATACATATACAATAATATATAAGTTATTATAATAAATGAATTAGCATGATTATATTCCGTTAATCAGACATAGCTATTTGTGGACAAATAGTGTGTTCTGAGCTAATTTCTAAATGTTGGTAAGGATTTGGCCTCTCTGGCAGTAAGAGGCATGAGGTATAGTATAAAAAGACTACCCATTAAAACTAATAGTGTTTTTGTAAACTTTATGAAAATAATCTATTAACTACTTTTCTATCTATCAAAAATCAAAATCTATTAATTCCTGCAAAGAGTTGCCTTTGGCGATAAGGCTGCCCATTGTACAATAATTTGTTTTTTTCTACTACTGTTTGTCTATATTTTGGTCTAAAATACTAGTTCTAGATAAGGTAAGTAATGCACTATCCAGTACAGTGAAGATGGATGTTTTTTTATTGCAGGAGTTCAACCAACAGGCAGATGGCCCACTTGGTGGAAAGCGGTTACAATCGCCTATGGACATTTGCAATGCCTTAGGTGCTACAAATGCGCTGCTGCTCTCTTAAGGGAGACTGGAACCTGATCATTAATGCCGGAACACAACTCAAGGTTGTTATGGCAACATGCTTTAGACCAGGGTGTTAGGCATCCAGTCGGGCAAATTCCTACCACCTGGCTAAAATAGTTGACATAATGTTATACCAGTGTTGCCAGATCTCAACGATGTTCATAAATAATTATCACTGTTAAATAATTGCTATCATTACAATGTTGTTATTTGGCTATAACTTCGCATGACATGTTATTTTAAGGTAGTCAAGCTGTTTCACTTACCATACCTTGCTTTATTCTTCAAGTGATAATTAAAATTGTGCAAAAATTCAAATAAAATTTGTGGCAAAAAAATTACAAAGGAGGAATATTTTGATATATAAATAAGATCCAACAAGTGCGTGTCTATACTTCTTTAATATATAAAATTCTCGTGTCACAGTTTTCGTTGCCATACTCCGCCGAAACGGCTTGACCGATTTTGATGAAATTTTTTGTGCTTATCCGGTATCTATGAGAATCGGCCAACATCTATTTTTCATCCCCCTAGATGTTAGGGGTAGTCCACCCCTAAATTTTTATTTTTATTTTTTAGACAAAATTTTTAATTTCTATTTTTTTATGATACAACATACAAAAATACATACAACCCTAATTTATCAACCCTCTGCGACAAACCCCTATTTTTACCGGGCAGGACTACGTCTGCCGGGACAGCTAGTATTTTATAATATTACTAATGTGCTAAATCACTTGCCTTATTATAAAAAATGTTGAAAACCATTACCTTAGTTTATAATCAAATATATATTTTTCTATTCTTCTTTCTTAACTTAGCTGTTTACTGTCCACGTTGTACTTTTCTTTCTTTTTTGTTTTACTTGTTTTTAATTTACTTATGCTTAGACATAAGTACTTAAAAGTGTCATCTCAGTCAGTTCCCAGGAAGAGATCGCTTTAAGCGATAAAGCCGCTTTTTATTTTGCCGTTAAATTATTGTAATTTTTATTTTGATGAACAATAAAGTTTTTTCTATTCTATTCTATAATGTGAAAGTTTATGCGGATTGTTATTCAATCACGCTAGGACGCATGAACAGATTTCAATGAAATTTACCACAGAAATAGATTATAGTCCATAATGCTTTTTATCCCGGAGAAATGTATGGTTCCCTGGGATAACATTAACGCGAGCGTCATTTGGCTATGAAACTTTAAAAAGCATCGATCGACAATAAGTACCCCATATCTCAAAAAGTACTCGACGATTTTGTTCGAACCAATTTTCGAAATGTTTTTATGCTCTGCTATCTTGAATTACAAAATTGACAATTTTATGGTTTCAAAAGTCAGACTGGAAGGACATATTTTTAACGAAATAATTAGAGAATATGTAATACATCGTTATAATCATGATTATTCACTCACTGACTATGAACAAAGAAGAATTATTTCCAAATCGTAATTAGACTATCGCTAATATTTAATATTTTTTGCGCATTTTCACTTAGGTATATATTATACATATTGAATTAAATATTTTTTATTTAAAGTCTGTTAGCGATTTTTTTTTGAAAGCTATTCCTATAAATTAAAACAATATATATTATTGTTTAAACAATATTAAAATGATTCTATAATTTCCATGATGATATTTTGGAAATAAGATGCTATTTAACGCCTTTCATGTAATATAAATAATATTAGAATTTACTGTAAATGTGTCGACATCCCTATTATTATGGTATCTAGAAAATGTTTACACTTTAGCGATGAAACAAGATACGAAAGAGAGAGAAGATTTATTTGAATTGACTCAAATTTAAATAAGGTACTTTAACTATGATACTACAATCTTCGACTGGAATTAATTTATTACGTCCCAATTAAAAACACTGTATAACCGTCGCCCTGCTGTGATACCAGAAACCCGTTTTTATATTAAATATAAAAACGATAGAAAGGCACTTGGAATTTTAAAAAAAAACATTAATACACTGTCTGTACAGCATAGTAAAAAAACATAGAGCGTTTATACTTTTTTTTAAATTTACCCTCCACTTTCGATTTCGAGCTTCCTGCTATGCATCTGTGCGATAAAAAATGACATACACTTTTGTATAGGGATGCACTACTCTAATTAGAACCGCAGTAAACATTGAACAATAAGAAAAAGATTCATAATTCATATGCGTACATTTGTTGGACCAGTAAGGACCTACAATACAAAAGACTAAAAATTAGTACACTTCAATAATATGGCGATTTTTGTGACAATTATTAGTCTTTTGTAGTATTATAATAAACTCGTGTTTTAATGGACTAATAAGAAGGCTAGACAGAAACTTTCATACAACAACTTATTAAACTTGCATGCAAAATTATTTTAATTAATATTTTTTAATATTTTAGTAAGATTGTATTATGACCATTTAAAGTTCTTATCAGTAGAGTTGAGTTCTAACCATTTAAAATTAAAATTTAGTATTTTCCCACTACTTCGGCTACAGATATTTTATTCCGGTTCCAAATTCTATACTATAATACTTATACATCAAATTTCAATAAAATAACTTTATAGGTAAGACTGCTTATTATTTTCAACTTATCAGCGGCTTCTATAATGTAAGTGTTGGCTTTCTTGGTTCACTAAAAACAGTGGTGCCGAATTCGTTTCTTGACACAGTAATTTTTATAACAAACTTTTTTAGTTTGGTCTGATCTAGTATCTGGAATTGGTTCCAGACTTTTTTGTTGTATATCATCCATATCAGAAATATAATTGCTTGGCTTCAAAATATACAATGTGTACGTTTATTTCCCACTCCTAGTTAGGACTGTAAAGAGGGCAAAAAATTTAACATCCTCAGACTCACTTTCACAATTTGGTCTTGTACGCCCTAGAAAACTATTTCATTTGCCCTTGACACGTATAGACCCAACTAACTTTTTGTCAGAACAGTCAACGAATACAACAAATTCACCAAGTCGGATTAAGTGGACATTGACCAATTGTGGATATAGTCTTGCAACTTTGAATGCGAAATTAATCAGACTGTATTTTTATAATAATTAGTTTCCCGGACAAAAAAAACATATCATTGTTCTTTTTTATTTTTCTAAAACGAATGTATATTTATATTTCTTCTGTCATCTGTTGAGTTGAACCTTTGTAACTTTAGTTTGTAACACTACAGCTGTTAGCCCCCAAATAAAATAAATAAAATGTATATAATTTTATATAACAATATTTCTTGACACTCCTTGACACAATTATTATATCCTTCACAAACAACTTGACACAATTATGTTTAGGAACTTTGCTCTTTTATTTTTACAAAAAACATACTCGTGTCTGTGTATTCGCATGAATTCTATTCCATTCCATGTACACCAATGACCCTATGTGACGTTTGAAAAACACAAAAACTTACGAACACAACAAAAAAGCTAGTGAAGGGTTAACTTTTTTGCTTTATGATTGAGAACTGAATGTGCTTACAATATGCAAATGTCAACCGCATTAGCATATGAAGTTTTTTATTATAAAAGAAAAAATCACGCGCATCTGTCGTTAGTTCCGCTTCCTGTTGTTTTGTTATTAGATAAAAGGGTTATTGCATGTACGTCTGTATGCAAATTCATACATTATAGATAAAAAAACTAAAAGGTGTAATAGAAGAGACATGCTACTGTAATTAATGCATTAACTGAATTAATGTATTAAGAGCGCGTTTTATTTGAAAGATGTTAAAATAATTTATTGATGCATGACTGAGGTATAATAAAATAATACTGATGGGCATTAATTGTAGTTTAGTAGTTTAAGTATGCGATGCATTGCAATCAGTGGGTTCGAACTGGCGTTCCATAACATACACTGATGACTGCTTATATGCCTCATGGCCGGTTCTTATATATTATAATTCGTTCACTTACCTTATTATCTGTTAAAATTGAAATTACTTGTATGGAGCGTATGTAAAATTTTAAGCGCTAGTAAGGCAAATGAACCGGTCATTGTGTATCATCTCATCTTTAGCCAATCAATGTACACTGCTGAATGTAGGCGTCAATTCTGATATTACAACATCGTCAAAATCGTCGACTAATGGTTGTTTTTGGACGAACGAAAGTGAACGAACGAACGAAGTGCCATTATTACACCAGTGGTCGATCACTCCTTTTTTATTATATTAACTAGCTGTCCCGGTAGACGTCGTCCTGCCTGGAAAAGCTTCAATCGAAACAGCAGCGCCACCTAGGGTTCAATAGTGAACCAACTCAGAAACCTTCTCTGGCTCATGCACAACACAATCAATTGTGTAAGTTTACCATTCTATAAAGGACCTAAAGACAAACATTCATTTTTATATAGAAGATTTGGCAGACAGGCAGACAGTTGACAGACAGCGGTTACTGTCGCCTATGGATATTAGTTACACCAAAGGAGCTACCAGGTTGCTCTCTCTAAAGGGTGAGGCAACTTGCATACACATAATGTTGTTAAGCCGTTATCCTCTAGACCACGGTTGGTAGCCATCAAGACAGGCAAGTACCCTACCTGGCTGTGGGTTGATTTGTAGCTTCTTATGACGGGCCACCTGATCGCAGGAAATTGTATTCTTTCTTCGTTCCTGCACGGATAAAACTGTGACGATATTGTAATACAAAAACAACCATAATGACTCTACGATATTGTTATAGCAGAATGGGTCTCTGGTCTCTTGCCGTCCTCATGCAACCCCTGCCGGCGATGCAGGTCGTCAGTCCACTGGGCTGGAGGGTGTCCTACGCTGCCTTTACCAAGACGCAGTCTCCACTCGGAATACGTTTGTTCCGACCCACGGTTCTGGGACAGACCTGACCAGCCCACTGTCACATCAACTTGCTAATTTTGCTACCTATGTCATATCGGTTCTCTTACGGATATCCTAATTTCTGGTTCTATCCATAATTGATAGACCCAACATACAGCGATTTCATCTTGCTAATGAGAATTTTATTTTTTAAATCGTTCTCTTGACTGTACAAGATTGTCAGACTTTTCAAATCTTTTTTTATTTTTGTTTTCTTGGTTACTTGGTATGTTTTTATTTGTTTTCCTAATTGTCATCCGTGCAGGAACGGAGAAAGAATACAATTTCCTGCGGCCGGGCGGCCTGTCGTAAGAGGCGACAAAACAACCCACAGCCAGGTGGTAGGGTATTTTCCCAACTGGATGGCTACCACCCCTGGTCTAAAGTATGTCGCCATAACAACCTTGAGTTGTGTTCCGGCATTAGTGACCAGGTTCCAGTCTCCCTTAAGAGAGCAGCAGCGCATTTGTACCGTGTTTGGTGTTGCAAATGTCCATAACCGATGGTAACCGCTTTCCATCAAGTGGGCCGTCCGCTGAACTCCTGCAATAAAGAAATAATAATAATTTAGGTCAGATTATATTTTGACTTATTTCATCCCGCTAATTTATATACACAGTATCTTCTTATGCTACAAATGCTTGTGATCATGATAAGTAGTGTATTGCACTAAGAAAGGCGATTGCGTTGTCTATCACGTCGAATATCTTTATTTACGCCCTTTTTAAAGAAGGCCATATTGCAGCGCTCTGGGAAAACCTCGGAAGGAAGTCTATTCCACAAATTCAAATTCAAATTCAAAAGTTTTTATTCAAAATAAGTTCCACTGGAGAACACTTTTTGAAGGTCATACATATAGGTTAAAATTTAATTTTACTTCCTAGTCTATGTACACCGCTTCGCAACGTGTTATTGCTGTTAAGGAGAAGAAGCGGCAAGAAACTCCCCAGCAACACGTCTAGCTAAAAATTGCTTTTTTTTATATTTGTTGTTCTATTTTTTACATTTAAGTACTTTTTTTTTAATTTAATACAGAATTATGTTACAGAATAACTTTTGAAGAATTAATGGAGTTGTAGCAAATAGTGCATATTCAATAAGACAAAAGCGCAATAAAAGGATAGAAAATAATTATAGTTATAAATATAAAGACGTAACGTAATTATTTTTTTTTTTTTTTTTGTCACAGCTAGGAGACAGAAACTATGGGATAGAGGAGATTGGATACAAAGTCAATCATCATACGAAACAGGATTAGCTGAAATTGAACTGATTCCGGCCGATATTCTTCGAGACTGTGATATCACATGACTCTATCATGTGAGCTTTAACTTGATAAAACGAACTTATTTTTAAATAGTAAGTAGTTCGTACTATATATTACGTACACCACCATCGCCATTATCATCTCAATTCTCTTGGGGCTGTCTGGATGAGATCGCTTTTTAGGGATAAGTACACTTTTATATTGATGTACAATAAAGTACATGTACCATAAAATTTAACCCAAGAACAACTTAATAAACTTGAGCGCCTCCAAAATTTCTGTATAACGTTCATATTTGGACTACGCAAATATGACCATGTCTCTGAATTCCGAAAAAAACTCAAGTGGTTGCCAATTCGATTTCGCCGGAATACTCGCATCCTTGCTTTTCTCTATAGTATTTTATTTGTCCCTAGTACTCCTGATTACCTTAAACAAAGTTTTGAATTTCTTTCGTGCTCTCATAATTTACGCTCTTCTACTAAACTTAAGCTGAACACTCCTGCGCATAACTCAAGTTTTTATAACAATTTTTTACTGTAAAGGCTATACAGCTCTGGAACGCGCTTCCTGTTACAATCAGACAAGCAAAATCGCTAGCGATATTTAAAACTATGATTAAAAAATACTATCTGTCGTTGGAATATGATATATAAATTCACTTATAAACATTTATATATTTTGTAGATATGTATTTGTATGGTATGTATATTAAGTATATATCTATGTAATATATAAAATTTCTCCATATACTTATGTATATATATATAATCTATGTATTATACTGTATGTCTTTCAATACCACGGGCCATAAAAATGGCCCGGACTTTTGGAGGGCTTGCGTGGGGCCATGGGGAGGCCAACACGTAGAGGCCCCTTGACAAATTTAATGTAAATGTGGCGTGAAACTGACCGGCGATTACCCCTGTCTACACCATACAATAATGCTCCCAAGGACAAGCCCCGGCCAGTGTAGGACTATTGGAAATGAGAAGAGAAAGTACCGGCTATTGGTGTGAACTGTTAGTGGTACTAGGGGTCTGGAGATATGGTGACTATGGCGCCTGCCCGTCGCAATGTTCGGGGAACATGGAAAAATGGGCAGACGGTGACTCGCCACTCCTTGCATGGGCCCCTAAAAATGCCATAAAAGACAGGGGCAACATGGGTGTGAGAGGCTAAGGGGTGTAGAGAGGTGGGCTGCAGGTTCACCGAAGCTACTTCCGACATTAGGCCATTTATCACTTCCACCCCTGGAGCTTGAGTCTTAGCTCTAGCGATCTCCTCTCCGTGCCGGCTGATTAAGGCAAGCACGGAGGCGGGGGCCTTGTCTTGGCCCCCGGAGTCAGATACGAGGTGTCGCCACTCACCTAAGGCTTCGCCACAAAGGCCCCCTGCGGGACCACAAAGCCCCCCTGCGGGATTTATTATGTATTTTATGTATTTATTATTAAAATGTAAGTACATAGTTTGTACTATATGTTACGTATACCACCATCGCCATTATCATCTAAATTCATTCCCGGGGTTGTCTGGAAGAGATCGCTTTTTAGCGATAAGACCGCCCTTTGTACATAACTAGATGTAATTTAGTCTTAAGTTCATGTTTGTATTGGTGTACAATAAAGTGGTATCAATATATCTATCTATTCAATATATCTATCAATATTCTACCTAACATTATCCATCTATAAACTATCGGACGAGTTGACTTTTTTGTTTAAATTATTCTATAATAAATAGATTCTAGATACGTATCGTGATACGCCCCGATGCGCGATGACCAGATAACCGCAACGTACCATTACCGACAATTATAGCCATCGTATCCGTATTACGCGTGTTATTGGAGCATCAGAAGGGTTAACCGTCATTATCATAGTACTTTATATTCTATAGCTTGATACAGTCTCAATAACTATACCACCTGTCAAAATTTTAATAAGTATAAAATCCTTTTTACGAGCTTTTATTTCACTTGCAATGGATATATGTATGTTAGTTCGGGTGGAATCTTGCAAGTTAAATTTGACCAACCTCCCGGATTCCGATTGAGCTGAAATTTTTCACACATATATATATCGCGTTACAATGCAATAATATGGTACCATAGGGCTGATCTGATGATGGAGTTGGAAGGTGGCCATAGTATGCACTAAACAAGATAGACCTGTCGTGTTTGGGCTCGTTTTACTTGTCTTGGCTAGCACTTCGCTGCTACATGATATCCAGGATCTCAAAAGCTTGTATTTAAAAACCTTTTTAAAAAAGCTTGTTAAAGTTCCAGTCATATTGCCAAAAATTGAAGATTTAAGTCATCACACTCATTTGTTTAAGGGAGTTTACAAACGCGTAGTAGTCGGCACGGAATCGATATATATAAGCTGAAAAGTGCTAAAGTTCTTTATGCTGTTTTCACCGTTATGTGGTTCGCATAAAGCTCTATTTAACGTCTATTTGCCAAATCCTCACCGTCTATAATAGTGCGTTGACTTTTTTTAACCGACTTCGAAAAAAGGAGGAGGTTCTGAATTTGTCGGGATCTTTTGTTTTTGTTGTTCCTTTTTTTTATGTATGTTCGCCGATTACTCCGTGATTTATGATCCGATTTACGTGACTCTTTTTTTGTTCGACGCGGAATAGCTGCCATGTGGTCCCCTAAAAATAATTTTATATAGTTTGGCCCAGAAGTTTTCATTTTACGATCATTTTTTTGTTCCCGGTTCTTGGGACTTATATTTTTTAAGAAGCGCGGCACCATTCGTATGTCCACCCATACATAGCTAGACACTAAAAAGTAACAAATAAAAAATAAAAACTTCGTTTAAAAAAACCGACTTCAAAAACGAAAAAACTAAAATGTATAAAATAACTTATTTCTAAAGCTATTATTATTAATATATATTATCTAAAACATTTTGAAGTCGGTGCAAAGTAGAACATAAAAATTACTATATTTTGAAAATTACTAAGCATCGACTTTAAGATGTTTTAGATAATATATATGAATAATAATAGCTTTAGAAATAAGTTATTTTATACATTTTAGTTTTTTAGTCTTTGAAGTCGGTTTTTTTAAACAAAGTTTTTATTTTTTATAGTGTACCGCGGTCACTTTTTCTCGAATGTGCTGAATGCATGTGAACGAAATATGACAGAAGATATATTGTAATTGTAATCTATCCTTAATGACACTTTACATACACACTTCTTCCTTCATTGACAACTCCTTCACAGTACAGGCTGTCTGTTTATGTACCTAACTCATTGCCACTCAACATCAGACAAGCTAAGTCAGTATTCTCTTTCAAAATCAGGGTTTTTAATTAATTTTGTTCCTCTCGGGTATAATAGTACTGCTTATTCTGTATGTATTATGATATGTACTGTGTTATATAAAAAAGTTCAATTTTGAATATTTTATATTATTTATTGTCTACACCGCCACTGTTATGTTTTAATATTTTCCTTAATTTAAGGGGTTGCCTGGAAGAGATCGCATTAAGCAATAAGGTTGCTATGTTCAACATTTATTGTATCTAGTTTTTTTAGATCATGTGTTAGCAGAAGGTGATGTTAGGAGCCTTAAGAACAGACGAGCGTGCATGACAAGAGCTATGAATGTCAAAGAAGCAAGTGAGGTGTGTAAGAATAAGCCTAAATGGCGCTCTGTTGTTCGTGCCTACCCCGCAAGGGACCTGGCGTGAAGTTATGTATGTATGTAGTTTTAAGGGTGTAGTTTTTAATTTTGGTGAACAATAAAGTATTTTCATTTATTTATTCATTCATTCATTGTTTATCCAGGTATAAAATGATGTAGTGAAAAATGCTAGCCCCAGGGTCAATTCCTGGTATGATGACATCGTTCTACCGGTTCTACGCAGATAAATTGAGTTGGTGAAATCTTCGTTAATATATATTATCTAAAACATCTTAAGTAGTAGTATTTATAAGTACTTATTAATCTTTTTAGATCAGATAGTAATATTATTAAGGTATTTCTTTCTAAATACCTTATTTATAAAAATAAAAAATAAACCTATAGTAAAAACATAACCTGCCTAACTTTGCGAAGTAAACGGGTGAAGTAGCACCGAAATATCTTGTTTTTGCTACTTTAATTTTATGACTCTTGCGGTTTAGAAAAAAAATAAACTCTAGACCAAATAGCTGTGTTAACTTGTTAAAATTCATCCTTAGGTAATTGTCTTTTTTTTGTTTAATCCCCCAAAAAAATTAAAATTACTCTCAGTACATTTCAATGGTGAATTTCATGCAAGAGGTTCATAGCTACTATAAATCATGTTTTAATTATGTATGTTTTTCACATAAATCTTCGAGTTAATGCTTATATATTAGACAAATTATGTGTATGCAAAGACTTATGTTGAAATATTTTAAATAAGAGTTTTTACGCGTCAGCTTTTGTTAATACTCTCATAACAATAAAGTGTAGTGCTATGTGCTCAACATTAACAAAGAACACATGAACAAAGTGTCTTCTTCTTAATAAAGACAATAGGAAACGTGTTATTGGAAACATTCTTAGTTCAATTACAAATTACTCTTGTTTCCTAGATTAGATTGTAATTTTAATGTTGTATCCATTGATATATATGGTTGTATCACTAAGATGCATCATTTATGGAAAAAAAGAATTTATATCGTCTTTTATGGTTGCTTTGATTATTGACAGTAATTTGTTTGCCCTTTGCATCTACCTCCTGGTCAAAATTTCGTTGTACATTTTTTTAAGCTTACAAGTTTGAGAAATTTAAGGCATAGTGGACATGCTGCTGGGAAGACCATGTTATTTTTAGGAATATATAAAGACGCCAGATTGAGACAGAGCTAGTTGAGTTTCAACTGCAATCGGGACGTTACTAAGTGTACATTCTGAACGGGAATCTCATATAGACGGACTTATGCGTTTTATGTATTACGATTTTCTGCCTTACGGTTTGGACTTGTTGTATTTGTAAGAACTGTGAATAACGTGTGTGTACTTCTAAGAAACTTTGTGATAATTGCAACGGCATTTTTAATTCACATCCCACAAATTCGTAACAATAGGTACTTTCGGGACGTACTTAATAGTTGGATTTTTTATAATAAAGCTGAATGGCTGCATTAAATTGAGTAAGTGAGAGAGATGAAAGCGCAGAAATGAAAGAATACAACTAAATTCAAAATTGTACGTTTTTATTGTATGTGTACTTAGATTAACTGGTTTGCATCTAAATTGAACGACAAGAATGAATTATGTATCATTTTTAGATATTTATTTATAAGTTATACGAGGTTTATAGACTCGTAAAGAAAGGTCAAAAGTGTTAATCATAAATGCATTCAGATTGCTTTTATGAATAACAGGTTCTTTATAGTTAAACACCAATGGCCTAAATACTATCTCGTACCTAATTCATAATTTTATTTTATTATCAAAAAACAAACAATAAATATTTGATCGATTTCATTCTACAACAACTGGATGTTGACGCCAAGTAAAATATGGATGGATGAATCTAGGCGGCTTCTAGAAGGACAAATACCGTACCAATTGGCTGTGCATTGTCTTGTCACTTCTTACAGCAGCCCTTTTGTCTGGTTGCCCGGTCGCAGGTATTGTATTCTTTCGTCTTCTTATTCCATCAAATTCCAAATATACCTAAAAAATTATTGACTTAAACTCTTTAGAGTTTAGAGACTCCGATATAACAGTGCGCATATACCAACAGAGAATAGCAGTGCGGAGGAGGCGTAGTAGCGGTGTCGTCGTCTACGAAAGCACTTTAATAATACTAACACCCTATAGCCACCCACTGCTGGACTTGGGCCTCCCTAGCAGTACCAATAATAGCCTTTTATATGCCCTATGCGAGCTTCTATAACGGCGCCCTTGTTTTTTTATATATTATAGGTACCCTAATTAGGGCAATGCTATGTATAAGTAGATCTACTTGATTTCCTTCAGGGTAATAAAATAACATACACAAGCACAAGGACCTTGGTGTTGGTGGATCAATTATCTAATATTCTAGAAGGAAAATCTTTTTTTAAAGAACAAGAATACAAATACGCTCGTGCGCTGCCAAAAAAATTAGAGATATTTTTTTCTAATTTAACCAACATTTTTGATGATACTGGCATGAAGGTATGTGTTGGAATCGAGCACTAGGGGCACAGCGGGAACTTATCAGGAGCAAACCGAAAAAATAATAGTCCTACCTGGTCTGGCCATTCTTGCGCCCCTAGTTTTGAGGAGACGGACAGTATACCCGCCACGCTTTTCTATAACGGCTTGGCAATTATCATCACGATGTATTCCTCCATCGTCAGCACGCTGTAATAGTTATAATATGCACATTTGATCAGAAAAACTGTGTAAGAACTTGCGTGTGCCTTTTGCGTTCAGGATTCTAACTCGCTTCATATGAGTTTAGGACGCGAGTGCGTTGATTACTATGCTATCACGAATTACGCGAGCACATGTAGTAGGATATTATAAGTAGTACTTCATCCACGCTAGATGAAAAAGCTGTTTTTTTTTCAATTTATTCCCTAACAAATTGAAAAACATCTTTTTTAACGGAACAATTTTATACAGCTGCCAAGAAAATTCTCGTGGGATTCATGAGATATAAAGTATCGCAGATCGTAAATCCGGCAATTTCCTATCGATCAGCGAAAACCGAATCGAAATCGATTCAATAGGTTTTACATGAATCCCAAACAAATACACTGACTAATACATACAAATTAAAACAAAACACTTTTATAGATTACTACACTTTAACATTTTTTTTTTCTGTCTGCCTTAAAGTTTGTCACCGAGAGGGCTGACAAGAGATCAATAAAAAAATTACGGATATAAACAGTAATTTTCTCCTAAATAATTGAGGGTATTTCGATATCTGGAAGGCTTCAGAACTGATCTTCTGTGTATCTGTCAAAGTTCCAAGTGAATGAAGTGTTCGGACAGAGCTAATGTATAAAAAGAAATGTCAAATTATCTTTAAAAAATCGAGGCACATCCTGCCTGGATTTTTTTGACTTCAAAGATTTATTAGTTTCAATCGTATCAGGCGATTTAGAAAAAATAAAGTCTGGATCAATTTCTGAGAAGAATTGACATACAACAAACCCAGGCAAAAGATTCTCTTTTTAACAAAATGTCCTACTTTTTAATTATGAAATGGTTATTTTTTATATTTTTAATACGTAATCGTATATTGTTTTATCCCAATCGATTATATCAGCGAATGGGTAAATTTTGCGTTCAAATTAGGTTCAGTTAAATATCCGACACCATTTGATGTTTAATTAATGTATGGAAAATAGAACATTTTGTTCAAAAACAGCCCTCTCCTTTGGTTTGCCGTTTGATATTCATTCATAGAAATTGATCTTTACAAAGTACACTATTATTTGGTATAATAATACAGGATGAGTGTTTTCCACTATTTCAAATAGTTCAAGATTTGCCCCTGAAGGTCCACTTTTTTATTTTATTACATGAATTCAGCAGACAGGCAAACGGCCCACCTGATAGGAAGCATTTACCGTTGCCTATGGACATGTGTAACAACAAATGGGCTACCAATATGCTGCTGCTCTGTAAAGGGAGACTGGAGCCTGGCCACTAATGCCTGAACACAACTCAAGGTTGTTATGGTGGCATACGCTAGACCTGGGGTAGTAGCCACCCAGGCGGGTAAATACGCTACCACCTGGCTGTGGGTTGTTTTGTCGCCTGTTACAACAGGCTACCCGGCCGCAGGAAATTGTATTCTGTCTCCGTTCTTGAAAGAATAAAACCTAAAAAATTAACCTTTTTACTACAGGTATAAGCTATTTTATAATATGCTAAAGTTTTAGTTTTTTTAAGGTCAATGACTTTGTAACGCTAAAATTTAAACAGTAATAAGATTTAAGATGTTTACAACATTTTTTATTTATGATAATGCAATTAAAATTATTAACATGAATTTTTACAAGTTGTAATACACAGTTAAATCTTGTTTAACATTAATATGAGCCAATTAAAAATTAAAACTCCAAATGAAATTAATCAACTTGTATTGTTTTATTTTTAACTATCATATTATGTCAATGACTTTATAATACAAGTCTAAAAATACCCCACTGGGCTGCTGGGCTTAGGTATTCCAATTTCAGGAGAATGGACAAGGTGGATTAGCGGGCTTCACACAGCAGTAATCTCGAAATTTCCTGACCGTGTTTTTTTTTCAGCATCAGCATGTGCTAATTGTAACATAAAATTTACTACGGTTTAGACATTAACTTACCACTTCATTGACTTACTTTTTTTCTAAACGCTGGAAATTAAGCAAATATGCAAATTAGGTAAATGGCTGTGATGGAAAGTGGTCACTGTCACCCATGGACGTTTGCAACACCATGGGTGTTGCCTTCTATATAAGAAATATAACACAGTCTTCATTAACATAACCCACAGTAATAAGTAGCCTATGCTTGCCATTTATGAATGATGAATTATAAGGTAAGATTGTAAGTTGCAGACGCAACGTCGCATTGCTACCCAATCTTAGCGGTACAATCACTTACACAATGCATTAATAGAAAAATATTTTTACTTGCAAAATTTGTATTGACATATACTTTAATTTTTTTTTAAATAATGTCCACTTTTTTGCTATACCAACACTACAGTACATTTTCTACAATTCCTGTACATTAAAAAGAGAATAACGATCGTGCATTTCGCTCACTTGCATCATAATAAATCTGTGGCTGTCGAATTTTAGAATTTCTTTGAGAGTTTTATCGGAAAATCTTCAAATTCTTATTTTTTTTATTAATCGTGCGTAATGCATGATATACGTGCGTTTAATTTTGAAAAAATACGTTGAATTGAATTTTTATTGAGGTAATACAACGCCATCTATACCTACATATTATAATAAAATTGTAGAGGTCGAATTTCTGTACAATGAAAAAAAATGCTAAAAACGGAGTCAGGGTGATGTAAAAAGTGAAATAGCACTAATTTAGATTTAATTAGAATTTTTTGTTTGTCTGTTTGTTTGTACCGGCTAATCTCCGAAACAACTGGACCGATTTACATGAAATTTTGTATGGTAGCTTATATCCCTGGTTAACATATAGGATACTTTTTATCCCGAAAAATTAAATAGTTCCCGTGGGATAGTTAAACAGCTTTAATTACTTAAACAGCTTATAACAGACTAAAAGTAATTTCTCTGCAACGTAACATAATATAAGCGGATATTTTGACAGGGTGTGGTGTCGGTGAGAAAGCTTTATCTTGTATATATTTAATATATAAAGCTGATAAATTTGTTTCTTTGTTTGTTTGCTTTAACGCGTTAATCTCAGGAACTACTGGCTTGATTTGAATTTTCAGTATTAGATAGCCAATTTATCGAGGAAGGAGGAGGAGGCTATAAACCATCACGCTAAGAGCAATAGGAGCGGAGCACCAATGAAGATTGTTTCAAAATCGCGGGATTTTTTTTACTTACTTTTTGTTGAACTATTCCACGCGAACGAAGTCGCGGGCAGAAGCTAGTTTATAATATAAGCCCATAAATATCCCATTACTTAGTTCTGATAGATTTTTAGAAGAACCAACGGTATAGCTGCCACGCTTGTCCAAGACGAATTGGCGGGCTTGACACATCCATTATATCAAAGTAAAGGATTCATCACATTGTTTTCTTTCACCTTCAATACGTGGAATTTTTAACACAAAACCAACAACTGCTTAACAAATACATATTTCCCAGCTAAAGGAAAAAGGACAGGTCTATGAATCTATCATTAGATTTGTTCCTCTCTATGACAGTGAAGTGTGACCTGTACTCGAGCGACACATGCAAGAGCTGCATTTCACAGAGATCAATATGCTGCGGGAGACGTGTGGAGTCATTCGGAGCAACTGTGTTAGAAACTCACGCATCCGCAGCAACGTTCATATCCAGCTGATTGTGAGGGGATCAAAAATGTCTAGCTATGCTGCCTCAACCACGTCCAAAAGGGGTAGGCCTAAGAACTTCTGGATACCAATAGTGCTACTGGATATAAATGCTAGTACTTTAGTACTAATAGTTTAGTACTAAAGTACGTGACGTAATGTACTTATTTGGTCGTTACATTTAAACTCACCCTATATAGAAAAATCTTTGGATAGAACCTTCAGTAATTACGCAATATTCTAATACGAATTTCGAACCTTTTTCAAAAATCTATAAGTAAAATAAATCGTTGCTCTCGCAGCGGCGATAAGTTTGTAACAATTAGCGTAACCAAATACGTTGCGTGAGAAACAAAAAGCATTAAAAAATTGTTCCTGTCTCACGCAACCAAAACTGTGGTCTATAAAAATACAATATAATTATTACTGCTTGCTATTCAAAAAAATGTAAGTTTTGAAAGATATTCCCTCCTCTTTGGTTTTTTTCCGCAGGGCAAAGGTGGATTTATAATATGGTCATGCATGTTTATGCCTGATAGCCATGACTTATATTTCCAAATTATTTTAATTTGATCATTGATGATGTTAATTAGATTAATCACACCTTGAAAATAGCATTTTAATTAATTTCTGTTTAATTAAATTGGTAGAAACACATAGTTCATGGTTTTTAAGCTTGTAAAAATGTGCTCTTTCCTTGTTAATTTATAAGCTATGCTATAGAGGTCGATAAAGAAGAATTAGGGACGTACTGCCTAAATCTAAAAATAATTATTTGTTAAATTGAATAAATAAAACATTAATTGAAAGTTTGAATAATAATTTAAGTATTCTATAATAAATAAAACAAAATGCTTAGTTACAATAATTCTTAACAAAGTACCAGGCGACCTTATCGCTATCTTCCAGACAACCTAGTATAAAGGAAATTCCTAACTAATCTGGCGATGTAAGTGGAGCATTAAAAATAGGAATGAATAATTAATGTTTGTAAAAGTGTTATGGTTATTTCGTAAGAAAGTTTACGATAACGCTACTAATTGTGATTTAAGGATGTGTCAGCCATACCGTGCTTTTTTAAATAAACTTTAGCATTCATACTCTACGGCAAATATTCGGATATAAAACTTAAACACTTTTGTCACTGCCATTACTTCTTTATGAGATGCAAATGTGGAGACGCTCAGCACAAACGTCTTGTGATTGAGATACCTATATAAAAAGATTATAAACAAACTTCGAAACAAATAAATAATAATATAAAAATTCGTACAAATGTTTGATAATATGTGGGTCGCGACCCCTAGGGTGGTCGCAGAGCCTTGCTCGGGGGGTCGCCGGTAAAAGGGAGTCAATTTAAATTTATACCTCATACTTAGGCACTTTCTAAGCTCAGCAGATTTTTGTAAAGTAGGTTCTAATATAAAGTAACAAAATAAAGTAAAACATAAACGTAGTCTTTTAATTTACTAACTTTTTGTCTGTATATATTTAAAGGGAGTCGCCAAAATTTTCAACCTCTAAAGGGGTCGCGTTTTCAAGAAGATCGAAAAGCACTGATATAATGCGCGTTGTGACACTCTCTGTGTCTCTCTCGATATCTGTAATCGACAATATACACTCTGCATGAGTTGTGCCGTACATATAACAGACAGTTTACTTACTCCAAAAAAGCCTAATTCATAAAATATTGTACTATTGTATAATAGTTTGAGTACCTAAATAAAATTAAAAGAATTACACTTCTTTTGCATTTTTAACAGATTAGGTATTAAAAAATATGTTTAATCATAGAAATCAAAAAGCAAGAAAGTTTGTAGAGAAATTGCAAAGTAAGTAAGCAATTATCGTTCTTGGAATTCATCGCCCACGATTAGAATCAGCATCATCAATTAACTGCGGATATGTTGGAGAAGAAAAAAATACTTAACACTTCTTATGTCTAAATGGCTTTAGACTAATTCCTGTCATTAAAAATGTCATTAACTGAATAGTACCAAAATTTATCAATAATCATTAGTGTATTTGAAACAAAAAACGAAGTATTTATAACAAAAATGTGTTTGTTTTATTTATATTTCGATAAGCATTGTTTACGTTCGTGACAGATACTAATCACCGTGTAAGAAGCAGAACCGCAGTAACCACATTGGGCGATACCATTTGTAACTTTAAGTAATTTGTAGGTATTATTACCAATATAATGATAAGTAGAAAAAGTCGAGCCCCCCGCCTCTGTGCTTGGATTAGCAGTCGGCATGAATTAGAGATCACTAGAGCTAAGACTCACGGTCCAGGAGTGGAATTGATAAATGGCATAACATCGGAAGCAACTTCGGTGAACCTGCAGCCCACCTCTCCACACCCCTTACCCACCCGCACCTATGTTGCCTCTCGCCATTCTGATACGGCATTTTTTGGGGCCACCAGTGTGACGGGAATCACCGTCTGCCCATTTTTCCATATTCATAGTCCCAGATCCCCAGTTCCTCTAGCAATTCATCCCAGTACCTTTGCTTCTCATTTCCTACAACGGTCCTACGCTAACCAGGGCTTGTCCTTCAGTGCATTTTTGTGTGATATAGACAGGGACAATAATTTCATTAAATTTGTCTGCCCCGGATCTTGAATTGTTTTTCAAGGGGAGGTAAAAACTAAAAAATGCTATCCCTGCTCATCAATAGTTTTCCTTAATCATCATCATCAGTTCAGTGATCAGACACCCACTGATGGACACGATTGCGTCTGTGATTTGTAATCTATGCTTACGCGCCCCGTGCAAAGTAATTTATATATGCTTCAAGTACAAGACGTCTTAGTAGTCTAAGTTGCGTTGTGTAATTTGTCCGTGGAGGTTGAATTTGTCGCCTCGGGCAAAGGCCCTGGCTTGCTCCTCTTTAAATCCGACCCTGGAGTCTGTACATAGATATCACCGTCTTCTATGGCTAAGGTGCCCAGAAGACTTGTTAGGTTTCTTCGATGGGTTGATCTTTTGTCCGAGGTAGACACCAAAGAGTACATTGGTAGACACCATCCCTCTGATCACCTGACAAGCGAATAATCAGTGTTTTATTACACACGCCTTATTATAGGTGTGTGTGAATGTAGTTTTAAAATAAAGTTCCAAAAACTCAGAGAAAAATAACCCGTGTCACCATTTAGTCACCTAGGATCCAAGAACTTGCTAACTCACAGTAGTAATAAGAAAATACTTGCTTCATCACGTGATGCCTACATTATTCATTTATATAATGAGCGAGTAACTCTGGCTAATAATATCAATTAATTATATCCCAATTCAACTTAATCTTACGTTTGCATCATACATAGTAAAATATTTTACTATAAGAATGAAGAGAGGAGCGACATCTGTTTTATAAATTATCATACCTGCCATAAACAAAATCAAACATGAAACTACTGGCGCCATCTCTTATTTAAAATATTTATCTTAGACCAATAAGATACTATTTAGTTTTTAAATGCTTTATTCTCATTACACTAGTATGAAAAATAGCGTTTCTTATAATAATTAATTTCTTATTAGTATACCATATACCAAATTTATATATGTTTAATCGGTAAAATATATATGTATTATGTCTCAATTACATTATTCATTTCTTTAAACGTCCCGCAAATATTGATTATTTACGTATAAGTATTTTAAGTCGAAATTTTTGCAACTGATTTAATGTGCGCTATAATCAATTTAATTACAGCTTACAACTGTTGTAGACTGAATAATTTTATCTTATCCAAATTGTAATCTTATAAGATAAAATTTAAATACTACTACTGCCATCTAGTATCGAATAGTACAAACTTTTGTAATAAACTTACTGTTGTGGTCGGTAAAACAGTTTTAAAAATGCTTCGGGACCAAGTCCAGTGTTTATTGCAAATAATTGTATAAGAACTTACACCAAACTTATTCGTTACCTGGTAGGTTTATTTTGTTTGCTATAGAAACTAATATTATAAACACACACTTGTTTATACCTAATAAGTATAAGTATCTATAAGTGTTATCTAACTACATTAATAATATCGATATATTCGAAAACATTACAGTTTTTTATAATAAATATTGCGCACTGTCAGTAGATATCTGGCATAAATGAAATGCTTTTATGAACTGACTGACTGGTTGACATTTATTAATTTTAATTTTTAATATTTAATAAATTATAATTGTTAGTTAAAATTATTAAAATTTAAATAATAAAACTATTATTATGGGTCTTTGTGTCTGCAATAAATAATAATTATTATTGTTATTAAATTAGACTTTTTTATTTCTTTGAAATTTCTAGTCTGGATGCAAGGTCTTGCAATATACCAATTATACATTTATAACTTTAATGGTAAAAACCTAACCGTTAGATTATAACTTTAACACCAAAGTTGTAGATCATTGACTGACACAGAATGAAAGAGTCATTGTGAAAGTCGAAAGAACAATTACACTTCAGTTTCTTTTACAAAACGGGTGATATTTTATTCATATTCACAACGAATATTTATTTTTGTTAAGAACAACTTATTATTTTTAATATTGTTTTTAATACTCAATATCCTACATCAGTTCAAAGTATGTATAATACAATAGTCAGCATTTTACAAGTAAATTACTGCCTAACGCTTAACAACACATTTATAATGTACAAATATTTTCGGCAATAAAATTGGTGGGTGATTGGGTTTGGTATTTCTTACATTACTACTTCAACAAATATTGTTGATTTTTTTGCAACCTTTTGAGAATAAGTCTACACGAAATATAACCCTTTAAGTTAAGCACAACTTAATTAAGAGGTTTTTTTGTGGTTGTTTCATTCTTTAATCGCAAATTTATTTTGATAGCAAAAAACGTATCTACTTATGTAAAAATGTATTTTTTTTATGGTAACCATACTGCTTTTCGACATTTACTCTTCCAGCAATAATTATATATTTTTTTCCATATTTTGCTACATCATTATGTCTTATTTAAACTTATAACTGCGGTGAGATAATTAAGAATATATTTGACCATAACTTAATTAATCGACGTCGTAGAAACGTTGAATAAAGCAAACATTACACTCATTTAATTTATTTAATTAGTAGAATGCCTGGTGTTTGACTTTTGAGGAACTTGATAATATACTAGGATATGCCCGCAACTTTGTCCATGCTTTACTGGAAATTTCCGCAGGATTCCTGGGACATTAAGTAGTTACGGCAGTATTGCAACTGAGAAACTGAAAAAACTGAGAAACCGCACTATAGGAACTGTTTCGGAATAAGGTAATTTTTATGCGCCCGAACCGAAATTTTACCGACTTACCTACAAATCGTACCGAGTTAATTAGTAAACCGACTGGTGTTTGATGTCTGAAGAGAAAATCTCATTGGAATGCGACTTTTTTTCTAATTTGCCCACTTTAAATCATGCTCAGAAAATTTCCCGCGAGATTCCCTAGTAAAAAGTAGCGCATATTTTAAGTCTAAGAATTTGTTGTCAATCACCGAAAAGCGCTTCGAAATATGCCTAGTAGTTTTTACGTGAATTCTGAAACAGACAGATCGACAGATAGAGAATAGAGAATTTTATAACATTAGTCTATAGTAAGGGCCGCTTGCATAAGGTTGCTTAAATTTATTTAAGGAACATAAAACGTATTTAACACCCTTAAATACAATTAGCGTCTTGCACAACGCGAAATTTACCGCTAAATATGTTTACAGAACTGTCAATACGTTTTGTGTAAAACGTATTTAGGCAGTTTAATATGATTAACTAATTTTATTTAAAGGCGATCGTTATGCAAGCGACCTTAAGTTGCGTTTAGGTGAAAAAAACTTTACTAATATAACCTAGATTCTTAGGGCCTTACTTATAAACTTTTCTTAATTTTAAAGAAACTGCTCAGCAACTGATTAGTGAAAATCTTACCCATAAACTCCTCTATAGTCGAATATTTTGGCTACAACCTATGTTAATGATTCAAATTTCGTTTATCTGTACTCCTCTTTGGTAAACATCAGGTAATACACGTTTATAAGTGAAGAAAAAGATACTCATTGATTAGGGTCTGATTCTGATTCTCTTTTGCTTAAGAGATGCCTAATCGTTTCTTATCGAGATTATTATAAGTAAGGCCGTTATTATTTAAGTTTTTCTAAAGTAAAACATAATATGTTTGCCAATTATTTAAGTAATCGACGTTGAAGAACTTTTAAATATTACATTAATTTCTAAACTTTTTTATTTTTATTGCAGGAATTCAGCAGACAGATAGACGGCCCACTTGATGGGAAGCGTTTATTAACATTTGTGTAAAAGACGGTGTTTTCTATTTAATTAGTAAAATAACTGGTATTTGAGTTTCAAAATACTTTATATAATACATATATTATTAAAATTATTTTCAGACTTAAAAACTTTTATAATATACCACTTAAGTGTTTCAATATTTATACAATTATTTTATTATTAGCTACCTACTGAATTAAACTGTTAAATAACGCAAGAATTAAGGTTATTTTTAAACCATCGTGTAAAAACCGGTATTTTCTGATTAATTAGTAATAACTTGTGTTCAACTTGTAAAAAACTTTGACAGACAGGACTTGTTTTGTTGTCAGAAGTTCTGTAGGCACAACTGTCAAAAACACGGCAATTACATTTAGAATTAAGATAGAAGGTATACAGAAAGAAGAAATAAAAAGATTTGTTTCTAATAGCGACATACACAAGAGTAACATTAATCAAATATCAAATACATACAATAAGAAAATGTGTGCGTGTACTAGTGTACACAGTAAGAAGTAAAACTTCTTTACGACCTTAGTTTTCGAAAAATGATCTACTATATGCAACTTTACAGAAATTGGTTAAATAAAGTTAAATTACGATTTTGCTGATCACTTTAATATATATATATAGGATACTAAATAAATGATTTGTAATCATCAAACTCGTATATTAATTAAAACACAATAAAGTAAGGAAATATGAAACGTGACGCGTAACCGAAAAATGTGACGGTATCTTTTTTCCAACGTCGATAAAGAAGTTTCACTTCCAAAATTGTAGGCAATTTGGAAATATGGTTGGGGCTAAGCATTTTCGTTATAATTGGCCCTTGCATTTGATCGTACAAAATATGAGGAGGATGAAGTTATTTAGTTACCTTATTCTGGACTTAGCTAGATCCCGCAGTAGCGGTAAACATTCAAAACTATAATAAAGAATCTCACTGAAAACGGAATTTTAATTTCACTTTATTTCTTATAAAAATATTTTTTAGTAGGTATTTATTTCTCTAAAAAATGTCTGACGCTCCAGGTGTTCACAAGGCGTACAATCGAAAATATCCCAAGCCTTGTTAATCAGTTAATAGTGTATTATTTAAGCTAATTTTCATTCCGACTATTTAAAGTTGTGCCACATCTGAATTTTTTAGAAATTCACCCAACACACTGCAAATAGTTGAAAAGTGAGACTTGAATAACATACCTATAAATTATTTTTAAATAATTGATTAACTAAATAAAAGTAAATAAAGGAATCAAATACAATGAGACTGAAAATTTACTGAAAATGGTAATTTAAGTTATAATTATATTATATAAACACATACACACACAAACACACACACACACACACACACACACACACACACACACACACACACACACACACACACACACACACACACACACACACACAACATACATAAATAATTAATTGAGCATTGGAAGAACACCTAATCAATACAGGTTTTTACCTAGTTTTAGGTGTTGAAGCCCCCATTTATTAGTTTTGGATCAAAGTTTATTTGTCTTTTATATTGTTACTTTTTCATGTCTTTCTTTTTACTGAATAAATAATCTTATTATTAAAAAAAAAATTCTAGCCACCTTAGAGAATTCTTTCAATAGGACCGAAAAAGCGTAACGCCGTGTATTTAATACTTTAAACACGATGCTTATAAAGATATGGTAGGAAATATTTTAAAGTTTTGAGATTCATAAAACAAATTGAAACTAGAGCATTTATTTCCTGTTTAGTTACCATACGCCTCTCCTGTCATTTGTTCAAAGTGAAATCATGTAATCTGAATAATATGTGTTATAATATATCTTAAATATGTAATATACGAAATGTTATATTTTGCATTAAAATATAAAATCACTAGTAGAAGTACTTTCATAGACAGACATTGAATACATCGAAAAAAATCTTGGAAGGAAGAAACAAAATCTTGAAAGGTAAAAGAACGTCTTAGAAGTTTGCAAGACTTGCCTAATAATACCTATGACAAAAGTACTTAACGCACTAAGGGCCGCTTGCATAACGATCGCCTTTAAATAAAATTAATTATATTAAAATGTCTAAATACTTTTTACACAAAACGTATTGACAGTTCTTTAACATAGGTATTTAGCGGCAAATTTTGCATTATGTAAGACGCTAATTGTAGTTAGGGTGTTAAATACGTTTCATGTTGCTTAAATAATATTAAATAATTTAACCAACCTTATGCAAGCGGGCCCAAATCTTTTATCATGCTTTAGATTATGAGAAGGGAGTTTTTATGGTTAAAAATTTCTATTTTTAACCGACTTAAAACAAGGAGGAAGTTCTCAATTCTTCCTGACTTTACCATTTAGGGTTGGCACACTACGTTCCTTCCTTGGATACTTCTTTATTCTAACATTATTTATTTTATTTTTATTTACCAGAAAAGCAAACAGATACAATATATATTTTATAACTAAAGTGATATTCTATAATTAATCAATTGGTATCCAACAGCACTTTTCACGTTTACCGCTCACCACGCAACTTACATGTAGTAACAAAAATAACAAGATATAGGACATAATAAAATATAAGAAAATACAGCATTAAGGTAGAGACGATGTATTTAAAAGTTTGTTTCCTACATTATGTTTGAATTTTCCAACAGCCATAGAGAATATTCAGTCACACCACAAGTCATCGAGTCATCCTTCTCACAGTGCTTTACTCTTCGCAACTTTTCTTACAAACTGCTATGTGTGCAAATAAAACATAGACGAATATGTTTCGATCATTCTAGTACGGAACTCGGTAAACTGCATTAATTTTATCAAAATGAAACAACCCGTAAGATGTTTATGTTAATCTTTATAATTAAGAGATTAAATTAATTATATAATAAGAAATAAAACATTTTAAAATTTCTGGAAATTGCTCTCTGGCTGAAATCGTAAAGCATATCAAGCATTATCTGAACAGAAGACCTTGGTAAGATAATTATAATTAACGCTGTAATACAATCTGAGTTTTTGTGAGGGAACTTGAAGGGTATTTTCTGTACAATTTAATAATGTTCAACGTAAGGGTTTTCTAAAGCATGAGAAAGCTAAAAAGGATTGCATCTGGTTAAAATTCAACAATACTATACATAAACAAATAAAGTATATTGATCTCGTTCACGAGGTTACTGCCATATGCCATATTTTGAAATTCAAACATAATGTAGGAAACAAACTTTTAAATACGTCGTCTACACCTTAATGCTATATTTTCTTATATTTTATTATGTCTTATATCTTGTTATTTTTGTTACTACATGTAAGTTGCGTGGTTAGCGGTAAAAAAATGTTATAATGTCCTAAAATTAAATGTGAAAAGTGCTGTTGGATACCATATTATATATATCATTTTAGTTATAGAATATATATATTGTATCTGTTTCCTTTTCTAATAAATAAATAAAAATAATAATATGGAACTTGGACTCTACAATCATAGTACCGATAGTGGTGTCAGTAAATGGACTAATAGCGAAGAGCCTTGACCGTCACCTTCAAAGGCTCTCGCTTGGTATCTGGGTGAAGGGTCGGATGCAAAAGCCAGCCCTGCTGGACACGGCCCGTATGGTGAGGAGGTTCCTGTCTCTGTAGCCTTAACCACCGGTAGCTTGGACCCTAGGCCCTGCTGCCAGCGGACATCGATTTTTCATTTTTTTTAATATATGGTTTTTTTTTATATAGTATGTATATATATATAGAAAAATGAAAAAAAACCTGAAAACAAATATGTGAAATAATAATCGGAAGACTATCACATATTGTATATCCCAAATTAAGCAAGTTACGCTTGTGTTATGGGTAATATACAAAGGACTACTCAGGACCGAACCCAGACACCCAGACCATAGTAAATAAATACGTTTCCGAAATTTACCATACCGGGACTCGTACCCGGAACCTCTGCGTTGCAGTGAAGTAGGCTGGTAAAGGCTTAGCCCGCTCAACTACAGAGGCCGTCAAATATAACCAGAGTTATGGTGTTGTACGGTTTGTATGTCTTTACGTTTAAAGGGTGTTTGCAAGCGAAACCACGTTGAGTTACTGTGTGTTGCTTATTAAGGTCGTTTGATGACCTGAGATGCACAACTTGCAATGCACGAGTGCCCCACGTGATGGCGATGCTAATACGTCTGTTTAAGTATATTATTTGTTAAGTATTTATATGTAAAATACACTGTACGAGGAAATATTGGCTACATTGGTACATTTATATAAAATAACATTTTCATTTATGAGTATTTGAAATTTAATTATTATATTTTACAAAGTAATCATTAGTCATTTTTGCAATAATGCACACAGGTCCGTGTTATGCAGGTATCTATCATATTTTGAAATGAGATTCCTAAATTGATCTAATTTTAGAAAAACCTGCTTTTTGGCTTATTTAAATAAAAAAATACAAATAATACGTTAACAATTAAACATTTTTAAATTTTGAGACAAATGACAAACGCCATTACATTTGTAGTTTTATGCGTTTCTATAGGTACATACATAATGCTCTATTTATAGTATATAAGTTGCACCGTGCACCAATTGTATAACATCTGTATAAGCTACGTTCTTGAAAATAAAGATATTGATTCATTGATAAATCAAATTTAGGTATTTATTTTTATTTTATTAAGGATCACCAACAGTTTTGTACATTTGATCAGTCACTATATATGACTAAGGTTTACAATGCGATGTAAAAACTAATTATAGGTGAAAAAACTTGCAATATAATTTCTTCACTGTTATTTAATTACTCTAATAATAAAAAAAAAACAAAAAGGTAATGAAATAAGTCTGTCCGTTAGTCTATGTCCAATTAGTGTCTTTTTGGGTTGGTTCTGGTTTTTGATTTTGGTATGTGAAATATTCCTAAGTTTATTGTTGAGATTTGTCAAAGTCGTAAGTTACTTGTTGACGACAGATGCGTTGTTTCAACGGTGCGCTCGGTATTACCCGTAGAATAACATAGATAATTATATATATATAAATAATTATAAATATACTTACATTATTAAATTTACAAAGATATAATGTAAAATATTTGTGTATTTACCTGTTTGTTTTTATAATAAATAAATGCCAATTGATTGCCTAGAGTGTAAGTGAATGCACGAACTTCATTCGAGATCGACCCGAGTTAGTTGCTTGCGACCACCGACCGTAATATAGGTGTCCTGCATTCCTTCAAATCATCAACGGTTAATTTTCAACCGTTAAAACCTTGTTTAATTTTCTCATGTTACATTATTTCTGTAAAATTATATCTTCAAAATATTTTAAAGCGCGCGCAAGTTAGTGAATTCCATCAACGTAGCCTCTTAAAGGACTTTGTCGCCAGGCAACAGAATTCAAAATGTCATTCAACCTTTCCGCGTATTTTGGCATGTGACGACATTGCATGCATCGATCAAAAAAATTGGGGGTACCGTCATCGAGTTCGAAATGAAAAAGTGACTCCTTCTATCCCCCTTTTCGTGGGGTAAGCACCCCCGTTGTATATTAAATTGTAAGGGACACAGTCGTCGAATAAGCTGAAGGAGATTGATCATGAAATTCCTTCTAATATATTATGTATTTGGAGTTAACGTACGCGTGATATATTGCGTTGCATAAGGATAGCTATAATATCCTATCCTACTAATATTATAAACGCAAAAGTTTGTAAGAATGTATGGATGTATGTATGTTTGTTACCCTTTCACGCAAAAACTACTCAATGGATTTTGATGGAACTTTACAATAATATAGCTTACACATCAGAATAACATATATAGTTATATATATACAGCCTTATGGTTGAGCGGGTTAAGCCTTTACCGGCCTACCTGACTGCAACGCAGAGACTCCGGGTTCGATTCCTGGTGTAGTAAATTTCGGAAACTTATTTTCCAGGTTATTTTGAATAAAAACTTTTGAATTTGAATTTGGAATTTGAATTTATTTACTATGGTCTGGGTGCATGGGATCGGCCCCAGAGAAGCCCGTTGTACATTACCCATAATACAGGCGTAACTTGTAACTTAATTTGAGGATATACAATATGTGTGTTTGTCTGCTGATGATTATTATTATATAATTTATACAGACGTAGTGTGAATTATACAAAATATAATGATTTTCCATAACCACGCGGGTGAGACCGCGGGACGCAGCTAGTAATATTATAAAATTCCAAAAATATCTTATTTGCACATTGACGTTTAAAAAATAAAACAATGGAATTGACTAGTTTACAAACAAAATATAAGCCATGGTTTTTTTAATCGGCATTAACGTATAAAGTATTAGGCCGATTTCATTGGTTTTCGTTGATCGACTTCTAATTCTTAGACTGAGGGCCGCTTGTATAACGGTCGCCTTTAAATAAAATTAGTTAATCATATTAAACTGCCTAAATACTTTTTACACAAAACGTAAGGACAAATTTTGCATTGTGCAAGACGCTAAATGTATTTAAGGGTGTTAAATACGTTTTGTGTTTCTTAAATTAATTTAAGCAACTTTATACAAGCGGCCCTTAAACTCTGCGCTAATTTTTAACTTAATAATCCTGCGAGATTTTTTAGGAATGATTTAAAATGGCCAGTTTCAAATCGAATTTCAATGTGATTTTTTTCTTGATCGATAGCAAATTTAATGTAATAAAATGTGTGATTTTTTTTTTTATTATTTTTTTATTTGAACCCAAATATTTGAATGAAATGTTGCCTTATGCTAATATCAGAAGGATTCACCAAATTGAATCACTGGTTGAAAGGCACAGAACTGTAAAGAAAAGACGCTGTTCAATGACATTGAATGAATCAAGTTTCAATTTACTTTGTTTATTCGGATCATTTTTGTTGATCCATCCAAATTGAAAGAGAATTGTACCGTCTAATATAACCTCTAGCTTAAATTGAAAATCCAACTTTACATTAAATTTATATAAAAAATGAATTTTCAATCATTGTAAAATTTTGTTTTAATCAATTTGTAAAATGACGAATTAATAAAAAATCCTTCATAACGTTTAAATCACGTTCGCCGCAAATGATTAACGTTTATCAAACCAATCTGGATGACGAGATAAAATATAGAGTTGATAATTCCTGATGCTTGTTATTTTTAAAACATTTTATTTAACTGCTTTGTAGATAGCAAACTGAATTGTAACTAATTCCTTTGGAATTTAAAATCGACATTTAGCAAAGCGGAGTGAATAGCTTTTTTTTTGATATCTATAGTATTTTCTTAAGGGTACAAATTTTCAAAATAGTTAGCAATGTCGTTATTTCTTCTACATATTTTTTTTTCTTTCGACTTGTACGCATAATAAAACTATTTTTTAACGGGTTAGTGCGCGGTATTTTATTTGATATTTAATTATAAAATTTATATATATATATATATATATATATTTTATCAACTAAAATACCGCTCATGAAACCATTAAAAAGTTATTCTATTGTTTTTTTATGTTTTGCAATAACTTTTTACAATAAGTTATAAATTTAAAAAATGCTATATGTCTCTCATATTTTCATTACATTTATCTTCCTTGGCTGTTGTATCAGCTTCATAAAACTTCATAAAACAAAGAAACCATCGTTCATGTAGCTAATTGATAATTACCTAGCATTAGTGGCCTCCATTTGTCGGTGTCAGGAAAAAATCACCCGACGAGACTCCCCGATCTTGGCGGTCCCTGGGGGTATCGGGGCGAATAATCAGGCTGCTCCGATTAGTCGTGAATCAGTTATTCTTGCAATCATACAAAATTAATAAATTGAATATAAAATGGAATATAACTTTGAAATAATTTCGTATTTTTTATATACTTTATAGCAAAGCTCCCTATAGCTATAGCTTCTTGCATAGCGCTCAGGCACACATCAATTGGTTTATGCTTCAAGTCTGTATATAATAGTGTTCATATCTACAAAGTGATTCCAGCATTTGGACTTCTTTTGTTTACTTTGTGCTTAAAATTTGCAATTAGACAATTCCCATTGTTATTGTATTCGTCTATGGCCGTTCGCAGGAATAATTAAGCAGGTGTGCAGATTACGTTTTCTTGGAAAAACTTAGTCCGCGCGGTCTATTGTTGTATTGTACAGTTTACTTTAAAATAATGCCCGAACGAAGGAAGCAGCCAAGCGAGGATTACGATACGAGCAAAACGTACATTCAATTAGCTATATAGTGAGGGACTGCGCGAGTTATGAACGTGCAGTTGTACTGTTGCGTCAGTTATTTTACTGTATAGTGTTTTATGTTGTGTTGTAATTCCAACGGCATTTTAATTTTAATTCGTCTATCCCCGGGAACAATACTTCTCTGGATGAAAGGTATCCTATGTTCTATTCTATATCTCGGAGAACGTGTATGTAAAATTTTGTAAAAGTGGCTACCGTGGTCTATGGACATTTGTAACACCTAAAGCCTCGAAATGAGACTGAAACTTGGCCCCTGTTGTGGTGGCATACTTTAGAACAGGGGTGGTACGATATTCATATATAGGCAAATGCCCAACCACCTGGCAAAACCTGGGATTATCTTTATCTCATAAATGTAATATATAATATAAATAATATAATAGTGATGACAAGCCTGTTATGGAAAAACGTAAGCGACACAATTTAGGTGTTTAATTTTTTTTATTGTAAAAATAATTTAGACCGTAATACAAATATTCTTAGACTAATACGTTGTTGGCTATATGTTCAATATCCTATAAATTAGATATCTGTGACAGATTTTTTTTTTCTAAAGTAGCCCTCCTGTAAAATTTCATATATGTAGTCTACGATGTTCTTTCGTGAAGTGCTCGGTTCTCGGAGGATAAAACCTTAATCATTAATAAATCACTAATATAATACTCATCAGTACCCAACTTATGGTAAATACGCGATAAATCTACGCCCGCAGCGGTTTCCCAATCCATCCTCTCTGCCCGCCCCCTAATCCGCTTATTAATGGTATCTTAGACTCCCCCAAATGTATGATACGGTGCATTTCTTAAAAGGGAACTCGAGGAGATAAGATTTTAATAGCTAATGTACTGTAACGTCTAACCTCCTTGTCGATATAATATATTAAGAAACTAGCTGACCCGGAAAACTTCGTACCGCCTCAGAATCAATAAATACAAAAGCTGAAAGATAATTTTAGAATATTTCAACTTTAGTAAAAAATGTGGTTCAAACTTAACCGGAACGAACATCAAAAGTTTGATATTCAAAACCAGAAAATAAAAACTGACATTTAAATTTCATTTCATTTCAGAACGACTTTTAAATTTAATTGATTTCTAAACGACGGAGAAACATCAAATGTTTGACTGCTGCTGATCTCTTAAGGGCGACTGGAACCTGGTCACTAATGCGAGAACACAACTCAAGGTTGTTATGGTGGCATACTCTAGACTAGGAGTGGTAGCCATCCAGTCGGGCAAATTTGGACCTTGCTGTAGACTGTTTTGACGCCTCTTACGACAAGCCGCCCGAGCCCAAGAAATTGTATTCTTTCTCCGCTCCTGCACGGACAGAACGTGTACGTCCACGTAATATGAGCCTTACCTAGGGCTTTTCACGCAGCGTAGCTGGAGGAAACACTGGTATGATATAAAAGAATAAGAAGAATTTTCGTAGACGTATTGCTACATACATACATAATAATTCACGCAGTTTGCGGTAGTAGAAAAAGTGCATACAGCTTATTTCACTTGACGTATTGCTATGAAGTTAATATTTGGAAATAAACACACTATTGTTGTGAAAGCTTGTAGGAGAGTGACAATATGAAGATTCAAATTTGCCATTACATATTTACTTTTTATATGTACATATTTACGCTAACGTATGGAAGCGAGAGTTGGGTATGGAATAGAGAGCATGAAAGTAGAGTAAACGCGGTCGAGATGCGAGCACTGCGAAAATCTGCGCAGTGACGCTCGCGGACCGCGTTCGTAATACCGAAGTAAGAAAGAGAGTTGGTCTGAAAGAGAGTGTCGGGGTGAAGGTAAGGAAAGGAATGCTCCGGTGGTTCGGGCATGTGAAAAGAATGTATGATGAAAGAATGACTAAACAGATATACAATGCAAAAGTGGATGGATGCAGAAGTCGCGGAAGGCCACGACACACCTTCCATGATCAAATCGATCATGTATTAGCAGAAGGTGATGTCAGGAGCCTTAAGAACAGACGAGCGTCCGTGACAAGAACTATGAATATCGAAGAAGCAAGTGAGGTGTGTAAGAATAAACCTGTATGGCGCTCTGTTGTTCGTATGTATGTATGTATGTATATTTACATAATCAGTATTTTGATACAAAACTACAAATATAGTCTTTTATTGCTTCTGCTCTTCAAACAGTACATGTTACAAAGCGGTGTAAATAGAATAGAAAAAAAAATATTTTTCAGCCTATATTAGGCCCTTCAAAAATGTCCTTAGGTGGAACTTAGTTTGAATAGATAGGCCTAAACCCAGATAAGTTTTTCGTAAATTATGTAATAATTACAAAAAAAATAAAACAATTCTTATATGTTTTATGAAGCTTTTATTTCGTATTCTTTAATAACAGATGAAAATAAAAGAAAAACAGAAAGTGAGATGAAAACATAAGCGCTCTTAGAGGAACCCTGCCTACTCATATAAAATTTATTTCAAATAACAACCAATTTCGTTCTGACTCACCCCGCTAGGTTATTAGGAAAATATTTAATACAATATCCAATGCATAGGGAGAGTTCCGACTTTATTTGTTGGAATACAAGATCGATATTTGCTTGAAAACGTGTTTAACAAAAATATTTCCAACTGACTACACGTCAACATTGCGTTTTATTGAAATGAAATAAAAAACAAAAAAGGAATACCAAAAATTTGTCTTAAGGTAACATGTTACACTGAAGTGCAAAAATGTGAGAACACTTATTATTTTTCCCATATTTACATTTTTCTCTTTACTTAACGATATCCAATGAAATTGAAATTATCACCTTAATGGTAGTTAATTAATTTAATAGCGAAACTATTATAACAAATACATATTGATTACAAGTAAAATTAAAGATAAAAAAGAGAAAAAATATAGACATAAAGTTAGTTCCCGACTCACTGGTACTCATCACAGTTACTTTCAGTCTTTTATTTTCTAGCTTACAACAGCTGTGATACGATTTTTTTAAATAAATACAGTATTATGTCATAAATAACACTACTGATCATAAAGCACGTATATAACCTAAAATTGTCACATAAAAACTAATTCTGAAATTAAAAATCATAAGTATATATTAGTTTAAGAAGACCCTTATGTATGTATAAATCTTATAAGACTTATACATACATTATGGTTTTAACCATAAGCAATAAATATTTAACATTCATAGATGGACTATTTAACCGAATAATCTATTTATATGCTATTTACATAGATGTATATTTATTATAATTTTTATCAACTAGCTTCTGCCTGCGAGTTCGACCGCGTGGAATAATTAAAAAAATAAGTTAAAAAATTCCGATTTTGAAACATTCTTTATTGGTGCACCGCTCCTATTGGTCTTCGCGTGATGATACCCCGATGAGCCTATAGCCTTCTTCGATAAATGGGCTATGTAACACTGAAAAAAAATTCAAAACAGACTGGTAGTTCTTGAGATTAGCGCGCTCAAGCAAACAAACAAACTCTTCGGCTTTATATATTAGTATAATGAACAGTACTTCCTTAATTACACGACAACCATCTCTCTACTAATAGATCTTGTCCATACAAATATTGCTTAAAAGTAAATACTCAATAAATGAATAATGAAGAAACTGCAACAAGGTCGCTCTTTGTCTTTTATAGTATTATAGTATTTAAAATGATTTCGTTTTATTATGCTTGTAGAAAATTCATGTATTATATTGCAGGTGGGTACGAAATTATGCAAGAACGTGTAATCCAAGTTAACTAGCAGGGCTTGGCCCTAGGCTGTGTTTTAATAAGATGTCACAGCCATAACAAGAGCTGAAGGGAGTCGAAAATTTTATTACAACGGAAAAACTTTATCATTTGAACAATTTAAACATTCCCTTTTAATTGGGCATAATCGCTAAAGGAATTATTTAATAACAACTCATTAGGGTTTTTGTGGGATATTATGAAGGGAAGAGACGTCCATTTGATTAAAGAAATAAGGATTGGTAAGAGATGAAAAGAGGGATTTTTATTCTCTGTACATTGAAGCTATTCAAAAAACTCTGCAATATACTTTATAAATGATAGAGATAATAAAATGTATGGTATTTTTTATCCCGGGAATCCCCGTGATTTTTACCGGGAAAACTTTGTAGTTGTTCGGGTGCATAACAATTAATTAGCTTATTCCGACGGTTTCTATTAAAATGATAGCTCACATCCTTTTCTTAATGCTGAGATACTTTGTGTCCCAGAAATCTAGTGGGAATTTCAAGTCAAGTATATCTTAGTACATATATATTTATTATTGGGTTGGTTTCGTAACGCGCTACAAGGAAGGTTTGCATTGATTATTAGCGTTGTGTATCGGATGTAACACAGCAATAAGCTGAGTGTACTCCTTGTTTGTTCAAAATGCGGGCACAAATTCTCGAAACGCGCTATTTTTTAATCACATGTAAGCCAGACCAGGTTCCAGTCTCTCTTTACAGAGCGGTAGCAAATAGGTAGACCTCTTGTGTTACAAATGTCCAAAGGCCTGCCTGTCTGCTAAACTCACGGAATAAAAAAAATGGCTTTGCAGAAATCGAGTTCAAAAAAATGGACAATGAAAATTCCCAGATTAATAACAAATAGACAGTAAAGGACATGGGTGGTATTACACATCTCTGCTTATATCGTGTGACAACAGGTGCTTACACAAAAATGCCGAAGTTAAAAACGTCAATTAAAAATAACACTATAACATATGTTCTTAAACTGACAACAAAATTATAAAACAACACAAATTACACTATTTAACTGCAGTTAACTAAGTGATTAGGGGATAAAGGGCTATACTGGACTCGATAAAAAAGTATCCAAAAATTCTCTAATCGCTTACATCAAAATTAATACCGTCATTAAGTAACCGAGCCGTCAAATTAGGAATGCCTGAGAGTTTATTAAGAGCTGGTTGTTTTGTTCACTGAAAATTAAGGATATAAAGACGGACATATGTTTATATTTATAATATACGAGTGCTTATATTTATAATAGACGACAACTTCGATGGTCTGGTCACGTTACTCGGATGGCAGACGTTAGAGTAGCAAAACGAATCTTTTATTCAGAACTTGCAAGTGGCAAACGCAAGCAAGGTGGGCAATTGCTACGATACAAAGATGTACTTAAGCGTCAAATGGTAAAGTGCAATATTGATCCCAATCAATGGGAAATATTAGCTAAGAATCGTTGTGACTGGAGATTCCGGGTTAAGTCAAGAGTGCAAGAATTTGAATCCCGTCGACGCATCGATTTAGATAAAAAGCGGGACAAACTTAAGGCCCGTCCACCTGCGGCTATAACTTATAATTTTGTAAATGGTGTTCTGACGTGTTCAAGATGCAAGCGCGTTTTCATAAATAAGGTTGGCTACGCAAGTCACCTCCGTGCGCATGAACGTCGAACAGCCAATAGCTGAAGCGATCGCCGTAGCCGAAATCGGTTAGGAAGACATCATCATCATCATACGAGTGCGCTTGTAGACTCCGGGTATAATTAATTTATTTCTCAGTAGCTACTACTCGTGACATTGTCTATATTTGTTTCAATAACTTTCTAAATGACATATAAACACAATTGTACTACTAATACATGTATTTCTTAATTTCTAATTAAAATTACATTATGAATATTTATCACCAACTTAAGAAATTGCACATGCAAATTTCATCCGCTATTTTTTAAGACAAAAGATTGCCTTATATTCTTTCCCCGGATATAGTTTATTTTCTTGTCAAATTTTAATAAGATCCATTCAGTCGTTTAGTTCTGAAAAACAATAAGTTACAAGTTAACATAAACTACAAAACAAAATAGCTTTTATATTAAATATGATAATAATTCCCTCAAATTTGGCCAAGCTTAGTATTATTCTGGTTTTATGGGTAAAAGTTCAACAATTCACTTAAAACTATTAGAAGGTAGATCAAAATAACGTATTTTATTGAGAATGGAGGCATGAATACTAAGTTGTAATCGTTAAGATATTTCTCGTACGTACGAGTGAACTAAGAAATTATGAATTTCATGGAAGTGATTATCTTATTTCCCATGACATTTATGTTTATTCTAAATCTAATTTATAAAAATATAACAGGTTTATACTCAGTATCGAACGTGTGTATATATTATTTCAAGTTGGTATATATTAATTTCGCATAGCTTGTATAAATGCTTGGCGGTTCAGTTAACTCAATGTAAAATTAATAAATAGATTATCATTTGCAACAAAAATTATGGCCAGATCGTGGATATTATACGTCTGGGGTATTGTTAGAGAAAGCAACAAAAGTCATAAAAATCTTTCTTAGAAACAATAAATAGGAGGTGAGCCATTTTAAAGGTGTGAAAAGCGTGTGTCTCTTTGACTTTTAAATGATGAGAACAACAATTCTGAAAACATTGACAGTGTTAGCGCTTAAGATTACTTTGGATGTATGAAATAGTATCTACTATATTATTACGACCGACAAAGACGAATTCACACCTACAGTTTATTACCCGTCGTTGTTTGCGCTAATAACATTGAAATACTTTTATGATCATCTTCTTTTGTTTACTTGTGTTTAAAATTTGTAATTGGAAAACAGCCCATTGTTTAATGTAATCTTTATGGTAGTCATTAGCCTGGTGTGATTCTTGGAAAATTCAGTACAAGCGGTCAAGCAGACATATTGTATTTGTACAGCATAAAGCAATGACCCAAGGGAGAGGTGAGGCTGTCAAGCGATAACCACAAGTAAGGCATGACGTGTGTACATTCGATAGTCTATATAGTGATGGAATTTGCGCGTGTTATTGAATCGTGCATTACATTTATACTGGTGCTCAGTTATATTTGTACTTATGTTATACTTGTTTGTATAGTTCTAATAAATTCAGTAATAATTACAACGGCATTTTAATTCGAGTCCTGAAACTCGTAACAGTATGCCAAACATCATCTTCCGAGATACTTCAAAAAACTTATGACGTTTATGTAACTTTGTAGTAAAAAATACTTTTATTTTATTTTAATGGCTTATTAAGACCTGTAACTGCGGCCATCAATCTTCAGACTTTGATGTACATTTGCTTTATTCATATCGTATAACAAACATATTTAACTGTCTGTCAAAATCCCTTACATAGCTCAATACATATAAAGCGTGAGCATTTTTAGTAAACACACCTCAGAGGGCGTTGAGGGCGAGTGGAACGGAGGGTCGGAGTAATGGCGGCCGAATGTCGCGAGAATCCATTTTGTCCCACCCTCCTCTAACGGAAAAGTCGCGATATAGCTTAGTATATGCAAAAACGTAAGAAGCCCATTTGACGCCATCTTGCTATTTCTAAATGTAGAACAGCGCATGTTTGTTTTCTTTTTTATATTGGATTTGTACAATTTATGTATTTAGCCAATATTAGTATTAATGAAAATATATGTTAGTTTGGGATTCTTATCTTAAGCAAATAAGGACCAGACGAAACCCAGAGCTATATAACTGAAGGCTCTACTCTACCAAATTATAGATCTTTGACTGACGCCAATCAAGGGTGTTCTTGAGGCAGCTTGAAAAGGCACATTTCACTAACCAGTTGAGATATTCAACACAAATTTACAAATATTATTCTTGCTTAAAAACGATAAATATCGGACAACTATTGAGAATTTTATACAATATTGCCTATATATTTTATGAAAATAACTAGAACAGCAAATTGGAATTGTTCACTTTTTTCAATCTAGCTATTTGAAAAACCATTTCGAGGAATAGTGTCCCTAATCATTTCTTATTTCATGTCTAGTTAAAATTCCAAAAAACGTACGATCTTCTTGTATTTTGTAAAAAATGCGTTTGAGCTTTATTTGACCTTACTAATCAGTGGGTCGTCTGCCTGTTTGTCTGCTTCAGGTGTAAAATAAAATCTAGCTGTACATTATTTGATTAAAGTTCTGTAACATGGATTTTCCCTAAAGACCACTTCAAAAAATTTAACGATAACTATAGAAAATAATTAAATAATTTCTAGGCAAAAAAATCAATGTAAACGTGTCCCTTATGACGTCATCGGAGATATAATTTGAAATATTCAAATTAGTGTCTTAAAATACCCTATTTTACGTAATAAAAATATAAAATCAGAGGGTATTTTTTTGTGAACAATCCCCATTGCCTCTTCTCGAATGTTGGCTTAATCAATAAATGAAATAAAAACAAAATAAATGCCAATTTATAATAAAGACAATTCATCGATGATGATGATGAATGATGTCGAATATGATTGAACATATTTCAACCGATTCCAATGAAAGTTTTAGTGGTGAAAACAAGAACTATTTGTAAAGTTTTCGTTTACATAATGTAATAAAGTATCGGTCACAGTTCATGACATCTATGGAACCCTTTTATGTGTATGGACTAACACACGCTTTATAATTAGATATATACTTAGTCGGCAAAAATACAAATGTTGCACAGAATAGAATATAATAGAATATTATTTATTGCACTCAAGAAAATAATACACATGAGTTAATAGTCATATAACTAGTGCAATTGGCGGTCATATCGCTAACAGCGATTTATTCCAGACAACTTTCTGAAGATAATTTTACATTTCTAATAATAGTCGGTATTTAAAGCGCATTGTTTAAAATATATACAATCAAATATACATATGTTAACAGTAAGTAAAAATACACATACATATTCATATACAAATATGTACATAGAGTTACATAGACATATATAAATTACTGTTAACAAATTTAGATAGTGATCTTTGAGGAGTTTATTAAAAGGCGTAAGCGACTTTGCATTGCTGATGCTCATTGGTAATGCATTCCACAACCTTAGAGCCTGCACACTAAAAAGATTTCTGACAAAATTGCGTAGAATGTATCGGCGTCATTAATCGCAGATTTGCTGATGATGCTCAAAAGCCTTGTACTACTTTCTGTTGTTGTTATATATCTCATAGCTAAACGTTACTTTGCTTGGAGACGACAATCACAAAAATACTTGTATTCGGAATAGTACAACAGAGCAGTCTAAGCCCGATGCCAGACTATATTGTAAATCTAACATGTTAGGAACTAACCCTGGTCCTCGGTGTGCCAGTGACCTAGGCCTAGTCTTATCCTATTCAACCACAGTGTCTGTTAATTATTTACATTCAATGAATGTTCAGGTCGTATTGCATCCACCTTGTATAGAAAACTTATACTTTATTTTGACAACTATGTTGCGATATTGATTGGGTCGGTTGTCATAAATATGGGTTACACCTGTCAAAGGTGCGGTAGAATAAACTTGTACTCGTGTTAACTGTCAAGGTGATGATTAAAGGTGTCAACGATATACAATAAGCATTTTGGCCATAAGTATTATAACCACTTTCGGCACGTGCAATGATTAATACCTACTTATCATATAAAGTCAATTTATCACGACATTTTTATGCAAACAATAAACAATCTATTTATTATTTCGTTAATAATAACATAATATATGTTCTGAACATTGCGACGAGCAGACGCTATAGTCCCTATATTCCCAGACCCCTAGTACCACTAGCAGTTCACCCCAATAGCCCAGTACTTTTTGTTCACATTTCTCATAATAGTCCTACACTGGATGGGGCTTGTCTTTGGGTGCATTACTATACTATATGGTGTAGACAGGGATAATCGCCGGTCAGTGTCACACCACATTTACATTAAAATTGTCAAAGGGCCTCTACGTGTTGGCCTTCCCATGGCCCCGCGTAAGCCTTCCAAATATCCGGGCCATTTTCATGGCCCGTGGTCTTTAAAGACATACGCTATAAATAATATATAAATGCAAAAGAATTATATTATATCTTTGCAATTCAACACCTGAAAGAATGCTAATAAAATTAAAAAATACATGTATTGTATCAAAAGTTCATAAAAGAAACAAAGACCTTCTTTTGTTTCAACAACAGTCTTAAAAAGGATAAAATAGGGTACGAAAATCTGTATGTTAACTCACATTTTTCATAGATATGAAATTTCAACTCTTAAGAATTACAGAACTTACACTATTATATTCCTAGACCGTTTTCGAAAAAAAAGTAGTATTTGTCTTTGTGTCTTCAGGCTACAATCTCAATATGTATTCTTAAATCTTATTAAGATATAATGAGAAGTTTAGGTTGTTTAGTTGTAAGATCATAACACAAACAATTGGTTTGATCAGGCCACAGCTGGAGAGATGGGTCACCCGCACCAGCGGAACCCTGACTTCAGGACGACACAGATACTGACCGGACACGGTTGTTCGATCAGTATCTGTTCGCATTGTGGGCTGCTTGCCTTCTCCGGATTGCCGACAGTGTGGCGCACCCGATACGGCGTTTCATACGCTTGTCGAGTGCGCTGCCTGGACGCCGCAGCGTTTCGAGCTCGAGACACACGTAGGAGCCGTCGGATCGCTCGGCGACTTGGTAACGGCCATGTTGCAGAGCGACGACCGCTGGGATGCTGCGGTTACTTTTTGCGAGGCAGTAATGTCTCTCAAAGAGGCCGCAGAAAGGGATAGGGAGCGAAGTCGTTCGGCGCGTGCTACGGTCTCTTCTCGAGGTCGCCGGCCTTCAGCTGGCACCCGGAGAGGCAGGTACGCGCATTACTTCCCTCCCTGAGTTAGGTTCCGGAACGAGGGGGCCCTTAGCTACTAGGTAAAGCAAGGGATTTAACAACTACCCCCGTCTCGAAGTGGAGTGTGTTCTCCCAGGGCACACTTCAAGCACTTTATTGCGCTGGATCGACTGTTGCGTAACTATGTTCTATATCTCAGTCTTTCCTCACAAACAAAGCGCAGGTCGTCAGGAGAGGGTTTTAGTGGTATTGAGGTTGCTCGCCGTGCGGCATCACCGGAGTCTCCACCTCCTGTGTAATCCATCGCGGACGGAACGCAAAAAAGCATACAATGCTAGCGTTACCGCCCCTGTGATCGTGCCGTTCCTAGTGACGGCCAGAGTGCGTAAATCGTTAGTCATTCTCTCGGTCAAAAAAAAACCAATTGTTTTGACGGCCTCGGTTGTTGTTTGTGTCGACTAAGCCTGCCCCGGCCTACCTTCCTGTAGCTTCAGGTTCGTTACATAGTACATTTCGTTAAATGACCTTCCGTTATTTACTGTCTGGGTGTCTTGGACCAGCCCAGAAATAGTCCTTTGTATATTATTCTTACTTCAGGCATAACATCTTAGCTTGGGGATACACACTGCGTGTACTGTCTTAATTAAAATCATAATAACTTATATTATTAATATAATAAACGTGTGTAGCATTGTTATGAATAAATAATTTCTATGTTTCTCTGCCGATTATTATCGCATTATTTTATTGTAAGAGTTCAGCAAACGGCCCGCTTGATGGAAAGCGGTTACCATCGCCTATGGACATTTGCAACACCAAAGGTGCTACAAATGCGCTGCTGCTACGGTCTACGCTATCTTACGACAGGCCGCCCGGCCGCAACAAATTGTATTCTTCATCCGTTCTTGCTCGGATAAAATAATTAAAAATTATATAAAGATACGTTCCTATATACCGTGATATATTACCACTGAGCACACACGTCCCAAACTTAAAGGGCGCGCGTGCGAATCCTGGCCGGTAACCATGCACCACTGAGACAGTTTTCTGTCTTAATGTGCATACTGTTACAATTACCACGTGCTAACGGCGAAAGAAACATCGTAATGAAACATGTACATAGATATTACCGATATGTATTGTGCATGCCGTGTTTGCGTAAACAAAATATAGTGTTGATGAAACGATTTAGTTAATATTAAAAAACAAATAATGTTTATAAACTATATTAAATTTTGCAAACTATAAAAAATAACTAATTATGTTAGGCTCGCAAATCCGCCTCGGATAAGTGTAGCGGGTATACTGGCCGTTCGCCTATATAAAAATGGGAGTCCAAACCCAACAAAAATATTCAATCAAACATACTTATATAAGTATATACCTATATAAGTGCATCTTATATTAAGTCCATAAGTATCATCATATTAAGTACCATGTCCCGTCTACAATTTTTGATATACTGTATCTATGAAGCCGCGCTAAATGTTCGATGCGTGCTAACTGCCTTGGGGTGAATGCGGGAATTATTCCCGCACTCACCGCATCACTAGCTATTTCCCCGGCCCACCTCCTTACGTGTGATCGATATGCCTTAATGTATTTGCCGTATTTATACACGCACATGCCTTTTTACAGTTTTTCAACGCAGAAGAATCGTCACATCGCAGAAAAACTGCATTATTTTTTCTAATATTTTATTTAGTACCTGCTTGCTGACCTGGAATCAGTAACAAACATGAAGTTGACACAGTCAACATTGTACGAAGTGTTAGCTGGCGAAGATTCCAGGTCTTAGCTATAAGCATTCTATCGCTTGTTTTAATGATATAGATTTATATAGTTAGTGTTTTTTATACACAATTAGTATTAGTTTAATTTTAGCATTAGTTAAGTTTGCAACTATAGGTACATAGAGTGTATTTAAACAATAAATCAAAGTGAAGTTTTTTAACAGAATCGGGAGTGATACAGGATATACTAAAAAAATCTAGTGTCTATAACATTTAAATGTCCAATAAAGTTGATGATTGTGATTACAAAGTAAGTAAATCGTAAACTGGACTTACAGGATAGCGAATCATAAATATCCGTTATTAGAATGTTTGAAGTGATAATTGCTCATGGAAGGGAAAACCGCTTCGTTACGTAACGCGTTACGCTGCCAGGCTGGTTTGTCTGGCTTCCCTTTCTCTCACGTTAGATTAGTTTAAGTTATCACTTCAGTCGGGCGTCCCGAGACGCATACCGTCTTTTTCTATGTGTCGACCTCCAATCGATCGGCTTAACGATTTACAATATGAATTTGTTACTGATTAAAATATGAATTTTATTTTTATTTGTCGATTTAATAATTAACAATAATTGTCATTTTTTAAATAAGTATAACGGCCTCAGAATTTTATTTTATTTTTGGTTTGGGGAGGAAGGAAGGGGGGAAGTTGGGAAGATCTTACTGGAAGGAAAATGTGCAGAAACTCATAATTTTAGAAAAAAAATCCGTCTAATTTATAAATTAATCTTAAATTCAATTGGGCTGAAAGAACCCGCTGTCTTTTTAGATTTTTATTTTAATTAGGTATTTTATTTTTAAAAATGGAAGGGAAGAGTAGTGATTTCTGGATGGTAAAAAACAAAACCACGAAGGCTAAGGCGCGAATAGAGCGTAGGGAAGCCCCCGCCTTAACCTTCTTACCTATAAGAGCAGAATTTGGATCTGCTTTTAACGGAGCACCCACCTAAATCTACCCCATAAGTAGCCAAGACATCTCTGTTTTTAAATGAAAACAATAAAGACATGGTGAAGGGTGACTCCCGTACGCCTCCTGTTACCCCCTAAACACCCCCACCCCCTGATTCAAAAAGCGAAATTCTAAAGTCAACCCAATATAATTATTTATATAACATTATAGTTACTATGATCTCTAACAGACAAATATTAAAAGAACGTAAAAAAATATCGTATATAATTTTTCCATAGGCAATGAAATTACTATTTACGAGAAATAAAACGCGAAATGTCAAAAAGTTGTGTCGTTTTGGTAGTAGTTTCGTGATTTTAAATATTTTATTTCACGAAAACTACTAACCTTCGCGGCATCGCATTTCAGGAAATGTGGTTCTCGGCATGCTGAAATTATGGTGAAATTTTTAAGTCTCAATTCAGACACCTATATAATAAAGTTCCCCCCAATAATAAAATATTGTGTTAAGAAAGCTCTTGGGTTTGATATCTTTTATATTTCACCTTCTGATTCGGGGATTCTTTTTGAAGGCTAAAAATATTTTAGAAGGTTTTTTACTACACTTAATCATGGGACTTCTGTCTTTCAAATTTAAAATCTCTAGCATTGAAATTGTAGGTCTGTGACGAACATTAATCAACGGAGTTCTTGTGACACCTCGATTGGCCACATTGGACTACCCACTCAGTTCTCACAAAAACACATAATTATTACTCAAATAATATGAATATCCTACACGTATTGTTAATTTTAAAATAACATTTATTTATGAATTATATACTACTAGCTTCTGTCCGCGACTTCTTTCACGTGGATTTTTTTTTCATATAATCCTATGTTACTTCTAATACCTCCAAGAATATGGGTACAAAATTTCATGATGATCTGTTGAGTAGTTTTCGCGTGAGAGCGTAACAAATAAACTTACATTCACATTTATAATGTTATAGTAGGGATATTGTACACAATTTAGAAATACAACTATATTAACAACTAAACAAAAAGAGTTTACTTTTGAGAAATTTACATTTTGCACAGAACAAATACATATATAGGTATAACGAGTGCGCGTGCGTGCGTGTGTGTGTAGAAAAATTTATTTAAAATATTAATAAATGTTGTTTAAAGCATAAATATATAAAACTATATACTATATATAATGCATTTTTTAAAACTGAAATTGCACAGCAGAATGTCGCTTTTCATTTTCGGCCAAAAATTCGAGGCCAAAAATGGTTGCCAATTTACTAGTTCAGATAGCGGAACCTTAAAAACAAATATGAACTTCAAAGAAAATCGAAATAAAATAAACGGCGTTTAGTAAATAGAAAAATAAACACTTCCCCTGTCCTCCCCATTTAACGGGCATTCCCTTTATTTATCTTAATTTGCGTTTCGTCTCGTAAGGTTTCAACCACCCCTGTATAAGGGAAATGATAAAATACATCTGTGCGCAGCTACTTGGACTCAAAATAATATAGAAATGTTTGAATGAAAGAATATGCTTTATTGTGTTTTAAAGATATAGTTAACAGAAACAAAATTTTACAATACAATAGGCGGTCTTATCGCTATTAGCGATTTCTTCCAGACAACCTTTGGATGGACAAAAAAATTGATAAGAACAGGGGTATGTTGCATTATTCTTACTATCGAATCAGTATCTCATAAATATACATATCTTATAAATACATAAATATTATACAAATACGTTATATGTAAATATTATAAAACACACTTACATATATAAATATAAGACAATGTTTAAATTATACATTCGCACACGGTGACGTCAAGATAAAATTTTTAGAAAATCAGAGTTTCCTCTTCAACGTCAGCCAATCGCAATCCAGTGTTGGACGTAGGTGCCTTCCTAATTCAGCGCCTACCGGCGACCTTGCGCAGGTCGTCAGTCCGTCGGACTGAAGGACTTCCGACACTACGTTTACCGAGACGCGGTCTCTACTCCAGAACTCATCAGCCATCGGTCCTCCGTCTGTGACCGGCCCACTGCCACTTCAACTTACTAATTTGGTGAGCTGTGTCGGTTACCTTGGTTCTCTTACGGATATCCAATTCAGGGTTCTCTAGAACGTTTTTCCGCGTACGAAAATGATTTGTAGGGAACTTGCCGCCGAGGTTTTTCATTTGCGCTACGACATAGGGTTGATTAAGGAGGGAGCCATAAGATTTCTTATCAAAACGTCCATAGGCGATGGTAACCACCTTCCATCAAGCGGGCCATCAGCCTCCGTCGCTTCACAAATAAAGCCATGAACCCATCCCTACATCTGCATGAAATGGTCACTAACACTAACAATATCCCAGATAGAGCAGTAACATAAATAACATGGCCGTTAAAGACACGAATACAATGATTCTTCCGCTGTTGCTTTACAAATTAATCCTACATCTCTACAGATAATGACACCATTTACTAAAACCTTTACCTGTTATAAAACAATCAAAAATGCTGTCAACTTTACTATTCGAAATTTGAAATTAAGAATAAAATGACACGTCTTTCACCAATCACAACACTTCACTCAATGCGTCCGATTTAACCCTTTCGTTGCTGCGGGAACTATTTTGCGTTTTTTCTCCAGTTCCCAATCCCAGCAATAATGAATTCCTGTTTTTGTGCGTATTACCTCTGGCCGGGACAAATTGCGAGCCCGTCTCCTTATAAATATTCCGCTGGTTAAATAAAGGGTCACAGCGCATCTCAAACTTTGGGGCGCTTATTAAAACGTCTAAGTTTTACGACATTGACAGTATATTTCAAAGGACTATTTGAATGAGAACAAAATTATGAAATTTAGGTTATCACTTTGAATCTGTTTAACTAACCCGACTTTGGTAAAATAAATTTATCTAATCATAAAAGGTGGTTATTTATTTGCTTAATATAAATTTTACTTCTAAAAATTTGGCGATAACATAAATTCCACCTAAAATAAAGAAATAGTTTATGGTTGGACTGTAATAAATATTAATTTTATTCAAACTAAACAAGTCAACATGGTCTCATATTCCTTTTTCGGATTATCTTTACATGTCTATAATAAAAGCTATTTTATATTTTTTTCATTTTTGAATTAAATAATTAGGAGAACCATGATAAAATATATGCTAACAACAGTATTTTATAATAAATATAAATATAGATATAAATTATACGATAAATGTATTTAATAGGAAAACCGTCACAAAAGACATGCTTCTAAATAAACTCACTTTAACGTTGTAGATATATCGAGTACACCTAGCATAGTTGGATAGTATCTATTGCTTTATACTTATTTGTTTATTTATTTAATAAAAAAATAAATAAATAAATACTGGTAAATAAAATTGAAGTGTTTGTTTGTAATGACAAAATAACAGCCTTTTACTCAATACATATGAAAGTATGTATGGTATTTGTATAAAACTAGCTGTGCCCGTGACGCCGACCGCGTGGAATTTGTTTCAAAGCCCCCCCGATTTTGAAACATTTTTCATTGCTGCTAAGCTCTATTGGTTTAGCGTAATGATATAAAACCTATAGCCTTCCTCGATAAATGGGCTATCCAACACTGAAATAATTTTTCAAATCAGACCAGCAGTTCTTGAGATTAGCGCGTTTAAACAAACAAACTTTCAGCTATATAATATTAGTATATATATCAAATTATAATTTATTTTGACTGTCTGTCTGGATGTTCCGACTAATATCTGAAATGGTTGGACCGATTTTGACGGGACTCTCACTGGCTAGCTTCACTGATAGCTGTTGTTATAAGGATCAACTTCGGTTACTTTTTTACTTCTTTTCTATGCTTTAGGTTTCTGCGAAAAAAATCAAAAGTCGCGGGCACAGCTGGTTGTTTTATATATAAAATAAAAAGGACCTAATATAGTGATTATAATATCTATGATTTAAATCACATTACAACTGTTAACTTTATCAAAACTTAGAAATTAATAGTTAGTTCTGATTATTTCTGTATTCCACAAGGGGTGACATACTTGACAAATTCTGACCCATTCTCTAATTAATTCGACTTTGTATAGTCGACTGCTGAATGAGTAAAACCTGAATGAAGACCAGTTCTTAAGCGATATTATTCTTTTGAATTTATTGCATATACATTTGTTCGAGAACATAACTTATTTGGGAACATGACATGACGGTAATTTACGTTAATTTAGTTAAGATGTTTCATTAAAATTTATATTTTATTAAGCAATTTATTGTAATAAATAAAATCCGTTATTAGAATTTTAAACATGATTATGCACGTTTCATAAAATACAAACTTGTATTGGTTATCAGCAGAAAATAATAAATTGATATACTCTTTATTCGTTATTTCAATATAAAACAAATTTTGAAGGTAATGGGGAGAAATAAATAATTTCTTGATGTTTATAAATTTTATGTAAAAAGTATAAAATATATAAATGTAAGATACATTTATCTAAAAAAAATATAACAGTTTGAATGAGATGCAAGTTAAGATAGTGAGCTTTCGGGGAGAGCTTTAGTGGAAAAACAAATTACGGAACTTAATCTTTACGTGTTCCTATTAATAATATTATGCGTGCAGGAACGGAGAAAGGATACAATTTTCTACTGCCGGGCGGACTGTCGTAAGAGGCGACAAAAAAACCGACAGCCAGGTGGTAGGGTATTTGTCCGTCTGGATGTCCTGGTCTTGAGTATGCTGCCATAACAACCTTGAGTTGTGTTCCGGCATTCTGGCCAGGTTCCAGTCTCCTTTAAGAGAGCAGCAGCGCATTTGTAGCACCTTTAGTGTTGCAAATGTCTATGGGCGATGGTAATCGCTGTCCATCAGGTGGGATATCTACTTGTTTGTTGAACTCATGAAACAACAGTATACTAAATATTTTATAAAAGAAAACTAGAACACAGCGCAGAGCAAAATTCCAAATAAGCACCTGGTGGCTTTGATTTATTTTGAGTTGAACAAAAACCTCATTACCATCTCAACGTAGTTACAGTTATAATTCTTTATTGTGTTGAAATAAAATAATCGCGAGTGTTCAAACAATGACCAAGAAAAAAATCGTTAGTGTTAAGAAAAAAATATGCAAATGTAGTCCCCGGCGGCGGCGAAAGGGTTGTTTCTATTTTTAAATTCAAACCATAGAGAAATGTGTTTTGATTTTTAGTGGGAACTTGAAATGACATTTTGGTAGTATTATTCGCGGGAAATTTTAATTTGATATTAGAGGAGAGGAGACATATTCCTTATCTAATTATATTGATTAATAAACACTAGGCTATTTTTAATTAAATTAATTAATATTTTTTAATAAAAAAAATTCATAACTTTCAACTCTTTTGATAACTGAACAAATTTAGCTTCAATTGATAGTTTTTAACATTTAGAATATATTTTGTAGTCTTGTCTACTTAATTCTTTTCATGGCTTCCTGACAAGCAGATATGAATAGGTAAGTACTAACCAAAAAAATAGTATCATAAGAAAGATAATGTAGTTACAAAAATAATCGTATAGGCTTGCCCTCAAAATCGTTCATAGAATGTTATTTCCATGCTTTAAAGACTTCATAAATAGCCATGAAGATTTTTCGATTGGCAATTTGATAAAAATATGTCTCATCTGGTTGTCAAAAGGCTGAAAATTGATTCAGCATCTCTTAGACTATGGCGGTTTCCTCTGCTCGCATGTTCTCGTTCTGAAGCCAAAACTACTTTCGCTTGCTGAGCGAGCGGAAAGTGTAAGTAAGTTTTAATTTATCAGTTCTATTTTTAACCAAAAATACTGCACCATAAAATTAATTAAATATGAACACTAGATATAAATAACAAAACCACGCTCTAACAGTTTAAAGCGCGGTAATTTATTTGATTTTTTATTATTCCGACGTTTCGGCTACTTCCAGTGGCTATGATCACGGAAGTCAAAGATATCAAGTGTCAACGCGTATTGTTAAAGTTTTGTTTAATCTACCGCCAACTTGTTCGTTTTAATTATTTAGATATATATGTATAACTTAAGACCTTTATTTTTATGTACCATGTTATATGCAAATAAATTTCATTTCATTACATTAGTTGTTGTTTGATTTTCAAAACAACCAATGACATTTGTGTATTTCTTCATTTATGTAATCAACGCTTCATAAACCGTTCCATTAGAGTTTATGATTGTAACATTCGGAAGCAATTCGAACGGGAAAAATCGCGATCGTGAACGTGGTCGTTGCGAGCCCTTTTGGAACGCAGTCAGAGTAAACAGTGTAGAAAAAAGGCAGTCAAAACCACACGATCTCCTTAGTAAGTAAAATAAATCAATAAGTTATTTCACTCACGTCTCATTAAAATAACTCGGAAACCGTTTTTGGACTTACACATAACATTATCGATACAATTTATCACACAAATTAATATTAAAGACTTATAATTTATTGAGATATGAACTGTTTTGGTCGTAATTAACTTACTGATTCGTGATCAATTGATTAAAGGTATCGATTTCATCATTAAATGTATGTATGTCGTTTTTGTAAGTACTACATGAAGGAAAATAATTGCGCAAACTGTATGAAACTAGTTTTGTTTAATGCATGAGATCAGCAGACAGTCAGACAGCTCGCCTGATGAATAGCGGTTACCGTCGCCTAGAACATTTGTAACACCAATGGTGTTACTACCCTCTCAAGGGATCCTGGAACCAAGCAACTAATGCCGAAACACAACTCAAGATCGTTATGGCAGCATACTCTATACCGGAGGTATCATCTACCACCTGGCTGTGGGTCGTTTACTTGCCTCTTACGACAGGCCGCCTGGCCGCAGGATTTTGTTTTACAGAAAAACACATATTCTACATCCCCAAATTAAGCAAGTTGTGTTATGGGTAATATACAATGGACTACTCTGGGGCCAATATCCCAGACACCCAGACCATAGTAAATAACGGAGAAAATACGTTTCCGAAATTTACTATACCAGGAATCGACCCCGGAGCCTCTGTGTTGAAGTGAGGTAGGCCGGCAAAGACAGCCTCAACCACAGAGGCCGTCAAACTGTATTCTTCCCCCGTTCTTGCACGGATAGGATAATTGAATAACTTATTCGAAATGGTTTGTTCAAATCGATTTTTACATATAGTTAATTTAAACTGAAATGTTTCAATTAGAAATCCAAAACTGATCAAAAATCTAAGTTTTTGTAGAAAAACAACGTCTATAATCAAATATTGTTTTAATATTTCGTAAATGTTTTATGTATAATGCTTTCAGTTTTATAATACTGAAAGAAGAAAATTTATTTATAAATAAACATCTAATAACCATCTTCTATAATTCGACAACTATACTAATATTATAAAGAGAAAGATTTATATTTATGTATGTTTGTAACGAATTAACTCAAAAACCACTGGAACGATTTTAATAATTCTTTCACCATTAGAATGTTACAGTATCCTTGAGTAACATAGGCTATATTTAATTTAAATAATCGATTCCCAATTTTTTAAAGCAGAACAACGTCTGCCGGGACCGCTAGTTAATATACATAATATAACATATAAATGTCATATCCAATACAATAGAGTATTAATCTACATATTGATACGTCAAGCAAAAACTTTATACCTCTTTTTACGAAATTTGCGCGGACGGAGAAGTATGCAATTTCGCACTCTTACAGTTTATATATAGAAGAAGCGACGAATACTAATTAAAAAAAATATGCATAAAATATACATTAAATTTATAAAAAAACATTACACACACTACCATCTATGTGACACACACGCGCACATATACTATTTTCTTTATTGTTAAAGTCCAATTAATAGCCTTGGCGAAATCTGTGATTATGAAAGTCTAGTCTTTAACATTAATTATTATGGTCGAATTTCGACCACGGGTGACCACTAGTAAATATGAATGTGCTATCCTTTGGATATTTGATTATTCCACACGAACTACATGGAATGAATAATAGTAATAATATAGTATTCTAAGACACTTTTTATCCTACAAGTAAGTTATAAATGGAATGCATGCAGATGGACAATGTAAATTTACATTTATATTCGTTTAATTCTTTATATAAGCTCCCCCGAATATTTTCGCAAAGTTAAAACTACGCACGCACTACGCTTCAACAAGACGAGTAGCCCCGAAACAAACACAAAACACTTTTAAAAGCATAGACAATAACTATTCGTTGTGATTCAAATCACTCAGTAACTGATATCCCTGAGAGCGACATATTCAAAACACTCTTTAAAAAAACAACCGCCATTCATAGACAATTTTGTTTTTTTTCAGTCTCAAATTCATTCATAAAGTGGGACACGCATATCATTAATGCCCTTTTTGTTTTTTTTTGCCCAAAAACCGGTGTCTATGAATAAATACTTGATCATTAGCTGAGCCTCTGGAACGCAGCTGGCTGGTTTTTTGCGATTATTTTTTTTAAAATTATGAACACATGTAATGTAATATTTTGAATATTTTTATTTCTGTTTTCTGATAAGTCAAAATTGATTTATTAGTGAGAGAAACAGATAATAATCTACACATAACAATGTAATGAAGTTTAGATTACAACTAAAAGATTTCAAATAAGAGATTTTTTTTAAAGAGAAATAAGACATGAATTTTGTTAAGGTTGTGCAAAAGTGCTACATATTGTTGAGTGTATTAAAAACGCCAAAAGGTGTCGGCTAACTTCAGGGTCATTGTGTATAATTGTATGTGTACCTAGAGCAATTCCGATTAGGAATTAATAAATTAAATACGGGCGGCATTCGGTAAGCTCCGTCAAGTATTCTCGTCGACCATTCCGCAATGCTTGAAGACAAAAGTCTTCGAGCAGTGCGTCCTCCCCGTCCTGACCTACGGGGCCGAGACGTGGACACTGACGGCAGGATTGGTCCACAAGTTCCAAGTCACTCAACGGGCTATGGAGCGAGCTATGTTGGGTGTTTCTCTTATGGATGAAATTAGAAATGAGGTTATCCGTAAGAGAACCAAAATAACCGACATAGCTCGCAAAATTAGCAAGTTGAAGTGGCAGTGGGCCGGTCACGTCTGCCGCAGGACCGATGGCCGTTGGAGCAGACGAGTCCTGGAGTGGAGACCGCGTCTCGGTAAACGTAGTGTCGGACGCCCTCCAGCCCGATGGACAGACGACCTACGTCAGGTTGGTGGGAGGCGCTGGATGAGAAAGGCAGCGAACAGGTATGAGTGGCGCCGTCTTGGGGAGGGCTACGTCCAGCAGTGGACTGTGAATGGCTGACGACGACGAAATTAAATACGATAAACTGTTCGCATTTTAATCGGTTCTCTAAAGGTACGATAATAGCAGTTCAACTTATTTTTTTTTTCAAAACAGCTCACAGATTTGACCACTATAAATTAGACTATTGCATAGAAAGACGGGGTCTTGGACTCTTAAATTGAAGCTGGCTAAAGGATGCCCTGTTTAGAAAGGGATGGCAATCGTGGCGGGAATCGCGGATGCAGTGCGTTATAAGAACTCAGTAATGATCGAATTAGTCCTAATAAAGATAGAATTATTTTCATTGGATACATTACTATTAACCACACAGACGCAAACCACATTTTAATATTATACTAGCTGTCCCGGCAGAAGTAGTCCTGCCCGGAAAAGCTTCAATCGATGTGCCGACAGCAGCGCCACCTACCGGGTCCAATTGTGAATCAACTCAGAAACCTTCTTTGGCACATAGACAACAACTTTGTTAAACATCATCACATGATCAAATGTATATTTTACGATTAAAAACATACAGACACACATTCATTTTTATGTATCAAGAAGATGGTTTACGCACACATGTCTAAAAATTGCTTCACTTCACTGACGCTTTCGATCAGGTACTCTTCGATTTCGTCTGAGATATAGCCTGAGAAATTGGTGTTACACTTTCTTCATGTCACTTTATAATTAAGGCAATTCTGCACCTGCATGCAAAGTATTTCAAAGTTAGCAACTAAGAGTTGATAAAAGCTATAATAACAGGTTTTCTTATATTTTTATAAAGTCATTATTTTATACGAGCATCGTAAATAGGTTTATCTTTAAACATATCAAAATTGCAAAGAATTTCGTTTTCACATAAAAAATAATTATCTTGACAACGTGTTTTTAATAAAATGCTTTCTTTGCACCTGGTGTTTCGTCTTGGCTGTCATCAGGGTATGGCCTATTTGGTTTGTCGAATTTTCAATAAGTTATTAACAGAATAGTTGGTTAGTGTCAGTTGCATGATGAAGTTGAATTTCGCTTTAAATTCATCAGTTATAATTTATTCAACTATAAGTATCTTTATTTGATGTTTGAAAATTGGCCTTAGTAATCAAGTATTGGCCCGTTATAGTTCACTGGAATCTAAGTGTTGACTGGTGTAGTTTATTCGAACGTAGAGATCTTACAATTTGATTTTAGGCAGATAAATTTTGTAGACGAACTTTCCTGTTAACGTTATTTGTTAAATTGTATAAATACATTTAAAAAGACAATAATAAAATAAAGTAAAGATCTGTTTGAGATTTTAGCTCGTTTTCTTTAAAGTACTAAATTGCTCGAACGTGTAGATTCATGACTTCAATAAGTCATCTTAACATTCATTTGAAAAATACATTCATTTATGCTCTTGTTTAATTAGTTTAGTTTTAGATTGACCCATATATGTCGTGTATACAATGTATTATTTAATTGTATATTAATAGCCAGACATGTGTAACAGAACTTCAACCAAGTTGTAGATCTTTGACTGACGTAAAATGAGACGTATGTTTTTCTAAGCATTGAGATTCAAACAAACACATAATTTTGGCTTAAAAGCAAGTTGCATTCTTTATGGTTCAGAAATCTATACCCAATTATAATGAAATTGAATTAAGTATGTTTATATTAAACTAGCTGTCCGCAGACGTCGTCTGCCGTAAAAATAGTTATCGTAGAGTTGAAATTTAGGTTGTATGTATCTATCTTTAATGCTGTATCATAAAAAATAGAAATTAAAAATTGTTAAAAAATAAATAAAAAATTAGTGACTACCCTAACATTAGGATGAAAAATAGATGTGCGATCTCATAGATACGATAAGCAAAAAATTCATCAAAATCGGTCAACCGTTTTAAGTATGCAACGAAAACTGTAACAAATTTTATATATTAGATGTATACATATATAGAAAGACATTTAAGTGTTTAATTATCTTTACCTGTCATTGTTAATATGAATTAGTTTATGGCTTGAAAACCAGCCTTATTGCTAATAAAATTAAACGGCATCTTTTATTGTTTATTACTTTTGAAATTAATACAACTTACAAGAGGTATCGCTCTTATAAGTTATATTAGTTTACGGGCAAAACCTATAAAATTTCACAACTAAAAACGTTAAAAGAAAACATATCAAGGTGTCAACCGCGATTATCTAAGCGTCCATAAAACATTTTAAAACATGAAAATTAACTATCCCTACTGGCAACCCCAAGAGGTCGTAAAAGCTTAATAAATTTCTCGTAACATCTGCCGTCTAATTGTCTAAATAGCATGCATAAATTGCACAAAATTATCGTCAAGTAAAAAGGAACTTCACACGACTGCGACAACTCATTGCAATCCTCAAGGTGTGAAATTTGCAAAATTAAAAAAATATCTCCTTTTTATTTCCAACCTTATTGCATTGATTTAAGTTATTGTTCCGAGCTTTATCGAGTCGTTTGGGACGTTCTAATATTAAAACGTAAGATATGCAAATATGTAACCCATTTCTTGAGTTGCCCTATAATTACAGTATTTTGCATATTATTGAACAAATAAATATTTATAAGGCAGTGAAATTTAAGAACTTTTTCATTACAGAACTGGTTTTTTTATTATTAATACGCGTTCGTTACTTTATTGTTAATGTGAGTTTGCATTTTAAATATTTTTTTAAGTTGTCGCGTTATGTTAATTTGGTTTCGGTGTGCTTAACTTATTAAGTTACATGTGAAGATACCGGCTTTGGAGAATCTTCCCACGATTTTATGTAATTTATGCAATTCTAATTAAATAACACTGTAGGGAAGCTACGAGATTTAATTCTTGGATGTGATATATTAATATAACATACATGCATAATATAAAGTTTGTTTCCCATAGATATAATTATGTCGTCCATAAAGTACGTCACGCTAAAGTTTGTCTTTTTGGACCGCTTCTTCTGGTGATGGTCAATGTGGTGTTGACATTGCATGAAAAAATTTCGTGAACAGCTATCCGAAGGAATGCCTCTATACCGGACCAGCTCAAGATTGGAGATCACCAGAGGATATCAACAGGAATAGAGAGACAATACAATTCCCTGCGGCCGGGCGGCCTATCCTAAGAGACGACAATACAACCCAGAGCCAGGTGGTAGGGTATTTGCCCGTCTGCATGGCTATTACCCCTGGTCCATAGAATGCCGCCATAGCAACTTTAAGTTGTGTTTCGGCATTAGTGGCCAGGTTCCAGTCTCCGTTTAGAGAGCGACAGCACATTTGATGTCCATAGGCGATGGTTACCGTTTTCCAGCAAACGGGCCGTCTGTCTATCTGATGAACTCATTAATAAAAAAGTTAAAGTACTCTAGCCACATAGCCCGTCAGAACTCAGACAATATAGGGAGACTTGAAAAGTTTAGAAAAGTTGAAGATAAGAGAACTCGAGTAGATCTTTGAATAGGCTGATTGACCTAACGCCCACAACCTAGACTTGTTTATTTTGGTCTTGCACCATGTTCAAATAATTGTTCCCTGCCATGAAAATCACGGTTTTTAGCAGTAAGAAAGAGTACCCTCGTGACGATATTTCTCTGTTCCTGGGGCCTACAAATGTCGCATCACTAATCTAGAGCTTCCGTAGTTAGCTCCGAAGCCGACTGACAAAAATATTGGATGTTTGTCATGTTTACGGAACCTCATCTGTTGTCTTTGGACAGGCACAGACTTCCCGATTTAGTCTTTCACGACTGACAGTAGTAATTAAAACTAAATTGATTAAATATCAATGCAAATTTTTCTAATAATAAATGTATGCCATTTACCTAAAATCATTCACAAATCGATAATCATTAATAAATTAAACAACTCCAGGGTGGTTTCAATTCATTCACTGCAACCAATAAAAATCAAAAATCGATTACCCCAATTCGAATCAACAAAAGATCGATTTACTGATTTACTAATAGTCAAAGAATGATTCGAGCACTTGACTCATTGACTGTATAGAGTCTACCCTTCGATTGTATTGAATCGATTATTGACGGAGCACAATCATCTATTGTGTGCCAATCAATGCTTATTTTAACTCGGTCCATTTTGTTGCACTGTTGACGTTTTGTTGCACTTGTTTTCTGAATTTTATTTACTTTGGTTACATGTGTTTTTGGAGATACTTAAGCCAATATTAGATAGTTCATTTCTGTCTTTCAAATTGAATGAATTGATCGGGTCCAGTTGATGGCAAGTGACTACCGTCGTCCATGGACATTTGCAACACTAAGAGAGCCGATGCGTTGTCTACCTCGTTGAGACGTTACTGTTTACGCTCTTTTTGAAGAGCTCTGCGAGAGGGAGCTCATTCCACAGCTTGCTCATGTATGGCATTAAAGGGCGAGAGCCACGTACAGTGGATAACTTCCAAGGTGGCAAGGAAGTGTGGATGTACTCCCAGTCGCCGGCGAGCACTGCGGTGGTAAAACAGCGACGTAGGTACTAAACAAACAGCTCCTCAGAACACTCCTCATTGTATAGACGGTGACAGACTTATTAGACTAGTGTAGTCAGTTTAGTAAATTCTCGGTGTCGTCATAAGGGAGTTATATTAGCCAGGGTACGACGCTATTTGTCTATTATAGCTATTATAATCAATGATTACTGCATGGCTCAAACATATACATTTCCATAGTCGGAGGTAAAAAACAAAAAAAAAATACGAAAAAAACCGTTGCTCATACAAGTGGATCTGGTCACGTGAAAGCAATACCTCCGATTAATTGACTTACAGTTTCGATCTCATTAGCATAGCTGGTATTACCATACTTCGGCTCGCACCTGCTCAGGCCCGCACTTTCTTTTTTACTTATAAATACATACATTAAAAAACAATGGGCTTGAAGGCAATATCCCTTTAATTTTATTACGGTGGCCGGGTGACACAGTAATGAGTATTTAATTATATGTCATACACTTAATTTTGAGTGTACACCTTACATTTAAAGAGTCCACAGACATGTTAGACTTTTTTGTAGTTTCTAGTAAAAAAAATCGGTAACATTATCCGATGCCATCGTATTAAAAAAAAAACTCAGACGAACAAAATAGCTTCCCGAGTAGTAGAGAAGTTAGTGTTAAATAAAGGAATTATAGTCTGATTTTTAATTACCTGGGCTAAACTGACAATTGTGATCGGTCTTTTCTTATGTTGCAAACTTGGAGCACAGTGTTAATAATGTAATATATTAATTTGGTATGTTTAAGTACAACGTTTATGAAAAAATAATACATATATACATTTGATCGTGAGCAAGTTAACTATTACAATGAGGTTATGTAACTTAGCACTGCCAGTTCAGATGACAAGTTCTTAACAAAATGTTGACACCACTTTTACGCATATTCTTGTCCTCTCCTGTCTGTCTTGTAATCTTGTAATATTTAGTTTATCAAGTGTTTTTATATCCTTTAAACTACTCATTTAAATACAAAAAACTTTAGGTATTACCCTAAATTATCTACAGAAGAATATAAAAATACAGAATTAGACCTTGTCCTATTAATCATTTTTTTATATCAAAAAACTATGTACCTATTTACTATCAAAGCTTCCGGGCCAGCCATTGGATCAAAATAAATTAAATGTGTTATCTTTACATGTATGTTCATCTTTTGTTCCTAAACAACCTATATATATGCCGTGTAGCCAATTCATAAACTAGCCGTTACCCGCGACTACGTTCGCATCAATCAATGCTGTAAAACTTAACTGTAACCAAGAAACACATGCTTCTTTTTCGTATCAAAAGCCTTAGTATTCATAGCGTTAATATGAGAAATTTTCAATTTCTCATACAAATTTTGATTTCCTTTTTACGTCTCGTTCGAGATTGTTGCCTAATACAAACATGTCCTATATGCTGCACCAGGGTACAATGAATCTTTTTACTAAATTTCATTTAGATATGTTTAGTCGTAAAAAGTAACATATATAGTAGAATTATTTTCTCCGTGCAGTTTGGGTCATAAATCAAAGCTCGGCCTCAGCCCGGCTAGCATGTTGCGCGGGCACAACGCCATTATCGATAAAAACTCATTCTTCTCAAAGAAAGATTATCATTCTTATAAAAATCATTATTATCTTTTTCGCTGTTAATTTTAAACTTAGATATAAGTATTATATTTACTTTTAATGTAACTTGTTACATTCTAAACTTTTATAATTTTTTTAATACATAGATACCTAATTAATAATTTGTTTTAAATCCTTATTATTCTTATTTTAATAAATACGTTGTTTTATCTATTTTTTCTTTCATTTATATCACTAACCCACAAAATGACAAAACTAAATACACTATCGATAACGCTTATCGACAACAATAATGCGTATGCACTATGCCTGCTCATAAGGCCCGTGAGTGGAATAGAGAGCGAAATACTCGCTTCACCGCTCCGATTATTTATGATCCAAACTGCACGGAGAAAATAATTCTATTTATAGTTATTACTATTAACGCGGTACTACTAGGCAGTTACTGTAATTTACTTACACAAAAACTTAATTGTGCTATTTACACATAATAATAACAACGAAACTAAGTTCACATAGTCTAAACTACTACTCAGCAAAACACAGAGGCGAGTCGAAGCCAATCTGATTTATAGGTATTTGTTATTGAATTGGAAAATCGCGATCGCCGCGCCATCTTTTTCGTTATTTCATCGTTCCCACGGAAAAGACGTCATTTATAGGGATAAATATTATCCTAAGTTAAGCTCCGGTATATAAGCTAGCTGTATGTTGAGTTTCATTTAAATCCGTTCAATAGATTTCACGTGATGCTCTAGCAAGACAGACAAAAATTCGAAAAATTGCATTTTCTGAATCTGCTGGTCCGAATTATGCCCTGATTACCCCCTGATTCTGTTCACATTTTTAAACGCATTGCACGGACACGAACCATTTGCAGATTTATTATAGTATAGATATTATATATAAATATAGATAGATGAAAGTATGGATAAATTGAAAGAAAACCAATATAAATTTAAAACAGAATTGCGATGACCCACTACCCCTTTTTTCTACCCCATTCCTCCTGTTGTGTCTGTTTGTTCGGGATACATATAAAATTACTGGACTGATTTCGATGCAATTCCTCTGATCGACAGCAAATTCTGAGACTTAAAATCTGCGCTACTTTTCATTCTGAGAATACTGCGGGTTTCTGGGAATGTCTCAAAATGGCCATATTAAAAAAAATTGAATTATAATGACATTCTTTATTCAATTTTTTCACTGGAAGATAGAAAAAATATTTTCGTGTTATCCCGAAAGCAATTTGTAGTTGCTCGGGTGCATAAAAATTAGTTAACTCCGACACATTGTTCACTAATGTGAAATTGATATGAGGGCCTACATTATTTTATAAATGCTGCGGTACTTTGTGTTCCGGGACTTCCGCGGGAATTTCAAAACAAGCGATTTGGTGTCAATGTTTTATTTATAGATTTATCTTATTTTGTGAGTATCGCTTTATTTATAGTATAGTATAGTTTATTTATTTTTAATTTCCTTATGAAGAGGTATTACATAATAATACAGTTATATCTTCTGTAATTCAGTAGTGAAACAAAAACGGACGCGTTTGTTGATGAAAAATATTTAATACGAAATCCCTTTGAAAAATAAACGAAGCACACGAACCTCTTGTATCACAGCATTATTAGCTGTTCAAAAGCAATACACCTTTTGTAATATTTATTAAAAAAACACAAACGAATTAGGGACTGAAGCCCGCACAATTATTTCGGACGGGAGGGACAAAAGGAATGGGTAGAATAAGAAAAGAAAAAAATAAGCATTATCGGAAACGTACTTGTATATATGAAATCCGCGTGTAGGGTGCATTTTTTCATCTAAATACGTATAGAAAAAAATACCCCTCTGCGTATGAAACATTACCCACAACAGTCCAATAGAGCCCTCTCTCTTTCTAAAAAACAGTTTTTTTCTTAACGAGAAAACGAGATGCAATATCCGATATGGCATTCAATCCATATAATTCACTAAGTGCGAAAGAGACGGTTGTAAATAAAAAGTTCGGCGGATAAAGAAAGCTCAGGTATGGATAAGGGTGTGCAAAGAAAAAAGGGATGATAGGGTGGTAAACACCCCGGTGGGGGTTGGGTTTTAAGTTCGCGAGCCTGCCGCTAGATGGGGGTGTGCGAGGAAAGTTTTTTATTGAATTTCAACCAGAGTTTCTGGCATAATGATGATGGATTGTACCGTGGTTTTCGCTGATAAGTTTTTAAGGAAATTTCCGCCCCTGTTGCGTGTAATGTGTTTTGTAATTTCGGGTAAATTAAAGGCTCTAGTGTGACTTGGATTTTTATATGGTACAATATTTTTATCAATAATTATTATGATTTTATACAATATTTAGAAAGAATTTGTTAATTATCTAGTACTTGTATTAATGATTAATATATTTCGAAAGAAGGTCAAATTAAAGTAATAAGGAGTGCCTTATTACTTTAATTTGACCACTGAATATTTTAATGACAGCGTAGCGTCACTAACATTGCTTTCTCAAAATGTCTCAAAATGGAGAGATTACTTCCTACAAACACCCGGGCCCAATTAGCTGGGCGTCATTAAAAGTTAAAAAACAATCACAAAAACTGAAATATATTCTATGCCACTCACTAGCTTTCTACTAGCGAAAGTATTTTCAAAATCGGTTCGGTTGTAAAGAGATTATTAATATGTATAATCGTGTGCATGGGTCCCCCATTATAAGGCGAATGGACAGGTTTGACACATGGTTACCTAGATGTACAGGTTGCATCACGATGTTTTTCTTCACCATTTATAGCATGTGTTTAATTGTAAAAATATGCAAATTAGGTCAGAAAACTGACTACGTGGTGCATGCGTTCTGGCTAGGATCGAACCCGCGCCCTTTGAGTATGGGACATGGGCGCTAGCCATTACGCTACCACGGCTCTCAAAGGTAATGAGAATACTTCTTACAAACAAACTCGTAAACTTTAACTCTTTATAACATCAGTATCTATAAATGAGATTATAGGTACTAATGTTATGATTTATCTGTATACCGTGTACTACTGTAAATATTGTTACGAGTTGCAATACTTGATTTAAAATGCCGCTGGAATTATTATATAATTTATTAGAACTATACAAAAATGACATAACACAGGTACAAATATAACTGAACACAACCAGTACAAACGTAATGCACGATTCAATAACACGCGCAAAGTCCGTCACTGTACAGATTATCGAATGGACACACGTCTTGCCTCGATTGTGACTATCGCTAGAATGCCCCTCCTCCCTCTCTTGTGGTATTGCTTTATACTGTACAAATACAATATGTCTTCTTGACTGTGTGGACTGAATTTCCAAGAACCACACCTGGCTAATGACTACCATAAAGTATTACAATACACTTACTTAATAATGTATTCTCATTTGTTTTGCAGTTCTAAATAAATATTTTTTCTTTCTTTCAAAAGTATTTGTGCTTTGTCCATTACCACTTTTCTTACTGCCTTCATATAAGGGCCAAGACACTTTGTTCATATATTTTTACTAGCTTCTGCCGCGACTTCGTCGCGTGGTGCGTTATTCAACTATCCTACGGAACTTTTAATTTTTCGGATCAAAGTATCTATATGTTGATCAGGATATAACTATCACATACAAATTTCATGTAATCGTCAGTCGTTTCGGAGATTAGCCGTACAAACAGACAGACAAACAGAGAAAAAAAAATTGAAAAATCTAAATTAGTTCTATTTCACTTCTTACATCGTGACTCGTTTTTATTTTTTTTTCATTGTACAGAATTTGACCTCTACAACTTTATTATATATATATAGATTAGTAGCTAGTACACTACACTGCACTTTAGCTTTGTTTGTAGCACTAGTTTAAAATGTTTTGTTCTGCTAAGGCATCTTATGTCCGTGTTTTAGGAATTTTTGAAAGTGTCATTATTTGTTGAACCGCATTACCAGTTTCTTAATCGTTTTCAGCCAATGGAATCTAGTTTTAAAAATTTCTTATAAGTAATGTTTGTATACTTCCGACCTGTTTATATTTTGAGGCAAAATTCATACAGGTAGAATCTTATAAGAATTTTTATATGGCAATACTGGTAAACGATGGTACACATTACCCAATGGAAAGTCATTGGCTAGCTTAGATTTATATATGTTTAGACGTTTGTGACATTAGACGCGAAGCCAACATGATGTCACACATTATTCATTTCTTTCAAATTCTAACTTTTTTTAAATTCATAATCAGTTCCACCGGAGAACGCGTTTTGAAGGTCATGCAGCTGTAATGATACAAAATTCTATACATGCCGTGTCTGTACGTTAAAACTATTCAAAAAGACTATATGAACAACTGAGAACACGACGCATTTTTTTACAGATTTCTTGTCTGTTTGTTGATTTGTCTGATTATTCATTGTGTCAGGTTGTCGGGATTCACGTATAAAGTACTGGGCCGCTTTCGTTGCGGCTTCGCTGACAGCTGACAGCGACAGCAAGTTCTTAGGCTTGTATTTCTACGTTTTATCCTGGGAATCCCATTGGAATTTTTCCCATTTGAACAAAACATCGAATTCTAATGTGATTTTTTCACTGATCGATAGGACATTTTATGTAATAAAAGTGTGATTTTTTTCCGCGGAAATTTCAGCGTGGACGTAGTCACTGGCATATTGTAGTATACCTAACTTAAAATTTAACTTTACTTCCTAGTTTATGTACACCGCTTCGCAACGTGTTACTGCTGTTAAGGAGAAGAAGCGACAAGAATCTCCCTAGCAACATGTCTAGTTAAAAATGTTCTTATTTATCTACCTCAAGCTGTTTTTTTAATACTTTAAGATGGAATAGAGGGGATTATATAGGAGAGTTGACATGAAGGACATGGAATAGGGAGAGTGAAGGAGTGTGCCATCAGAACTCACATTCTTCATTATTTATTACATATTTTTTTAGAATGGACTTTTATTTAAAAAAAATATGTCAGTCCCATTGTACCTTATGTGTTAATATAATCAAACGATTACACTTAAATCTATTAATAATTATCTTGATGCACTCGATTTAATTTCTGAGATAGTACTATTATATATACCCAAGTATGAAATTTACTCCTCATTTCTTTAGTCCTGACACATTCTGCCAATAAGCGCATCCCATCCTCGACGTAGTCAAGTTAACTGTATCACCGATATTCTGTGAGAGAGGAATTCTTCCAAAGTGCAACGTAATCACATCTTATATACCCCTTAAATAAGTTCTCCACAATCAACGTTCTCGAAAATTCCAACCAAAATTCCACTAACTATTCGAGTTTCCATTCGAAAAATCTTTTAATTAGCGTTACGTCGCGTTAAGTCTCACTCGACGCTTTTTTCTGCCCCCCATTTTTGGCCTCCCTTTTCCCGCAGCCACCCCTCCACTACCGCTAATGAGACAGCCCTTCAAACGTCTGGGTTTTTCCGAAATTAACGCGATGACGTATAGTGTAAGCGGTTTTAATAATGATACGACCGGTTGAAATATGTTTGCTTTTAATGTTATTTCATATAGTCATTTAATTGGAGTAGTCATGTTATTAAAACTACGTTATAAAGATTTTACGCGCGCCATTTATACGTTTTTAACTTTTATTCTGACGTTTCATCTGCTTTTTAGTAGCTGTGATCACGGAAGGCAAATTCTAAAGCTTCAATGAGCAATGTAAGTTATTATTTAGCCTGATTTAGCCTACCTCCAATGTTTATTTTAACTTTTGTTTGGTTATTATTTACTCCATGGTAGCCTAATCTATCACCCTTTCAACGCCATGCTTAAAACCGTTAAAAGTTTTCTGTAACAGTATAAGTGTAATAAAACTCCTTGTGGCACTTGGGGACTCCCGCGGTAAAGCTATTGCATAGCATTTTTTATCAAATTATCAATTATAAATATTTATATGTATATATAAATCATGTATTAGCAGAAGGTGATGTCAGGAGCCTTAAGAACAGACGAGCGTGCATGACAAGAGCTATGAATATCAAAGAAGCAAGTGAGGTGTGTAAGAATAAGCCTGTATGGCGCTCTGTTGTTCGTGCCTACCCCGCAAGGGACCTGGCGTGAAGTTATGTATGTATGTATAAATATTTATTTATTTTTTATTTATGCTGTACTTTTTCTTTGATATTAATTCAAGCTTTTTCTTCGATATTAATTCAAGTTACACTTTTTGAGTGTGGTGACCGATAAGAAATCAAATCACCTATGTGTACATACATTACCTACATGTAAACTTACGGGGCACACATGCCTTGAGTGTGGCATTCAAGATATGATAGATACCTAGAGACCTATATACTTTCTCACAAACAGCTGCTTACGTTTTCGTCCGATTTCGGAGCAGCAAATTATGGACGACGCATAATTTGCAATACCTGACATACCTCGAACCGTTATGAAAGATCGCGGTTCACTGTCACTGTGGCCACCACACGCCTTCGCTCACTGCGCCCGCCTGAGGCCCCCGTCACGGCAGAATGGGAGGTGTTAGGTTTATTTTCGTTACGGAATTTCTTCATTCGGTCGCCGCGCTCAAAGCCCGCGATAAAAGCTATACAATAGCTTAAAAATAACACCGGTCTACAATAAAGTGTTTTGTACTTTGATCCCAGATCCGGAGGAGTTTGTTTGTATACCGTCAAACTTTTGAAAATTGTGATGGTGTATGGACCAAACAGACCGCCCGATAGGTACAGTCGCCGGGGCCTTGGTTCCCCCGGCACTGGAAGCGGTCTCACGGATTGCCGCCTGTCACGGCCTGCGAAATGGCTAGGCCATGTATTTATGGCCCTGGTATAAAAATGTGGTAATAGCGCTTTCTTTCTTGCGCTACTAGTGCCATCCCAATCTCCCCAACGCGTTTCTCCCGCGGTGGATAGTCCTAAAACGGATTTCCCCTCGTTAAAAAAAGATCAAGGGCACTGACCATACTGGAATAACATACCGCTGCCAATAAGGAACCTGCAGTCTGTCTTTGGGTACCGAACAAATTAAAAAAAAAATCTTATTAGACCATAAATTTCGCCAGAGAGACCTTAAATACATCACAAGTATTTTATAGTATTATAATACTCGTATGTCGATTAGTACGCTATATCGAACCATGTTTTTTTGTTTCTTTTTTGTAATTATAACGATGTTCATATACACTAGTAATTATTTTGTATAATTTTATGATGAACGTTTATTGTTTTAATTTGCTTTGTGGACCTAAGCAGGTGGCATCACTTAGAGACACTTGCGGAAGATCAGCTCTAGTTGTGAAACATTATGCTGAGCAAGAGCCTTTTTAGGACATCACAATTAATTGCTATGAAGAGCTATGAATGTCAAAGAAGCAAGTGAGGTGTGTAAGAATGGGCCTGTATGGCGCTGTTGTTCGTGCCTATCCCGCAAGGGACCTGGCGTGAAGTTATGTATGTATGTTTGTATGTCCAATTAATTGTAATATTATCATGTAAGACTTTTTACGTCTTGTCTTAAATAAATATTTTTCTTTCTTGAGACCATGTTTTTTGTGAGCCAGTGAAAACTATCCGTTAGTGGTGAATAAACGGATATAAGCCAATTAATTACTTTAACCGTTTGTTTATTATTAGAAAAAAAATACTTATAGAACGCATTAACCGTTCCATTAAAGGCCCAATAAGAAACATTTTCTGTAAAGAAAAATGAAAGCCTAATATTTTTCCGTCGGCAAACAACTCAACCTTTCACAAATATCCAATTTAGGCTTCGTATAAGCAATAAATAAGAGGAAAGGGCTTTCCAGACGGTGCCTGCGAGGGAAAAAAGGAAAAAAAGGTAAAAAAGGCATCCGATCGAAGTCTTTCGTCCGTCGGATCCAATAATCCGGCCGTCTGTCCGCCCGCCTAATGTGATCGCAGTCTAATGAAAAACGCTTCTCACGTATTTATAGTACGGACTTGTTAAGCTGATGCCCATGCTCCATGGTCCTTATTATTAGTGTCTTAAAAATCACCGTTAATGATTACCTAATTAGTGTATATCCAAGATTTATAGTATAATTGTTATACTATAGGCGACGGTAATCACTTTCCACCACAGTTGGGTTGTCAGCCTGCCTGCTGTGCTTCAGTAATAAAAAAACTCCATAAAAATCTTGAGAGGTGACAAGGGACACCTGGATGGAACGAAGTTACTTTCGATTAATTAGTAAAGGAATTGTATTTTTTTAATGTTATAATAATATTTTTATTATTATTAACAACTATAATGTAATATAAACTTAATCAGTAGGCTCAATTACAGTAAAACACGCGCACGCCGCACGGCTTATAACTATAGCAAAAAGTGTCGTTACACGTTTTGGTCTTATTTTTTCCTTCAAGCCTTTTCGCTACGCGCGATAAGGAACTTCGTTCCAAAAACGTACTTAAAAGGCAATTTGATTCTCGGAATCAGAACTCGCTTTAGCTATACGCTTTAGATGATACTCCATGGATAATAGTGCATAGATAATAGTTATATGTGTAAAAAGATAATCTATCCTAATCCAAAAAACTTCTAAACTTCTTATCTGGATTAAAATCTTTTTTATCCGGGCAGGAACGGAGAAAGAATACAATTTCGTGCGGCCGGGCGGCCTGTCGTAAGAGGCGACAAAACAACCCACAGCCAGGTGGTAGGGCATTTGCCCGACTGGATAGCTACCACCCCTGGTCTAAAGTATGTCGCCTTAACAACCTTGATTTGTGTTCCAATTTTCCAGTCTCCCTTAAGAGAGCAGCAGCCCATTTGTAGCACCTTTGGTGTTGCAAATGTCCATAGGCGATGGTAACCGCTTTCCATCAAGTGGGCCGTCTGCCTGTCTGCTGACCTCCTGCAATAAAAAAAACTACAGTGTCGCATTGTCAGGTGACACTTAATTTTTATCGATTTTCATCATCTCCAATTTGAAACTTAAAATAGTCTTAATTCAACGAGTCTGCCCTTTCAGTAGTAAGAAATCAATACAAGTTAAATAAATCCAGATAACTAAACTGGAATAGTTTGAAAAGTCCAATTAGGATTTTAAACCACACTATGAATACGGCCTCCCTACTCGAACGTTAAAAAATAAATCGTGAAATGGGTTTACGTTGGTAACGGAATCAACATAAATTTGGAAGAAATTCGAATAAAAGATATATAATAATATAACTAACTTCTACTTACCGCAGCGTAATTCGTTTTCCAATAGGTTTCTTATAAAGTAAAATATACAATAATTTGAAAACTTGCTACATGTGAAGATGTTTTTCTTAACTATTCGCCCGTGGTCGAAATTCGACCATAATGATTAATATCAAAGACTACTCTTATACTTCTATAATCACAGATTTCGCCAAGGCTATATTGTTAATTTGTCTTTAACAATAAACAAAAGAGTATATGCGCGTGTAGGTCAAATACATGGTAGTGTGCGTTATTTTATTAATAACTAGCGACCCGCCCCGGCTTCGCACGGGTGCAATGCTGATACAAAATTAAATACACTACAGAAAAACTATGAACGTTGTATGTTATCCGTCAGAACGAGAAAAATACAATTCTGCGCCGGCGGCCTGTCGTAAGAGCGACAAAAAACCACAGCTAGGTGTAGGCATTTGCCGACTGGATGGCTACCACCCTGTCTAGAGTATGTCGCCATAAAACTTGTGTTGTGTTCCGGCATTAGTGACAGGTTCCAGCTCCTAAAGAGAGCAGCAGCGCATTCGTAGCACTTTGGTGTTGCAATGTCCATAGGCGATGGTAACCGCTGTCATCAGTGGGCCGTCTGCCTGTCTGCTGATCTCCTGCAATAAAAAAAAAATATATATATATATAAAAACATAGCGTCATCACTACATAGAAACCTCTAAAATTAGCAATGTTGCCTTAGTATATGATGCATGTATTATACATATAAACCTTCCTCTTGAATCAGTCTATCTATTGGAAAAAACCACATCAAAATTCGTTGGGTAGTTTTAAAGATTTAAGCGCACATAGGGATATAGGGACAGAAAAGGCGACTTTGTTTTATACTATGTAGTGATTTTAAAAAAAAGTTGGCATTCGTCGCTTCTTCACTATATAAAACTATAGTGTGCGAAATTTCATACTACTCCGTTCGCGCAATTTTGGTAAAAAGGTACAAAGTTTTTGCTTCACTTATTAATACATAGATTAATACTTTATTGAATTGGATATTTTATTTATATGTTTTATTTTTAAATTATTAACTAATCAAGTAAGCTTGATATTGAGCAGGCTGATGATTTGATTTATTAACGGCAACCTATTGAGGTCGCTGTCCGGTAGAAAATAACTTGCAATATGCAATCTACCACAACAAAATTACAGATTTCCAACTACTTAATAAGTCAGCATAATATGCCTTGAGATCGGATTACTGCCATATTTGTTTATATCCATCCATATTTCTTATCCATGTTTCTTCCTCTTATCTTCTTTAATGCCTAGTGTTCTAATTAGACCACCTGAAACTGAGATTCTGAAATTTTGGAATCAACAAAATCAAAGAGATACAACTGTGTTGATACTAAAAGTAATTCACCGCAGCATTATCTGAGCAGGAACGGGGAATAATACAGATCCCTGCAAAAGGCCTGTCGTAAGAGGCGACAAAACAACCCACAACCAGGTAGCGTATTTACCCGTCTCGATGGCTACCACCTCTGGTCTAGACTATGCCTCCATAACAAACTCAGTTCCCTTTTAGAGAGTGGTAAAACATTAATAGCAAATATCTATAGACGATGGTAATCGTTTTCCATCAGGTGGGCTATTTGCCTGTCCACTAAACTCATGCAAAAAATAACCCTATCAAAATAACTGACATATACTTAATTTCTTCAAGACTGGCAGCGTATTAATGATATCTCTGGTGTTGCGTATGTCTATAGGCGACTGTCACCACTTTTCATCAGGTGGGACATGCTCTTGTATGCTATACTCTAGCAATAGCTAGATCGTGCTCTAATTTTAGGTCACGTGCTAGGGGTAAAGCATAAAAATAAAATAAGATTTTCCTTTTTTAATTTCAACCCTATCTGTCTGACCCAGTTCAAAGTACCAGGACATCAGAACTGGGGTGAAAGTTCATCGCTGGTCAAGGTGAAGGCGACGCCATTAACGGCTACACTTAGAACAACTCTGGCTGCCAACGCCTTAAGATTTGTACCGTGAGTAACATAGTTTGATACTTGATAATTAATAACTTTTTATTTTATTGAATTAATAAAATTGGTTAAACCGTTGCGTATTGAATCGGTTTGTTGATTCAACAATAAACATATTAATTCAAATTTGTGAACTAAGCCACAAACCTTGTCAGGTGAGGAATATATTAATTATTAATTAATAAGATTAAAATGGTAAAATTGCAGGCAATTTAATGTGTGCGTAAATTAAAAAAAGCGGTGTACGTCTCGAGACGCCCAACAGAAGTGACAACTTAAATTAATCTAATGTGAGAGAAAGGGAATCCAGACAGGCTGGCGCTGTAACGCGTTACGCAACGAAGGTGTTTACCTTCCCATGAAAAGTTATCACTTCAAAAAGATTAGCTTATTTTCTTCAAAGTTTACTTTAGACAGAATTTTTATTCATAGAAAAATTACTAATAATTAGACTAGTAAAGCCTAATAATATTATAAATGGATGCCAACTTCAAACTAAAATATAGTTAAAGAAAAAGATCACTTGAGCTGTTTTACTGTACATTCTTTAAAATTAAAAAAAACCATGCGTCTCGGGCCGCCCTACAGAAGTTATAACTTACAAACAGACTGGCTCCGTAACGCGTTACGTAACGAAAGGTTTACCCTCCCATCAAGAAGTTATCACTTCAATAACATCAACATATACTATTATTCACTTCAAATTACGGTTTAAAAAAATTGCTTCACTTTCTACGATATAAATGTCAAATACTATTTTTGTAATGAAATCAATTAACATTCAAGTATCAAAAAGAGAAGTCGCGTTATACGAACTTTGCTAAGTAATAAGATAATGAAGAACAGCGGGGTCGGGATACGAATTAAAACAAGATTGGTGCGCGTAACTAAAGCAGGGTCAACAGCTAAATATTTTAAAATAATATTTTTATTTCTTCCTTGTTTTATATTTCAATATCTAAAGGCAAAATATTGCTCACGGTCTCAGTCCAATATCTAACTGTATTTCGGGAAACATGTAACTCGCTTCAAAATAGCGACATTTTTTTATGAAATACTAGCTCATGCCGCGAGTTCTTCAGCGTCACGATCGCGATGTAGAATGCTATCAGCGCCAATGATGGTGAAATACGCTATGTTAGGCTACACGTGTTATGTTAGACACGTTACGTCTTATGTTACACTTTGTAAGCTTTTACTTTTTTACGGAATCTCGTCTTTTAATGTAGGTAGGTATAAATTGTTTTATTATATGATACCGGCAATATCAATACTTGATTAGGTGCATAAGTTGTATAATAAGCTGTTTAAGTATTTAAAGTTTTTTGACTATACCACGGAGATATAAGCTACCACCATACACAATTTCATTTAAATCGGTCCAGTTGTTTCGGAGATTAGTCAGTACAAACAGAGAAACAAAAAAAAATAATGTAATAAATAATTTGACTCAAAACATGAATTAATTCCACAAACAAAACACTATAAGTTAGATTGTAATCTTAACTTGTGAATTCATTTAAACATTATCTTAATAAGAATAGTACAAATGTAGTTTAGCTACGGTAAATTTTGAGCTATCTAATAAGAAAAAGAAAATATTTTCGAAAAAAAAACACTTAATAATTTTCATGCTGACTGTCCTAAGAATTTTCATTCCTTGTTTATTTAATGAGTGAATCGGAGACGACCTCGTTATGACGTCACTGCTTCTTGAACATCGTGCTAGAAAGAGAAGTAGGAGTCTTAACGAAACTTTCACAGAACACTGAAAGGGATGGGAATATCAGCTGTGAGAATGAATTGGTTTTCTTTAAGCACTTGAGCGTCTAATGAAAACGAAATGATGACGTGTCAATGAAAGTTCATCGTCGTTTTGCTGGAGTTTCAAGACTTCAAGGTCTTCTTGAAAGTTATATAAGAGTACTAACATTTGCCTCGACTTCGTTTACGCTAGACAGGTAACAAAGATTATAGTTATTTTACTAAATTTAAAATTAAAGTTATTTTCAGGAGAATAATGGTTTTATTAGTATGAAAATACATGGATCCCGGAAATTCCCGTAAAAACTGGGATAAGTAATGTTACTACAGGCAGACAAGTTCAATTGTTCTAGTAACGATTTCATCGATCCGTGAAAATTTTAAATTAAAACCTTTTTAAACCTTTCCCAAGTATTAGGGGATACATATATAGGATAAATATGTACATATATAGGGATATATATATAGGAATACTTAAGAAGGAAGGCTTAAGTATTCCTTCCCCCGGGTCACCGGGATATAATGTAGGCAAATTTTAAGTAGAGGAATTTCCTATCGATCAGTGTAAACTGCATCGAAATCGGCCCAGTAATTTTTACGTGACTCCCGAACAACCAGACCAACTCAAAAATGTACACTTTTACAATTTTATAACATTATAGATAGAGTTTAATATTCTAATTAGACTTTACACGAGATTACTTATATAAAATTCGACAAATTTGCAGGCTTACTTACAAGATTGCTCATTCAGTTTACGCTTAAATAGATTCGTTAGGTTTCAACGAAGTAGGCTACTTGATTGATATATATGTAGTTTGTGTGTATTAATTTTGTGTTCTATAAATAAAAATATTTTTTAATTATTATTACTTTATTTATTATGTTACTTTGTAAAACTTTAGTTTGTAAGATTTCAACCCCCCAAATAAAATAAAATAAAAGAATAAAATTATATGTTTCCTAAATTAATTATACATATAAATATAATAGGTCTGGCTTTCGGCTGGTGTCTATTTGCTTGCAGATTAGTTCGTGAATATATTTTTTATTGAAAGAGTTTAGCAGACAGGCAGGCGGACCACTTGATGGAAAGCAGTTATCATCGCCTTTGGACATTTGCAACACCAAAGGTGTTACAAATACGCTGCTGCTCTTTTAAGGGTGACTCGAACCTGTCACTAATGCCGGAACACAACGCAAGGTTGTTATGGCGACATACTTTAGACCAGGGGTGGTAGCCATCCAGTCGGGTAAATACCCTACCACCTGGCAAGATATTTGACACTAGGTAGACAGACACAAAAATCATGTAAATAATACTAGTATTAGATAGTTTTACGCAAAATACCAAGATGAATGCCCAGAATTACTGAAACGAGATAATTATGTTGGTTGAAATTTTTCAACTGCAGTTGGCATAAATGTTGTTTAATCAACACATATTTTAGGGCCCTTTAACTCTGACTTAATAAGACGTATGAAATCATACACGACATTACTCGAGTGTTTTACACTTATCATTAGGGCGATATCAAGTTTAAATGTTCTTTAATTACACTATACAGATCTTGTTAATGGTGCCTTAATTATATGTAAATTGGTTATTAAATGACAAATGTTTGTAGTTTTATTTTCTGAGGTCATGAGTTGGTATGGGTTGGCTGTTGGCGATATGGGTCGGAATGTTGGGACATTAAAGTGATAAATCACAAACGTCTCCACTCAGCTGAGATGGATGTTTGGTGTTACAAGAATGTAGGTGAGAAATAAGCACATAAGTGTATCTCTGAAACTTGCACCCGTGACTGAAAAATTGAGAGGAAGATGATTAAGTTAGTATGGGCATATAATGAGGAGGGATGAAAGTGACGTTACAAAAAGAATGTTAAACTACAGATAGATAGGTACAAATAGATTGTGTAAAGAATTATATGATGATATGTGGTGTGGTAGAAGAGGTATGTCAGAGTAGAGGAGTGTGGAAGGAAAAGACATATTGTGCCGACCCCAATTCATTGGGATATGGTGAAAGAGAAGAGAGAATGAGTTGGTATGGGCATGTAATAAAAATGGAATCCAAATTATGTGACAGAAACAATTTTAAACTGAAAGATGGATGGATATACATGTAAAAGAATAAATAAAAGATGGCTGTATTGTGTGAAGCATGACATACAGATGACGTCAGAAGAAAAAGGCATTGTGTCAACCCCAAATTATTGGGATAAGGTGATAGAACAGAAGATCAAAAGTTGATCCATGTCTTATTGACCTATAATTTGTTAGAATCTGAACAGAAATCTAAGTCTAAAATAATTCAATCGCAATTTGATTATTTACGGATGTATAAGATATCCCAGTGTTATTATTAAAAAGTAATTTAAAAATAGCAATTAATCACTCAACCTTATAGTTTCGGATTTATTCAATTTCAACTATTCTTTTAAATATATATAGAATATTAACTAAATCACAATCACATTTAGTGGCAACTAATCGTATTTGAATTAAATAAGTTTCCAATAATTTGGTACTTAAAAAAACATTGCATGACGAATGGAGTAAGAGATTCCTCCTTCTTTGAAGTTGGTTTAAAAAACATATTTACTAATAACAGTTACAGTACATGTACATATAAGTAGTTATAATACAATTTTACCCAAATGGCTTATTTAAGGAAAATTTTCAATCTTACAAATTCTGCTAAAAAATAATTATAGCAAATATAATCATTTTCAAGAAAAACACACATTTTTTTACAAAGAAATGAAGATGGAAAATAACTTAATTGGAGAAATAGCGACATATTTACACCACTTAAAAATCATAATAAAAAAAACATAACAAACAAACGTCAGTTATAGTGGTAATTAGTTTATTATTTATATGATTGAAATCTGAACTTAAATTGTTTACTCATAGTTTAGGTAAAATAAATTTTGTTTGCCCTGAAAAACATGAATCTCGTGGTATCGAAAATTATGAAATTTTACAGGCAAAATATATGAAGCATAAAATTTAAATAATACCTAAATTTATAAACCGAAGTATTCACATGTTTTATTAAATAATTGGGTCAGAAAAATTGCTTGAAACCAACCGATGGGTGACATCAAAGCGCGTTTGCCGACGGCGGCGAGATCAAAGTATTTCGCCCTCTTTGTACTTGCCGACGGTAATGTTCCTTAGGTTTTTGTATCAACTATCTTTAGATTTACTTACACCTTTCGGACACTGAGGTCACAAAATACACAGAGTTAACGTTTATTACAAATCCTTGTAACGGATACACGTATATGAATTACGATATATGTCGGTTAAATACAAGGCGCAGGTAAATTTTGGTTATTCATAAAATTTTTATTATATTGTATTTATTTACTTTAAAAAAAATATATTTTTTTGAAATATATAAAATAAAAAAATAGATAACATTATTCTTTTATAAAAATACACCAAAAATAAAATACACATTCAACAAATAATATAAAATCTTGCAGCTCACTGCCAGCGGGGCCTCGGGTTAAAACTACCGGTGGTTAGGGCTCCAGAGACAGGAACCTCCTCACAATACGTGTCGTGTCCAAGAGTGCTGCCTTCTGTATATGGCCCTTCACCCAGCTTCTCAGGGAAAACCTCTCTAGATGACGGTCGAGGATTTTCGCTATTAGACTATTGTCCGTGCCGTATCGGCACAATGCTCGTTGACTCCAAACACCAAATAGCGATAGCCTCGTGAGCGAGATCTAAGTATTTACTTAGTTTTCTTTTTCTTTCTTAATGACGTTATCGTCATGCAGGATACTGATGTCAACAAGTATTGCTCGTCGCACAGATCGATCTATTATCACGATATCAGGCTTATTGGCTACAATAGTCCTGTCCGTGATAACTGATCGATCAGAGTAGATCGTGGCACGCCTGTTTTCAAGAACTGGTTCCAGCGAGTACTGGTAATAAGGCACCTCCGTTTCCACAAGACCTTATCGAAGGACAAGTTGTTGGTGGATAATCCTGGATAATTCACTAATTTATTATTAGTATATTCCATTAGTACTTTACATATTATTATTCCTCACGGGTTGAATGATAGAAAACTTCTTCACAATTACGGAGGGTAAAACGAGGACTACCATCTCTGTGTTGAATAATTACGCAGATAGTAAGAGTAAGGGACTTACTTACCTACAAGTTCTACGAAGTCTGCGATTAGTGAACACACGCTGGATATTCCCAACCACTACATCAGATTCGATTTACCACAAATCCTCGCAAAAGAGAATCGTTTCATACCTAGAATGATGCGCGAGGCTATTGAAATGAAAAAAACCCAAGTTAATAGGAAGATGGTTGGCTAGTACCACCTGTTTTGGATCCGATCGTCAAAAGTTTTAAGATCCAAACCAGCAAATACCAGCTGCTAGACCTCAAGATACTGTGAGCTCTTTCTGCCTGCATCGGAATACAAACCAACTTGATCGATCATTTCTTTTATCTTTCCTTCTACCCATTTTAATATAATAAAAAATATTAGAGCTAAGCATATTTGCTGAAGAGTTTCTTGCGCCGCTTCTTCTCTGCACACCACAACATGTTGCGAAGCGGTGGTTATTAATTAGCCTCTCATAGAGCAAATAATAACCATAACAAAAATAAAAATAAATAATTAAAATAAACAAGTTGACGGTAGGCTAAATAGAACTTTAACAACACTCACTGACTTTTATATCTTGTCATCCGTGATGACAGCCACTGAAAAGTAGTCAATAAAAATCAAATAAATTACCGCGCTTAAACCCGTTAAAACGTAGTTTTATTTGTCAGATGTACTTCTTCTACTATCTAAATTGATTTAATTATAAAAACAATCTTCAGTCTTATGATAGTTACAGATAGATATTCATAATATCTCGCATAGATCTATATACCAGACATTACGAAAATCTGTTCATAATATATATTATAAACTTTGATAACGGACAAACTATTCGACAAACTTATTGTCACATGCATTAATTAGTTCTAGTTTTTCATTTACTTACCATAGGTTACATGCGTAGACTATGCAAAACCATATCCTAAAAAAACCTCTCAAAGACATCTTCCCTTGGCGCTGAGCCGCATTATACCGTTGCCAAAGAAAAATCCGGCGGCAGATTAAAAAGGGAGCCATTCGTGTGTGAACGCCACTGTATCTCCCAGTCTCGAACAAAGGACGGGAAAAACATTTTCTTCTTAGGCACGCACTCCAGTGTAAGCTATAAAGATGCTATATATAGCATTTAATAATTTTATATCTTCATCATGATCCGAGCGTTAAAACCCGGTTGCGTCGGAGCGTTCACTCCGACGCCCAGGGTCCGCTTTCCTACTTTTTCCACTTCACTTCGTGCGGTCTTCAGCATCCCCGTTTTGAGACCATTAGATGTGATCCTTCACCGGGACCTGGTGGAGGCCGCATGGCTAGACATTTGTTCCGCACACAATTCATATAGCTTCAATTTAGATGAATGTAAGGATGATACATTTGCTAGTAAGTTCCTCACATTAGAGCGTCAATCTCTTTATGAGTAGATGTCATTAATTTTTTAATAATTTACACGAGAGAAAACGTGGAATAAACTCGAAGCTATATAAATAAATATATATATATCGAAGCTAGACAAAATGACTACTACTATTAATTATCTATTCTACATCATCCCTTTAAAGAGCGACAGCAATTGGTGTTGGTGTTTCTAATTCCTTAGGCGATGGTAACCGATTTTCACCAGGTGGGCCGTCTATCTATCTGCTGAACCATGCAATAAAAAATATAAAAATGCAATTCTGAAGTGGCTTAAGTATAGACTTCTTGTAAAGAATTATAAAAAAATATATAATCAATTTTTTACGAGTATAGTAACGCATATTCTTGAAACTAACTACAAAATATTTTAAAGAATTGATTTAGTTTTCTTTGAATATGCATTAGGCTACAAGTGTACCTACCTACTAACTTTCATCCATTATCTAGGACAATAACAAAATAGGCCATGAATCCTCCATGCAATAGAAACTTGACCAAACAGACCAGCTAGAAGTGCATTTACATTCTTGTATCCTTATTCCAACGGCACTAATCATGGCAAAACAACTCGTGTTTGAACTATAAGACGTGTAATATAGTGCTGTAACGCTTAACTTTCGTTATACAGACACCTTAAGCGTTGAACGTGTATTTGTATAAAGATATCTATGTTCGAACTACCCTCTTTATACCGGCATTGAAACGTTCCTGTTTAATACGAATACAATATTCCAATTTTGGATTCTTGTGCCTTTCTTGATGATATTACTTAAGAAACTTGCTTACTCATGCGTGTTTATTATATATCTAAGATCAATGTTTTGTTTGCTTTGAATGTATAATATTCAAACTTTGAGTTTTTTAGTAGAACTCTGTCAGGAATTTACTCTAGGTCCAGATAATCAACCATCTCTAAGCTTGCGAGAGGAAAGTGGGGGATTAGGATGTACCTGACGCAAATTTGAGAAGGCTCCCATCCAGCAGTGAGCTAAGTATCACTAACAACAACGTTCATCTATGAATTTCAATTTGCAAATAGTTTAAATTAATAGTATCTAGTTTTATTTTTAACTGATTTCTTCGTTTTTTTTATATATGTTAGGTACTCCTTTTCTCCGTCAATTGTGGACCGATTTTCAAGTATGTTTTTTAACATGAAAGCTTGTAATCACGAATGTCTCATTGTCACCATGGCAGAACATGAGGAGTGGATTCCAAGTAATTAGAGAAACTCACGAAAATTGTCCACCAAATTTTTCATAACACGATATCTCCGTCAATTGTGAACCGATTTTCAATTTTTTTCTTTACTCGTAAGTGTATACCCCGAGGTAGTTCCATGGTCACCAAGTCGGGATCTAATGAGTGGATCTCGGAGAAATCGAGAGTAAACTTTATTAAAAGTCGCCGAGAGCCTACGTTTTTCCAAAAAAAAGCTTGTTTGTACATCCGTGCCAGTATTACACTTTCTACAGGCGCTTAATTTGGTAGGCATGATATGCGATTCTCCGTCAATTATGGATCGATTTTGTTTTTTTTTTCATTCTTCGTAAGTATGTAATCCTGAGGTGTTTCCATCGTCACATAATCAGGATCTGATTGTTTATTACCATAATCACCAGATGACCTAAATAGCCAAAATGGCAAATCATAAAAATCCCCAAAATCTATCCTATTATCCGGGCAGAAAAATAACCCTTGTACACCCTCGGTATTAAAATTACATTTCAGCCAAATCGGTCTAATAGTTTTTCCATAAAAGCATAACAAATTGAGAGACAAAAATATTTATTTTCCAGGAAACTATCCCATTTTTCGGGATAAAAAGTATCCTATGTGCATCCTCGGCATCGAAAATACATATACTGAGTTTCTGCCAAATCGGTCCCGTAGTTTTTTCATGAAAACTGAACGGACAGACAGACAGTTACTTCGTATTTATAATATTAAATGGGATTTCTGATTACTTTCACAAATCTTGAAACCACATTAAAATATAAGAAAGAGATTAACCATTATCTGACTCTGAGTGCAAAGGTTAACACACTGTTTTTTCAAGCTTTCCCTAATTTACATAGGGATTTGAGTTATATAAATCAATAAAATTGATAGTAGTGCCTCGTAATTTAGTATTAGTAACCGACTTTCGAAATTGTTGTATATATTTAAATTTGTTAGTACGAGTGTAAATGTCATATTTATCGTTCTTTTTAATTAGAAGCTTCTGTATTGAGTGGAATTCATTAAGATTCGATAGCAGTAAATTATTGTTACTTAAAATTTAATTTTGTTTATACAGGTGATAAAGTTAAGTTTATAGAGGATTTTAATCAACCGTTAGAATTGGCTGGCGTACTTCGAATATTTTTTAAAATAATTACTAGTGTTACGAGTGCGGGACTCGAATTGAAATGCCGTTGGAATTACTAAAGAATTTATTAGAACTATACAAACACGTATAAGATAGGTACAAATATAAATAGACACTACCAGTACAAACTGCCCGATTCAATAACAGGTGCAAAGTCCGACACTATATCACTCATCGAATGCACGTCTTGCTCGAATCGTAATCCTCGCTCGACTGGCGATCTCTCCATTGGGCCATTGCTGCACCGATCCAATATGGCTGCCAGCCCGCATAGATCGGATTTCTTAGAATCAGTTCGACACACCTGCCTAATGACTGCCATGAAAGATGACAATATACAATGGACTGTTTTTCTAATTACGAATTTTACAAACACAAAGTAAACAAAAGAAGTCCAAATGCCGCAAGGTAATAAACTGCGCTTTATGGCAGGCAGGTGTGCATTCACTTCTGGGTTTCGGTGTTCTGGTTAAATCATCAATTAGAACTAGAAAACAACGCGAAAAAAAAAAAAAAAAAAAAAAAAAAAAAAAAAAAAAAAAAAAAAAAAAAAAAAAAAAAAAAAAAAAAAAAAAAAAAAAAAAATCGCACATTGTATCAATGATTGGTTTTGTTTTTTAATCCATTACGTACCACGAGCGCGCCACTCTGTATAAATATTTGTAAGCGAAAATCGTAGAAATGTACGCGCATAAGTTGAGAACGACTTTACCGATTTGATGAAATTTTTTGTGTGTGTTTGAGTGGGTCATAAATAATAGATAATTAAGTGCATAGGAGTAATCGAATGCAGCACTTCACTTGAGATTGCTGCGAAGCAGTAGCCTCTGACTACCGACCGTGCTATACGTGCCCTGCATTCGATTCTCTCTAGTACACTCAAGGTTTCAAACCATAAAAAACCCTGTTTCATTCTCGTTTGCAAATTGAACGTTGTATCCGATACAGTTATTATTTAGGCTAACTTACTTCTACTTTTTAATATAGCTCACCGCCTCCGCTGGCTCGGTTACGTAGAACGGATCGGAGAGGATCGTAGCGTGAGGAAAGCATATTTGGGACGGCCTGTAGGTCGGCGTCTGGTCGGCCGTCCCAAATATTGTTGGAAGGTCAGAGTGGAGGCTGACCTTGAGCTACAAGCCAATGATTGGCAAGACACGGCACAGGACAGAGAACCAACGGAGTAAGTAAGTAATTTTTTTTATTATGGTTATTATTTACATTATAGGAGCCTAATCTAATTTGCCCACCGCTTTGAAATGTTGTGGTTTAAAGAGAAAAAGTAGCGCAAGAAACTCAAAACATACGTCCAATTAAGCTTAGTTTGACCAAATTTTAATTTTTTATCCATGCAGGAACGGAGAAAGAATACTATTTCCTGCGGCCGGGTGGCCTGTCGTAAGAGGCTACAAAACTACCTACAACCAGGTGGTAGGGCATTTTCCCGACTGGATGGCTACTACCCCTTGTCTAAAGCATGTCGCCATAACAACTTGAGTTGTGTTCCGCAATTAGTGACCAGGTTTCAGTATCCCTTAAGAGAGCAGCAGCGCATTTGTAGCGCCTTTGGTGTTGCAAATGTCCATAGCCGACGGTAACCGCTTACCATCAGTGGGCCGTCTGCCTATCTGCTGAACTCCTGCAAAAAACAAAACAAAAACAACTGATTTTCTTTGTCTTAAAAAAAAATATAACAAACAATCCAACATAGCATATTCACACTACAGTGTGCAAGAAACTCAAGGGTGAGACACCCCAGCCATCATCTCAGGGTATCCCATAAATCGTGCAAATGCGTTCCCATAAATTTTGTCACCATGCAGCGTAATGTCTAATGGCAAAATATATTTATCTCAACCGTCCTTTTGCTTTGGAAATATTTCCTTGATTTTTTCATATGCCTGAACACAGGGAATTTTGCGTGAAATATTTTTGCTGAATAACAATAATTTTTTTTACTAAGAAAAAGAAAACTCTTCCTTATTTTCTTATCAACACTGGTTATTAGTCATATTATCCTTTGCCATAAAGCGATGGCACCAATATTGTTTAATAACTAATTTTATTGATTATTTAATACTTTAAATTAATATCAAATGAATGTGTGTGTTACAGAAAAGCCGAAACGGTAAATCCTTGAATTAAACAATACGTATTGTGAATTTCCGAATTTATTTATAATATAAAAATGTAGATTTGAAGACTCAGTACTCCACTAAAACCACCCTCCTCCCATGTGCCCCGCGTGAGAGCGTGAGACTTAAAACGTAGTTACGCCCACGCTGATCCTAGCGCATCAGTGCTTGAGAATGCCCCGGGAAAGGCAAACTCACTTCATCAAGAGGGGTGAAGATCCTCTGCTCCCTAGATGCTAGAGGCCCCTGCAGTGGTATTTACGGGAGGAGATCTTGCGCATATCTGCGCCTCCGGGATCCCGACTGACGTCGGTACCCGTGTGACACATGCGCATCTCTCTCCCTATCTCGTGCTGCGGCCTCCTTTTGAGACATCACTGTCTCGCAGAAATTCAACGCACCATCATTGGGTAATGATCGTCGCTATCCAGCATGGCATGCACCAGACTGCCGGGCAAGTCGATCGGACCTACGATTGTCTCGAGTTCAAATCCTGCGGTGCCCATGCTGCGCACTCGACTAGCGTGTGAAACGCCGTATCTTGTGCGTCACAGTGACGGCAATGGGGTGAAGGCAGGCAACCCGCAATCTGACTCAGAAACTTAACGAAGCAACGGTGCCTGGTAAGTATCTGCGTCATTCTAAGGTCAGGGTCCCACGTTTCCGCGAGACTCATCGCAACAGCTGCGGGCGTACTGCTTCCACCGTCTCAATGCCAGTCACAGGATTTTCCAACTCTACCGACCAAGACTGGATCATAGACGCGGTTTCCTGCGTCCTAATCGCCTGAAGCTCGGCCTAGCAGTAAACCAGGCCACGGGCGAGGGCATCCTGTCGGGAGCGCCGAACTTTGGCAAGTACGTCCGCCTGGAGAGGCCAGGGCGGATCGCCTGTCAAGAGCGTCGACGCCGTCCACGACATTGTACGGTATCCACGGATGGCCCTCACCGCCAGGACCTGTTGTGATGCCATTTTAAACCATAAAGTTTACAACTGGTAACAGAAGGCAAGCCCACCATTACCACAGGCAAAATACTACCAAATAAATGATTAATTCACCACAGCCGTATAGTATACCCATATAGCGTGCACATAAAAGTGATTTATGTGACGTATTCTTGCCGTTCGCGGGCAACTTCCGGTTATGGCCGCGCCCGGTTTCCGGTAAACAGTTTCCGCCGTTTTCCTCTGCTACGTTAAAGGCTTTTTATTTATGCATTTTTATTTTATCTATCCACTGGTTTTGCAATATGTTGCTTTTGGTACACTTTATTAGCAATTTGAGAATGAACTGTAATCAAAATAGTGGATTCTTGGTAAGATAGATTCTATATGGGGGAAGAGGGGGAGGCAGTATACTCGCCACGCTTATCTAAGGCGGATTGTCGCATACACACATATTTATATATATTGTTACGAGCTACAGGACTCGAATTAAAATGCCGTTAGAATTACTATAGAATTTATTAGAACTATACGAACACGTACAACATAGGTACAAATATAACTGGACACAACCAGTGCAAACCGCACGATCCAATAACACGCGCAAAGTCCGTCACTATATCGCTTATCGAATGTACTACACATGTCTTGCTCGTATCGTAATCGTCGCTTGACTGTCGATCTCTCCATTGTGCCATACAATACAATATGGCTGCCAGTCCGCGTAGATCGGATTTCTTAGAATCAGTTTGACACCCCTGTATAATAATTGCCATAAAAGATGACAATACACAATGGACTGTGTTTCTAATTACGAATTTTACAAACGCAAAGTAAACAAAGAAGTCCAAACGCGGGAAGGTAGTAAACTGCGATTGATGGCAGGCAGGAGTGCATCCACTTTTTGTCGGCATGTAGCAATATATATATATATATATATATAGAGAGAGAGAGAGAGAGAGAGAGAGAAAAAGAGAGAGAGACACTTTATTGCACACCAAAATATACAATACAAATAATAGTATAGTCTATATTTAGAATATATTTTAGGCAATACAATAGGTGGCCTTATAGATTAAAAGATCTCTTCCAGGCAACCTGACTCACCCAAAGGTAATTCTTGACTTATCTAATTATTAGGAAATAATGAAAAAGGAAAATAAAATGGAAAAAATATGACATACATGGATAGCAGATTACAATTTAAGATAGAACAATGTAGACGGCACTTTATGTCAAAATATCGTATTTTCAAAATCGAAGGATGTACCAGAAAATTGAATGAATTAATCCATCAACAGGTAGTCGAGATAATTCTATTGCAACTTCGGCGGCGTCTGATAATGACATTTCTACCGTGTCCGGGGAGTTTTAACGATTTGGGATTGAAGTAGGAATCTAATGGAGGTGGAAATTGCATTCAGTTAACATTTTCTTTAGCTTTTAGCTTTTCCTATACAAAAATATTTAAGTCGACGTGATTTACTATCAGAATCGTAATTCTTAAACATTGCATTTTAACTACTAACTTCACCATTTTTTTTTGTATTAAGTATTTACTAACACTTACTGTTGCGGACAGTAAGTGTTAGTAAATACAGACACAGCACCCCCCTGACCCGCCCGCCGGAGCACTCCTACTCTCCGCGCCCCGCATACCGCCGACGCCCATAGCTGCACAATAATCAGCTAGGCGTCGGACGGGATGCGGGATATAGGCGCGGAAGAGAGCGAGTGTTCCGCGCGCGCTCACCTGTCCTCCGTGGGGCGAGTTAAAAACCACCCTACGCACGTATAGCTGGAAGATGCCGGGGGATTAAAAAAAGTCCCCCGGTAGTCGAAGTGGCCTTGCGAGGTCCACGCCTGCCAGGGCTGCGGAGATGCTAGATCATATACCCGTAGCCCTGGCATAAGGTGAAGGACGGAACACCTAGAGGTTTTAGTGGGTATCCCTAACTGGGGAGTGGCAATAGCATGGCACCAGTTCTGGCTGGGCATGCTAGTGCCACCCCCGATCTGGCGAATCCGACACTAGGTCGCGAATTATCCCCCCCAAGGTTCAGCCCTCATCGCGGCTTAGTCCTCAAATGGATTGCCCCTGGTAAAAAATATATTGAAATTTACTTTAAAATTCTTGAAAAATATGTCACCCACTAACTTTTAAACTATGACATTATATTGAAAAACAACAATCAGTGTGATGCTGTCTAAAAGCTAAGCTTAAAGATACTTTTAAGCAACATTGATTTGATCAAGATCCGTTGAGTAGTTTTTGAGATATGAAGTGATTATCATCATCATCATCTAAGCATTAAATCCCGATTGCTGTTGGAGCATCCGCTTTGGAATTCGGCGTCTATTTTCCTACTTTGTCGTTCCCATTTTGTGTTTTCATTTAAGGGCTCTGTAGCAAAATACTGAAAATATTGGATATCGGTCAGTTCAACGTCCATGAAATAACGACCGAATTTATTGAGGCCAAGAAAAGGAAATAATTTACTTCGTTTTATAGCCTACATTAAATTTAAATAATTGAGTTCTAAAATTTTTAACAGGACAACGTCGATGTGAGGAGGCAGATGAGCACGGACACTGCAGCCCACTTAACATCAGGTGTATTTTTAAAATAATAATAATTTATACAGCGTGTTTCATTTCAAATGACAATAAATCATAATTTTAGCGGTCGCACTCCATACAAATTTTTTGGTACTATTAAATCAACCGTAAAGTCAAAATTTTAAAAAAGCAATTTCCGAACAAATTAATTACGATAAAAAGGGAATAAAAACAGAACATCTTGTAAATATTGATTCGCGAGTGAAAGCGTAAGAATGAACAACTTCCGCGTTTAATGATGAAGAGACGAGCTGGCAACATGATACATTGGTCACTTACCTACCGATTTAGACACAATAACTGATACATGTTGTTGTAATATTCTGAAATGAAAAATGAGGTCCTGTGGCTAAACAAAAGAAGCTACCTTGATTCGTTTTTGTATTTGGGCAGAGTACGTCATGAAGCAAACGTGGTCTGATTTATTGTCGTAAGGTCTGAAACACGCTGTATATTTCAGACACATTTTACAGATTGTTGTAATTAAATTAAATTAAACCTTATGTAAAAAATTAACAAATGTCCATCAGTTAGTCAGTCGGTCAGTCCTTTACATTTATTCACATTGCATTTATTCACATATGTTTGCTTGTAGGCACACTGGCAAACGGACCACCTGGTGGTAGGTGGCTACCGTCGCCCATGGACATCTGCAACACTAGAAGAGCCGATGCGTTGCCTACCTCATTGAGACTTTAGGTATGTGCTCGCGCCCTTTTTGAAGAGCCCCATATTGTAGTTCTCTGGTTCCATAACTCGGACACATATGGCATGAAGGAGCGTCCGCCACGTACCGTGGAGGACTTCCAAGTGTCTAGGAAGTGTGAATGGATTCCCAATCGCCGGCGAGTGGTGCGATGATAGAATCGCGACGTGGGCATCAAATCAAATAGCTCAAGTATCACGTTTTCGCTATCTTTACTGCCTTAAAAGTAGTAATGAGAGAATTGTAACGTTGTGTGCATGTTTATAAGTGACATTTCACTGACAACTATGTTGTCACATTAACCTGCCGGTGGCTGCCGTCAAACTTTATAACCCCATGTTGTTGACTGACATCAATTATCTTATTTACACTAATTACCCAATTATTACAAAGAGAGGCGATGCCGTTTTCGTTTTCACCAATTTACAAGACAAAGATAATTTATATCTTTAAACACCTGAATCACTCAAGCTGCACATATTGTTTTTTAATATTTTCATTGCATGATTGCAGCAGGCAGGCAGACGGTCCACCTGATAGAAAGTGGTTACCATCGCCTATGCACACTTGCAACACCGTGCTACAAATGCGCTGCTGCTCTCTCAAGGGAGACTGGAACCTGGCCACTAATGCTGCAACACAACTACAGGTTGTTATGGCGCCATACTCTTGACCAAGGGTGGTAGCCATCCGGATAAGCAAATTCCCTACCATTACAATATGATCTCGCGTAGATTTTTGCGATGCAATGACCAATGAAAGTGACACTATTGAGAGCATTTTGAGGGCGTCTGGACCCTCAACATTTTGAGTAAATTGCAGAAAGTGTCAAAAACATGCTATTTTGGTGATTTTAAAAGATTTATGGAACTAGATTAAGCATGGTTTATATGTATTTCAATCCCCTGAATCTGGGTGTCAAGCCTATTTGGCCCATAAGCTCTTGAAAACCCTGAAAATCCAAGTAAATTGTAAAAAAAAACCCTAAAAAATACGAAATATGCAATTATTAAATCTCTATAATAATATTGTAAAATTCTAAAAATGACGATCTATACATTGAAGCTTTTCAAAAAAAACAACTGTAATACACTATTATTATAAACGACGGAGAACCCGATGCATTTTTATTTAGATTTCTTGTAATACTTATTATTATAATGATAATTATTAATAAAATTAGATATCCAAAAAAGAATGTCGTAAAACATAAAAAATAATAATCTAAAATAATTAATATTATTTTAATAATATCAAATATGTTCAAAATTGTTCTTTAAAAAGCCCAGTAATTCATAATGGTACTTATTTGATAAATCTGTGCTTTATTTTAGCGCACATGCCATACGTAAATCGTTCAATAAAAAAATAAAATGAAATTGTTACTTAAATAGAGCTACAGAAAGTTCTTTTGTCCTTCTTCGACACTACTTCGATGCTGTCGTTAGCTCAATATGTACCAGATATCACTTCAAGAGAGAGATGAAATGCGAAACACCTGCGGGACCACATCTGGTATGCTCATGAAGTCCTGTAAAATGGCCCAGTAACGTGTCGCAAAAGTTAAGATTTCTAACTTAATTCCGTTAATTTAAACAATGGAAGTTTTAATTACTGATTAAAGACCGATAAGTATCTAATTTAATTCAAATTAAAGCAGTTTAATTGTAACGTGAGAATGTTTTATTGTGTCTTAAAATCTTTTTAACTACTTGTAGTAATAAAACTTCCTGGAACGAGAGCGTTTTTTTGCAGGTGGTCGGTATATCAGAGGGCTACTTACATCACGATGTATAGTTGAACTTATTAAGGGTTCAAATATATACTTACATATCCACATATACAAGCTATGGAATAAGCTCCCTGCCGCGGATTTCCTAGAGCGCTACAATTTCGTTCCCTTCAAATAGGGCATACATAGATATTTGAAGTCTCAACGAGGTAAGCAACGCATCGGGTCTCTTAGTGTTGCAGATGTCCATGGGCGACGGTAGACACTTACCATGAAGTGGACCCGTTTGCCAGTTTGCCTATAATCAAACATGAAGGATATGTTTATATTGAGTTTAAAAATATAGACTGGTGTGTAAGAAGCCGTATGGTAAATCACTTACAGAAGAAATAAGGTCTCGTTCGAAGGAGCTCGATGAGTAAATAATAAGTAGGTTATCATGAACTAGTTGCCCTAATTCGTATGAAATTTCAACATGGTGGCTATAGGTCTATTTGCCGTTTCATAGGATGGACGGGCTATAAATATGATCCGCGACATTTGTCTCGGGACATTCTACGTATTTAATGAGAGACTTGTTCCGTAACATGTAGCTCCATTTGCCCCCTAGTGTATATCAAGCTTAAATCCTAACATCTTTACGTAGCATACAATAAAGCGCCTGACTTTTTTATTTTTTTATTTTTATTGAAGGAGTTCAGCGGGCACACAGACGGCCAACTTGATGGAAAACCGTTACCATCGCCTATGGACATTTGCAACACCAAAGGCCATACAAATGCGCTGCTGCACTCTTAAAGGAGACTGGAACCTGGTCACTAATGCCGGAACACAACTTAAGGTTCTTATGGTGACATGCTTTAGACATGGATGGTCTTACTTATAAAAATCTCGTTAAGAAAGGTTTAGCCATCCTTTAAATAAGAGATGCTTAAGCCCCTAATCAACGAATATCTTTTTTTCACTTATAAACGTGTATTACCTGTTGCTTACCGCAGAGGAGCACAGACAAACGAAATTTGAATGATTGACGTAGCGTTGTACCCAAAATATTCGACTAAAGAACGGAAAAGAGCGAAATTCTTGCAGTACTACGTTTTTTAGTCTGTATCCAGTGACTTTGTTGACATTAACAACTGACAGCTGAGTTGTTTATGTTTGTCGTGTGTAAATAGAAAATAATAGAAATTGATAAAATAATCTTTAAATACATCACAGCGGAACGCCATGTGAAAAGAATACAAAAGGACTTGAGTGAACAGCAAGTGTAAGCGTTATAGGGCATAGCATACGTAGCATCCATAGTAATTTGTTATAACTATATTAATCCTTATTTTTCTTTGAATACTCTACTAACAAATGCCTAATGCACGCTAACATAATATTTTATGCTTTTTTAGCAAATTCTCGAAATGCTGGTACTTGAGTGTGCGGATATTATTGAAAAAGAAACGAGTACAAACGCGGAAGTCGCCAAAAAGCTCGCTTGGCTAATATGAAAAACAAGGCTAACAATCTGAGTTGGCATTTAAAAGAGCGAGAACAATGACTGATGGAGGAGATTTTCCGCCTAGGTAGCCGGCCTGTTGAAGTTCAGATTTCGATGGAGACCATATCCCATGAGTTTACTGTGGATTCCAACAATTTTGACAGTAATATTATTCATATTAAATAGGTAACTACAAGTTTTTATTTAGTACATTCAAAAACAAAGAGTCATTGTCTCTATGATATATATTTTCGTATTGCTTTCGTTTTCATTGCCACACAAAGCCGTAGTAGATTAATGGATAGTACATAGGGGGATACATGGCCATATGGGCCATTTAAATAAAAAGGTTAGTACATGTGTCCTAAACGCAAAGTGCTCAGGTTCGAATCCTGATTGGAAAACATACATCACTCAGGTGATTAACAATGGAGGAAAACATTGAGATGAATCCTGCAGGTCGGTATAACCAATGTGTTAAACCTGCCAATCGGCCTTGGAAAAGCATATTACGTATATTGTCAGTCCCTTCCCTTACTGAATGGGATATTCAAACCCAATATTAATATGTTTATAGGTTGTTATTATTATAGCTTTTGTTTTCACAGACATACGGGAGACTACTGCAAGGAAAGCCATGAACAAGTATTGTTCGTGTTGGCCAAAGCAGCACAGGAAGAAGGAATGAAGAAGAGAAGCCCTTGAGTGCAAAATGAGGTGTGATAAGAGTTGCATGAAAAGTGATTGAAAATAATGTATCTGGAAGAAGACTGGCTATCAAAAATAATAAAAAATACATAATTGTTTATAATTTTTTATTAAAATTATGCATTTAAATTTTTTGTTGTGTTTTAATTGTTTAAAAATGTTCATTTTTATTTGTTCTACATGGTCATCAATAAAATCAATATTTTAAGCTGCAAGTAATGGCAGTCCTCAAATATTGGGGTCGCCATGAGATTGGTAATTTGCTAAGGTTTAGTGGTTTCTGTAGAATTAATATTGTAATAGACTGCACTCAATAACATTAAGGAAGGTCAGTGATAATGTTGATCAGTATCATGTCATAGAAAGGGCTATTCTTTATCTTCTCCATTATAGCCAAATAAGAATGATAAAATTAAATCATTATTAAAATCTTCATACAGGCACTTCAGGTTGAAGATTTTCTCTATCTGAAAACAAACAAAAAATCAGTAATAAGGCAAATATTAGTAAGATATAGGACTAGAAGGAACTATTAATCAGATATAGGAACTGGCCAAAGGTCATATTTTATTATTATATGAAAAAATATTATTAAATTAATATGAATATGCACCTTGTTCTTCTTCAGCTCGATCACCAAATTGTGCAATACTGTACAAACAATAATAGTTGCCTGTATTGAGGTGTATGAGACTATCATGGCTTCTAATAATATTCGGAACCATTGTTTCCATACACCAAAACATCTTTGAAAAACATTACAAGTTTGGATATGACAGTGATTGTAACGCTGCTCTTCTGCAGTGTGGGGCCTCAGCAGTGGTGTTTGTTACAAGGTGAGAAGTCCTTGGATAACCACTATCACCAATTATCCGTTCAACAAACTCATTTCCTTCAAATTTCCTCTTGAGTGAGCTTTCTCAGTATATCCTTGCATCATGTGTGCTGCCTCTACAATGACCACAATGTCACAATTTTCGCAAAAATCCGCGTTTCAAACGACCTGTGTGTTTTGAATAAGATTGCATTGACTTCTTCTGTTAAATTTGATGGCATTTTTATATACCGCCAACTTTTCGAAGCGAACGCGATTGCTACCTTACTCCGTATGTCCACCTCGGGTATCCACTTGCAGATCAGCTCTTATTATTTCTATTACTTTGCACATATTCCTCTTACTGAATCTGTATCATAGCCTGAACTCAACATCTGTTAAATTATGCAACAGATTGAAACGAGCTCTGTATGTCTTTCTCCGTCTTCTTGTCGCAGCAACAGTATGCATCTCCTCCATATCATGTATAAAATCGTAGAGATTGTCGAATTCCATGTTTTATACCAAGAAAATGAAAACAACAGCACTAACCAGTATTAACTGTGGTACATACTAAACACAGCTTGTCGGGTTAGAACTTAGAACTGACTGAGAGAGCAGTAATAGTCCAAGAAATAACCACAAGAGACAATAGCGCTAGTGTCGGTAAAGGGTACAATCATTGAGGTATAACATGTCTAGAGAGAGCATTGCGAACAAAAAACTGTTTTTGGGCCGTTTTTGTGCAATTGATGCGTGATCTAGGCGTTTATATGATCTAAGGGTACAATAATGAAGTTATTGAATACGGTACTTGACAATTTTTGAGAAACAGGTTTATTTTGACCGTTATGGACTATTTTAACCAAAATATTAATATTTCAATAAAAAAAACAACATGAACATATTTAATTTAGTAATTTTATAAACATTTTGACATTTCGTCACAAAAACGCGTCAAGCTGTCATGGCGTCTCGCATGACGTCACAGGGTGCAAAACAAATATCTGTTTCGTTGAAGTGTTATCTGAGAAGTCATTGATAACTTGTTGTGTTTTGCACGCTATGACGTCACGCGCTCTGATCGGCGTTCATTGTCACGTGGCTAATGGCTGCAATATAACAATGTTATTTCTCAAAAATATAAACGAATATGAATTAATTTAATTAAAACGATTTATTTTTGTCATGTTTAGATCGTAATCTACGATATAAATTAAAATCAGCCTATATTTTTCATACTGTCATGTACCGTATTATGTGCCGAGTGAAAATATTTAATATTGTGGCGACCGAGGGTAGAACTTTCTGGCAGCATAAGCCGTTCTCAAGACTTAGAAAAAGGTTGTGGAAGGAATACACAACATTTTAGAACGGAATAGATGATGAGCGAAAGTTGTAGAATAGAAGGTTTGGGAAGGAAAAGACAGAGATAGATAGATAGGAAGTTAAAGATAAAGATAGTTTAGAAAGGGATAGATAGTAAATAAAAGAATAATGAAAAGAACATTGAAAGTATGGGTTCTAGAAGATTCTTGCGGATATATAACCAGCGTAAGGCGTGCCTACCGGTAGTTCAAAGAGTTCAATTGAAGACAGTGAAGCGACAAATGCGATATGAAAGAGTTGGAAGAGAAGTTTAATAGAAGAGTGACAAGTTTAGTGGTGAATTTTGTGAAAAGTTAAGTGGACAGTTCAGTGAAGGAGGAGTGTACCGTAGTTTAAGAGAAGATCCAGAAGCGAGCTACATGGGGTAAATTCGAATGTAGGCACTGCAGCAGCAGAAAGTGGTCTACGCAATATCGGCGATGGTATTGTTAGTAAGACATAATTGTCGGGACAGAGCGTTGTTAGTTGTGCATGTGGGGCCAACTCTGCGGAGAGGAATCGCGGCTGTGTAAGTCAATAAAAGCGTTTAGTTCAAAACTGGTGTTTCCTTCCAATCCTACGTACTCCCGCTCGCACGTAACAATATTTTTTTAGTTATTTTAATTGTTATTCCTTTTTGAATATAATACCCTAGTGATTTTACATTGTTTGCTTGTATAAAACTTTTTAGCACTTTCTTTAATAAATATCCCTTTAGCTACGGTAGGTGGCGACACCAATTCAATGCTTTTTTTACTGATATATTTTTATAAACAGATTCGATCCCCTTATTTCCGCACTCGGTGAAAATCAGCTGTTTCAAATGTGAATAGCCATTTTGCCTTTTAGCAGTCATTTAAACTACCTCTCGAGGTTGGTTAAATTTGACAGTTATTTATGAGTTGCTTTACCACCTTTTATCCTTAAAAGGAGTTTATGGGTAAGATTTTCATTAATCAGCTGCTAAACAGTTGCTTAAAATTTAACCAACGTTTATAAGTAAGACCAGGAATGGTAGCCATGCAGTCGGGCAAATGCCCTACCACTTGGCTGTGGATTGTTTTGTCGCCTCTTATGACAAGCCGCCCGGCCGTAAGAAATTGTATTCTTTCTCCGTTCTTGCACGGATAAGGAGATTAATAATACATTTATAACTCCTTTTTGTCTCTATATCTGTTAACACACCCTGAAGCGTAGGAAGTCTTCAATAAAGCACCTTTTGCTCGAAATGTGCGTATATTTGTATATTTTACGATTAACAATAAATTTTTCTTGCGCGTACAATAAATCGACGTCGGCCTTACTTATAATAATCTCGTTATGAAACAATTAGGCATCTCTTAAGTAAGATAATCAGAATCAGTCCCTAATGAATGAACTTCTCTTTTTTTCACTTATAAACGTGTTGCCTGTTGTGCACCTATGAGGAGCACAGATAAACGAAATTTCTATGATTTGGGTTGTACCAAAATTTTCGACTAAAGAAGAGTTTATGTGTGAGTTTTGTATTAATCAGTTGCTGAGCAGATTCTTTAAATTTAAGAAACGATTATAAGTAAGGCCTTTAAAATGTCATAAGATGGCCTAAAGTGGCCGCTTTGGCGAATCGTTTAGTGATAGTAATACCGCGTAAGCACTTGATTTAGGGCCAAGGCCACCTTTCATTTTATATTATCTATGATTATATTTATCTAATTTGGGTCCACTATGTTTTCGTTATTTTTGAAAAAATTGAGTTCATGTGTTTCGATATTTTTAAAATCATGAACACTATACCAACATACAGTCAAGCACCTTTATATATGCATTACATTAAACTTATCTGAAGAACTGATCAGACATTAAACGATTAACCGAAAAACACAGTATTACTTCGAGTCCATTAATTACGTTTTATGTTTAAATATTTATAACAATTTAATATGTTAATGCATGCGCAGTGAAAGCGTTAACGCGCCTTTTGAGCTTTTTTTAAGTTATTCCAGTTTTTAAGGGTGTCGTCGTTCATAGGGAACGCCTTCACGATTGTTTTTGTTGTTAACTAATTCAAGCGCTTAACGGATCGTTGAGGCAATTAAAACAATTATAGACATATATATAGGTGGTGTGTGTAGGTATAGATAGACTATAATATTCCATTAAAATGTAACGTAAGTAGGAAACATTATCCGTAACGGAACGGAGGAATAATACAATTGCTTGAGTCTGGGCAGCTTGTTGTAAGAAGTGACAAAATAACCCACTGCCAGGTGGTAGGTTATTTGCACGTCTGGATAGTTAACACTCGTGGTCTAGGGTATGCCGCCATAACAAACTTGATTTGGGTTCCGGCACTAGTGGCCAGGGTCAGCAGCATATTGGTAGTACCTTTGGTGTTACAAATGTCGTAGGCAATCGTAACAACTTTTCAATACATGGGCCGTCTGCCTGTCTGCTGAACTCATTCAATAAAAAAAGAAATGAATCTGATGCAATATATTCCAATCGGTACCTGTTCACATCACTTCGTTCCTAGAAAATTCTCTTGCTGTACGGTAAGTTCGCCTCTGGAATACCCTCTCCTTGAATATTATACACACGAAATCAATCTTTATTTTATTCAATGATTGTCTAATTTAAAGTTCACCATATGAACAATAAAAAGTTTTAATTCATTAACTCCCATCAGGGCTTCTGTCTCTGACAGGCTTAAATCTGTCACATCTGAACACATTACATCTCCATATATTGTAATTAAACTCCCCTCTCCGTCCCCAAAGGTATAAATGTATAATATCATACCAGTCGATGAACATCCCGCAGTTAGGAACAAGCTTCAACATCGTACGGGAACAAACTTCTGTTCAGAATACCGATGTGCTGGTGTTCCTATTAATTTAGTGAAGGATGACAAGATGATTTGTGGTGTGACAGAGTGAGTGTGTCAGATTAGAGAAATATGGAAGCTTATAAACTCTACGGTACGTTTTCTTAAAAAACCATAGGTCTGAACACGGCAGCAAGACATTTGTGTTGATATTACAAATACTGTTGGTATTGTCTATAAAATAAACAAAGCGCGAGATTTATCCGTGGAGACGCTCCCTAGAGGCGTGCCATGTGGATGACTGGTCAAGTTAGTTAATGTGTGGCAAGACACGGTATCTTGTACCATTGTGCATTGTATAATAATTAATACCTACCGTGAATAGTATGCCGGAAAAAGCACACTGTGTGAGTAATAATGCTTGCTTTTAAAAATAATAAACTTTAATTATTTTCAAAGCGTTTTCCTGTGTTAATTTTTTTATTTTCAGTTAATAATGACTTGTCTTCAGCTTTCACGTGACACAAAATTGTTACTACGAATTATATCGCACGGGACAAGGCTTTCTTGAATGAATACGAATTTTATAACTGTTCTGCTTGAAAAATATGTTTTAATTATATTTTTAATTATTATGTACATTATACCTACACTTTAATATTCATAACACGATTGTACACGTCTGTAGGTAACTGGTTTTCTTTTGGTAGGGAAAGGCGTTTGTACGATTTACTTGATTTGTGATTTTGCGATCTTCCTTGAGCCGGCCCGTGTTCTTTCTTCTTATAAGATGAATTAACCACATACAAATACATTGGACTGGATTGGAGCACAGAAAAAAGCACTTTAAATTATTATTTTATATTAATTTTAACTTGCGGGAGTGGGAAGCGGAATGTAATATCAGCGCGGGCGCGGGAAGAAAGAGGGGCGGGAAAAACGCCAAAAGACATTCATTACAAGACGTCACTGTCATTGACAATTTTGAGTTTTTTTATTATTATTCACATATATATTTAATATCCAAATCTTTTACATTTTTTAAATAAATATCTTATAAAATATATATATACATTTATTTATAAAAAAATATAAATAACTGATTATCGCCGGCAGTGGGGCCTAGGGTCCAGACTACCGGTGGTTAAGGCTCCAGACACAGGAATCTCCTCACAATACGGGCCGTGTCCAACAAAGCTGCCTTTTGCATCCGACCCTTCAACCAGATACCAAGCGAGAGCCTTTCAAGGTGGCGGTCAAGGCTCTTCGCTATTAATCCATTCACTGACACCACTATCGGTACTATGATTGCAGAGTCCAGGTTACACATGGCGGTAACCTCGTGAGCAAGATCAATATACTTTATTTGTTTATCTTTCTCGGCATTCACGAGGTTACCATCATGGGGGATCGCGACATCTACAATTATAGCACGTCTCGCAGACCGATCAACTATGAAAATGTCAGGCTTGTTGGCAACAATAGTCCTGTCTGTGATAATTGATCGGTCCCAGTAGAGCAGATACTGACCATTTTCAAGAACTGGCTCGGGCTTGTATTGGTAATAAGGTACCTCCGACGAGACAAGTCCGTATTTAAGAGCAAGTTGCTGGTGGATGATTCTGGCTACTAGGTTGTGCCTGTGCAAGTACTCGCTGTTAGCAAGACGAGAACAATCAGAAAATTATATTATTATTATTTTTATTTTACTCGGTAAGCAATGGCCTTAACAGTAGTGTCATTTGAGTAAGAAAATATATTGGGATTTATTAATATTTAATTTGGTATTATACAATACTATTGTACTCGTTATCGTCGTCAGCCAACCGTTGTCTACTACTGGACGTAGGTCTCCCCCAATTTGCGTCACCTATCCTGGTCTTCCGCTGTTCTCATCCAGCCCCTACCGGCGAACAAGGCTACGGATAAAGCTCGCCAAAGAAAGAAAGAATTAAGAAATAAAGCCATCAAAGCGTAATGCTAGCCGCTAAGACCAGCTGTTCTTCTGCCTGGGACCAGCAGGTAGAGGTGGAGTAAAATTAGGAAGCCGAAGTGGCAATGCGGTCCACTGATACTTTAGCTTCCTAAATTTGCCACAGTAGTCACAGGACCTATGGTCGATAGAGCAGACGACTCCTAGAGTAGAATCCGCGTATACGCAAACGTAGTGCAGGATGACCTTCAGCCCGATAGACCGACGATCTGCGCAAGGTCACTATTATAGTAACGACTAATATTACAACAGCTCCATAAATACTGCTGGGATCGAGTCTTTCCATTTTATGGGGAACAGTATCCAAAGGTGAATTAACGGGGTTCACAGAGCGGTTATCACGATGTTTTTCTTCACCGTCAGCGCCTGGTAATTATAGCAATGTGGTCATCAGGCTACAGAGCTGCCTACTTAGTGGATGCATTTCGGCTAGAATTTAATCCCGTGTATGCGTAAGCTACTAAATTAGTTATATGAGGAGTCGCGAATCAGACAATTATTTCATTTGGGTGATTTTTACTATTAGAGTAGTTTTTTACTTCTAAAACAATGACAACATTTGGTTGTTAGTAATTTAATAGGTACGTCACTTTCATTCTCGTGTTACTACAATTTTTCTCTATGCCCTTACTTATACATTGCAATCCAGATTTTTGTTTATATTTTAGTCTTAACTTGTTTTGTGCAATAAGAAATTTAAAAAAATACTATAATAGCAGAGGGCTGCTGGACTAGGTGAAGGAAAGTGGTTACGTTTTCTATGGATATTTGCAACACCAGAGGTGTAACCAATGTAAATCTATTTTATTATACAACTAGCTGTACCCGCGACGTCGTCTGCGTGGAATTTGTTTTCAAAACCCCCGATTTTGAAACATTCTTCATTGATGCTCCGCTCCTATTAGTCTTAACGTGATGATATATAGCCTATAGCCTTCCTCGATTAATGGGTTATCTAACACTGAAAGAGTTTTTCAAATCAGACTAATAGTTCCTGATATTAGTGCGTTCAATCAAATAAACATACAATCTAACAAACTCTTCAGCTTTATATATTAGTATAAGATTATGTAGTAGGTATTTTAGGCGGGCCTCTCACAAAAGTTCGGCAGGTCGCAGGTTGAATATACAAAAACTAATCCAATACAACTTATAATTTTGTTTAACTTGGTTTACTTATTATTTATATACCTGATTAAATTTTCAGAATACTCTTTAGCCACATAACAAACAAACCAAACTAGCATGTTTATTTAACAAAACCTAATACAATGCTCAAAGTTCAAACATAAATAAATATTAATAATTAACCATTGTTAAAAGCCATACTGCGTCCGTTGAAAACGGAAATTATAATTCAAATTATTAATATAATAAAGAGAACCTATTAAAATATCAACTAATAAAGTAGAAGATTGACGTCACCGTATTATAGTTAATTTTTAAATTTCACCATTACTTTTTTATAGTTCCCATAAAAAATAGTCAACGATTAGTTTTTTGAACGATAATGATCACAGGAAACTATTTATAATGATCGGTCAACATTTGTACGTCGCGTTCTGTTGTATAGCTTTATAGTCGTTACGGCTTATTTAAAAAAAATAAGTTTTTTACAATAAAATCAATAAATGACGGGATTTTAGTTTCCAAGTATAAATATTGTATCTTTTCCCAACTTGTAAAAATAACAAGTAAACTATTTTGAAAAACGTCTAGGTGGTAGAGCTTAAAAAATTCTTTCAAGGAAAATTATTTTTAACAAGTTCCATTGGTAAATAAAAATTTTGTCATATTAAGATTTCTTGAGCTGAATTTTCGAATGGTATTCTAGTTAAATTAAGTGTGTAGGTGGTTAATTAAAAAAACTAGTTTAACATGTAACTTTATTAATCTTCAGATGATTATTACATTTAGGCATCATTAAATGCTTGGTATAATTTATTTTTAAAATGTACCAAATTATTGTTCTAAGGAATACAATACATAATAATAGAAAGCGTCAACGTTTAACAGATGCCTATTGTTCTTTAAAGCAGCGTTCCGCAAACTTTTTGTGCTAAACATACATGTAGGAAAACGAAAATTTTTGGAGGCACACCCCAATTAAAAATCAATTTTTTAAGTAATATTAATCATCTAAACAACATTTAATCTACAAACCTAAAGTTCAAATTGCAGCATAACCTTATTTTTCCGAGGCACACCAATTAATGACCACGGTACACCAGTGTGCCGCGGTACATACTTTGCGGAACACTGCTTTAGAGGACCTAGTGTAGATCCACCATTATAACTGACCACCGTGTAACAATATTTTTTATGTGACATTCCCATAATAAGATTTTATTGGGCTATTTTTTTTAATAACAATAAAAGTTTGACACGGATTTATATACGTTCACAGGAAATAGGATGTAGTGGTCTTGCCATCTAAATTATGACTGTTGTTCTAATGGACATTATGGTATTTTGTATACCGGCTTCTTTCTGTGTGGTAGATTTTGTTTTATCTCGTAGATTTTTATCTCTCTTATCACTCATGTGCAGTTCCCCGTTATCGCTTTGAGTGAAGGTCATTTTGATTGGGATGGATTTCAATAATATCAGTTCAAGTAATGTCATTTTTTTAAACTGTGATATGCTTAGTTCATACACGCTTGACCTGAAATTCCCGCGGGATTCCCGGGACACAAAGCTCCACAGCGTTTATTAAAGAATATAAAGCTCTTGTTTTAGTGAAATCTGTGCCGGAATAAGCTAATTTTGCGCACGCGAACAACTACAAACCGCTCCCGGGAAAATTCCCGTTGGGTGTGTGGGATCAAAAATATCATACATTTTATTACATAATTTTTTCCGTCGATCAGCAATAAGATCAAATTAGAATTAGTTTTTTTTTAAGGAATTTTAAATAATTTCCAGAAAAAATTCCACGGGTTTCCCAAAATTAAAAAGTAGCGCAGATTTTAAGTCTAAGAATTAGCTGTTGACCAGTGAAAACCGCATTAAGATCGGCCCAGTTTTTACGTGAATTCCAACAACCAGACAAACCGAAACAGACATGAAATTTGAAAAAAACTTTATTGTGTTCTCCATCGTTTATATAGTCTATTATAGATATTTATTTAACACAGCGTGTTTAGAATTTTATAATATTATACATTTTAAAAATTTGCTAAATCTTGAATCGTTGTAGACTCGATGGTATCTGAAACAATGCAAAATAAGATCTGATTATATTTTTAAATACCTAATGGTAATGTAAACAAAGCTTAAGTAAAAATCACACAATACAATAAATACACTACCAAAAATTGAATAATTTTCATTTAAAATCTCCTTAGACGCCCGGTAGGTGTAAGAGATCGCTAAAAGCGATAAGGAAGGCCGTTGTTCTAATACCACTATAGTTCAAATTTATGTTGAATTATGAAGAGATTTTTTTCACCTTAAATGGACGTGGATCTATGAAGAGATTGGACTCCATTCACTAGTGTTGTAGGTTGAGATTGTGTTATTGAGTTTACGCGAGGAATTTGCCTTACCCACGTTCTATATCACGTTATTGCTGTCAAAACCCAAAAAATCTTCAACAGAGTTTTGAACAAATTCATATGATTTTTACGGGCGATTAATATTTGAAATGCATGTTACGCGATTTCTCCCTCAATTGTGGATCGATTTTTTTTTCTTTATTCGTAAGTATGTATACTTCCAAGGCCGCTCATTGGTCACTATGTCAGAATCTGATGAGTGGATCCAAGAGGAATCGATCGATCTTCACACTAAAATTACTGTAGTTTGTAAATTTGTTGTTGTTCTTTATTTTTCACTTGACACCGACTTCAAGGTGTTGTGATTTGCTTTTTTTTAATAAAAATATCGGACATATAAAAATTCAGTCTACTTTTGTGTATTATCTTACATACTAGAATTACTACATACATGGTTTTACAGTGTGTTTTCGCTTAGGAGAAGAAGCTGCAAAAAACCGCCCCAACAATAATTCTAGCTAAAGTAAAAAAGCACATCTATCAAAAATCTAAAATTAAATAAGACCGAATGATGATGAAATAAACTGTGAAATTACAATTTTTAAAATGCATAATAAATATTTATTACCGGATTATAAACTAAAAACTTCAGTTCAGATTTTGCTAATACAGTTCTTATTGCCAGATACAAAAAAGGTAGATTTAATCATTTAATTTTGTCCTAGAATAATTTTGACTACAAGTTTGCCCAATTAATATTTATTACTCAGCATAATTACTTCGCAACTGGCAGATGATGATTTTTTACCATTATATTATAACATTTCGTATACAAATTATTAGGTTTTCAACGAAAATAATACGATTAAGGCCAGGTTCCATGACTAAATTGGAAATAAAACGTCTTGTTTAATTATATAATAAATAAATCACATTAATTATGAAATTAGGTATTCATGAAATAAAAATTAATAAATGCGTTTTAAAACAGGTTCTTGTGTGGATCTAATAAATAAATGAAATTGGCAACATTATAAGAATAAGTGTATATTCTAGAAGAGTGCACTGACCTTGTGTTAAGTAACCTTTTTTAACGATTTTAAAAAAAATATATAGCCAAAGATAAGCTTACACGGGTTATTTGGGAGACTGTTATGACCTAATGGAATAAATAAATGAATAAAAATATTTTAAGAATCTTTTATTTCAAAAATCGAGTAAAGTCTAGACTTAAAGCCTGATTAACATTAGTATAAGTTAACTAGTAAGTTACTTTGGGATACTGACAAATTAAGCCCTTATTGTCGTTAAGTCACAATATGATAGATAGATAATATTTTATTGTACACCATTACAGAAAACTTACGTAATAGTAATCTAATTGTAGACAAAGGGCGGTCTTATCTCTAAAAAGCGATCTCTTCCAGACAACCCGTGGCTAGAATATTTTGATTAGGAGTGGCGATGGTGGTATACATAATTATTGTACGATTACTTACATTTTAATAATAAATATATAACTATACTATATATACAAATATACACAAGTTATATACATATATAAGATATGGTGATAATATGCAACTATTTAAACATAATAAACATATAAATAAATGCAATATAATATCTATTAATTATATAAAATTACACATCATTATATTGCAGATATAATTTCCTGACCAAGTTCTTAAATGTTATTAGGGATTTTGCTTGTCTGACAGCAACAGGCAATGAATTCTGAAGGTGGACAGCCTTAACTGTGAATGAATTATTGAAGAATGTTGTATTATGGATAGGAGTAATAAGTCTATGTTGACTGGAAGAGCCTTTTTTGTTAAGTAAAAATTCTCGATTATTTTGTGTCATACTGCGCTATGGGAAGTACTTTCCCGTATTTGAATTTCTGACTGTGCGGTCATTAATTACCGTTGTCTTGTCCCTGCTGCGGGAGTGAATTTAACGTAAGTTCCCGTACACTTAGTGAATATATTTATTAATTAATATTAATTAATTATGAAAAATATTTTGTACCTGAATATGAATATTTTCTAGGCAATACAATAGGCGGCCTTATCGCTTAAAACGATCTCTTCCAGGCAAGCTAAATGAAAGAAATTGAATCAGGCGAAATAGGTGGTGCAGGAAAAAGGCATTAGATACGTAAATACTCAAACTAATTTAAGAAATAAATATACAGATATAAGTACATTTATTTAATTAATTTGTTTGGGAAACATACAATTATTAATATTCTTAATATAAAACACAAAAATTTCCACTATAAAATAATTTATATAATAAAAATAAAAGTTGGCTCAAACAATTAATTACAAATAAAAAGATACACCACGAAAATTACATAAAATGTCTATTTAATTTACATTAGGTCAATATTGAACAAAATGAAAAGAAAATGTCACCACAATAATTACTGATAAAATACAGATAAAAAAAGGAAAGTATATAAAAAAAAAGTTTATGTCATTATTCTAAAAATTGTAAGTCATTGAATCATCCTAAATTACAAATTTTGAATTTGGGTTATATTGATATAAGTACCTATGAAAGGATCAATACTTGTTAATACATACATTACATAGTCACACATACGTTATTATAATAAATAAAGAAAGAAAAACTTGACTTGAAAAAAATATCTACTTAGTTACATTCTTTACACATCATTATACAAAAGCATTATTTGAAGAATTTGTACGCCGCATTTTCAGCAAACAAGGTTTGCACTCAGCATATTGTTGTGCCGGAGTTATATCCGACACAACGCTGATTTTCATTGCAAACCTTCCTTTTGGTATAAATGTATTAGCATGATATATTCCTTAAATAGTGTGGACAAATAGTGTTAATTAGACTGAAAAAGATCAGCGCACAGTCGACACGAGAACCGCTCAAGCATGCAAAAGCGTGTAAGCGACGCTAGTAAATCCCGCTAACCTATAAACAACGCCCACCAGTTAGCTACTTAAATATTCTTTCAACTAATTTGCATCAAACATGTTATCGTTGAGATCTGAATGCTTAATTGTGAACTGAACTGATGTTTAGCCGTTGGAACTTGTCTGATAACTGTTTGAACACGCAACGGGTTAAGCTGTTTGTCCATTGGGTTTGAATAATATGTATTTTATTGTATTAGTGCAGCGATGGGGTTGTTTGACGGTGATAAATGAGTTTAACACATACATACATCTTTGTTCACGCAATGATAAAATAACAGGTAAAATAGTCGATTTAATGAAACCGCTGTCAATATAATTATTTATTAGTGAAATACTACTAAAAGGTCGTAATGGCGGTAGAATTTGTTAAAAATTAAAAAATTAATACATTTTTGGATATAAAAGAACATTTTGTATCATAATAATTATGTTATAAATTGTAAAAGAATTTAAATATCGTGCACCACTGTAAAACCTCTCGTCTTTATTCTAAAACAATCTTTAATTAATTCCCATATTTTCTTCTTTTTTGAATATGGCTTCACTAAGTTTTTAGGTCGAGCCAGTGACTACTCTTGATAAATGAAAAATATCGCAACTTCATATCGGGTGTGATAGTTCAGTTCCTTTAAGGTGTAACTAAGTGATAGATTTTCTATCCATGCAGGAACGGCGAAAGAATACAATTCCCTGCGGCCGGGCGGCCTGTCGTAAGAGGCGAAAATTAACCCACAGCCAGGTAGGTGGTAGGGCATTTTGCCGACTGGATGGCTATCACCCCTGGTTTAGAGTATGTCGCCATAACAACCTTGTGTTGTGTTCCGGCATTAGTGACCAGGTTCCAGTCTCCCCCTTCCCTCCCTTAAGAGAGCAGCAGCGCATTTGTGTTACACACCTTTGGTGTTACAAATCTTCATAGGCGATGGTAACCGCTATCCATCAAGTGGGCCGTCTGCCTGTCTGCTGAACTCCTGCTGTAAAAAAAGATATATGTTTCTATATCTTATAGACCATTCATTTGCCTTACTATTGGGTAAAAATTGACATAAGGTCAAAAAAAAATATTAAAATTCACCCAAGGAAAAGACGAATGAATAAATAAGATATAAAACCGAATAAAAGTCAATTGAAACGAATTTTCTTTATCTGATGTACTAACAGCTTTAGAATATTCAGATTAGCGTTTTCTTAAAATATTACTTTATTACTAATGTATAACAATACAAGGAATTAGCTATAAGCACTTACACGTTTGCTCTACAATTTCTGCTAATTCTATTTAAAAAAAATGCCTGCTAATTACATTTGGTTAAACCTAATTTACATTTGCATTGTTAAGTCAAAATTGTTTATAGTATCGAATATGGAACAATTTTAACTAAAACTTAATTTCAATGAAAAATTTAGTAACAAAGTCCTGCCAGCGAAATGACGAATGAAGTTCTTATGATTGTTTGGACAGAAAATTGATAGTTAAATAATACATTCTTCATTAGCATGATATGTCTATATAATGACAGAGGACTTAACTCACCAGTTTATAAGCTATCTAGTGTCTTAATAAATGAACAACCCAGCTACAACTTGTCAAGCAACATAGATTTTGAGGTATCGCATTTTTAAAGTTTGAAACCTTGTGCTTCAGAGGCGCATAAGTTTCACAATAAAAATTAAAAATAAATTGGTCGTGGTAAGGGTATGGCTAGCTTTTTTTTATTTGACTTGACTTTATGTTGTTGGTCCGAAGACCTCACAACTTTACCGGGGTTTTTGGGGCAACTTGCATGAGGGAGCTCCCTAGGGAGTTTTACCTCGGATGGACTGTTGCCATAAGAGGGGGATAAATCTGATGATGCCCGCCAATGGGCGACACAATGAACTAATTGAGAACGGGCGACGGGTAATATAAAGTCCGAGAAGAAGGATCCCGGCGGACCGGGATCGGCGGTTCGCGGCGGCCTACTCTATCTTACTGCCGTTTCGCAACGTGTTATGGCTGGGAGAGAAGAAACGGCGAAAGAAACTTCCCAGCAACACGCCTAGTCTATCCTGTGGTGGGGCTATGTCTCCTAGCGTCCCTCGCGAGGACGTGGAGAGATCGTGATTGGCGTTGTCTGAGACGCCGCCGTCTATGTCTGTCTGTCGGTGCCTGCCAGCCTGCCGTCCTAACCGCGGGCGGGCTGATCCGGGCCAGCCGTTTTGTGATAGTGTCGACCTTGTCCGTAAGGACATTACGCGGTCGTCGCACGAGAGCCTTTCGCCGAGGCTTGTAATCGGACGCGGATACGACGAGCAGATTTCGATGGTGCGGCGCGAGATCGAAATACTTACGCGAGAGCGACGTAATGTAGTTTTTGATAGAGGGAAGCTCCAGATCGCGGTGGAGGTCGACGTTACACATATAGAGGGGAGCACCGACGGCTCTGCGCATGAATTTATTCTGCACGATTTGCAGTTTATTTAAATGGGTAGGCTTGGCATGGCCGAATACCACACTCGCGTATGTCATGATCGGGCGGAGAATATGGCTAGCGCACCCGTCCCTGACTCAAAGGGCGTGCGTTCGATCCTGGCTGGAACGCATGCATGGCTTAGACAGTTTTCTGACCTAATGTGCATATTGTTACAATTACCACGTGCTAACGACCGTGAAGGAAAACATCGCAATGCAACCTGCACATCGAGATAATAGATGTGTCCAGCCTGCCAAGCCGCTTTGACAACTGTGACGAGTATACTGTCCGTTCGCCTATAATGAGAGGCCCGAGCCCAGCAGTAAGACATTTATGGGCTGTTATTATATTATTACAAAAATAAATTACACTAATGATCATGGTAATCTTTGATAATCCGTGATAAGAAGGCTGGCGCATATTCCGCCAAACTAATAAGCATCGCCATACAGCGCGGCAATGCAGTCTTCTGGGCACGCTCCCATCTGGCAGCGATTTATTGCATAGTCTTTAATTTATGTTTATAAGTTAGTTTATTTTTAATATTTACTTACATGTTTGAAGTTCAATTACACTTAGAGAATCAAAAAGGTTTCAAGCACAAAAAAAAACTATTCTATGTCAGGTTTAACAAGGAAACAACAACGATTCGATGTTGATAATTTAGTCGATTCCATAATGTCAGACGGAGCGGTCATTGTGTCTGTTACGAATTTTATCAAAATATTACAGACTAGCTTCTGCCCGCGACTTCGTTCACGTGGATTAGTTTAAAGAAAAAGTAATTTAAAAAAAACCCGTGATATTAAAACATTCTTAAGCTAATAATTAAGCTAATAAAATTTACTAATTCACAAGCTGTTTAAGTAATTAAAGCTTTTTTAACTATCCCACGGGAACTCTTTAAGTTATCGAGATCAAAAGTATCCTGTATGTTGACCAGGGATATAAGCTACCACAATACAAAATTACATGTAAATCGGTTCAGTCGTTTCGGAGATTAGCCAGTACAAACAGACAGACAAACACAGAAACAAAAAAATTGAAAAAAATCTAAATCAGTTCTAATTCACTTCTTGCATCCCCTGACTCGGTTTTTGGCATTTTTTTTCATTTTTATTATAATATGTATCACTGTAATGCTTCGTTCTCCTATCTCACCGATGTAATGCTCGAATCTGTAAAGATTCCGCACTATAACGTTCGGTTATTCTCCTTCAGTGATGTATTGCTAGGATCTGTAACGTTCCATAACAGACGAATGCTCGCAATAGCGAGGCCCTTAATGCAGTGCTTTCCAATCATTTTGAATACGTCACCCCTTTATAGATTGAAAAATTTTGGTGACCCCCTTGAGTCATGAATAGACAAAAAGTTAGTCATTTCAAATACTAGTTTCATGTTTTTCTCTATTTTGTTACTCATATTCATTATTAGGGCCTTATACTCTTCAAAAACCTGCTGAGCTTAGAAAGTACTGAGTACAAGGTAAGAAATTTAAATTGTCTTTTCTCTTTTGCCGACGAGCCCGCTCAGCACGGCTCTGCGACCCTCCCAAGAGTCGCGATACACAGATTGAAAAACACTGCCTAAAATAAAAGCTAGTTTACACTATAATAGGCGGACTATAAGTGATTACTTCCAAACAACTTTTGATGGCCAAAAGTTCGGTAAGAACAGAAAATTGATGCATCGTTCTCACTTAATCAATTCAGTATCTTGTATGTTATTAGGCAATTAATTTAATTTTACTTTTCGACATAAAAAGAACATGTAAAAGTCAGTGCATGAGAAACTGTCATACCACATAAGTAGATACAACACCTTTCGGTCTCACAAATTACGTCTGGATCAATACACCTGCCAGAGTGTCACCCTAACATAATAGGGTTGTGCACTAAAAGTTTTATATTTTTATATATAATTTTCATACCTATAACAATACCTACTCTATCTATAACTGTGGAGAGCGAGTGTAGAACTTTCTGACAGCGTAGGCCGATTTCAAGACTTTTAGAAAAATGTAGAAAATTGTGGAAGGAAAACACATGGATGGATACATTTTAAAAAGGGATAGACCATGAATAAAAGTTCAAGAATAGAAGGTTCGGAAAGGAAAAGACAGAGATAGATAGATGTTTAGAAAGGAACAGATTGCAAATAAAAGAATTACGAAAAGAATATCGAAATTATGAGTTCCAGAAGATTCTTCGGGGTTTATAAGCAGCGTAAGACGCGCCTACCGGGCATTTTTAGTTCAGTTCAAGACAGGGAGGCGACAACTGCGATACAAAAGAGTTGAAGCTTAATAGAAGAGTTTAATAGAAATTTAGTGAAAGTCTAGTGAGCAGTTGAGTTAAGGAGGAGTTTAGTAATGTTTAAAACGAGGTCCTGAAGCGAGCTACACGTGGTAAATTCGAAGGTGATCACCGCAGCAGCAGGTGGTCTAAGCAATATCGGCGACGCTATTGTGAGTGAGACATCTTATCGTTGAGACAGTACGTCGTTACTTGCACATGCAAGGGAAACCCTGCGAATCAGAATCACGTAAGGGTATGTAAGTCAATAAAAGAGTTTACTTAAAAGAACTGGTGTTTTCTTCCAATCCTAAGTGCGTAGCCCCGCTTGCACATACGAATACTATAAAATTCTACGGTAAAACTGTCGGTCCGACATAATGTGAACCAAGCCGAGATCCGACACGATTTTTTTTATGGACGTAAAGTAATTACCCGACACATGTATGTCGGGTATTTCGCCAGCGCTCTAGAACCAACCAATCAACCAGATGGCGTCGGGTGCGTGTGAACAGCTTTATATAAAATGTTCTGCAGTAGCGACCGACAAAAACCCGACAAAAAATCGATTTTTTGTCGGGTTTGTCTTCCAACACGTGTCAACCCTAAACCTGAACGTCAGCAACAACATATCATTAAAAATATTCGTTCTACTCTAATTATAAAGATAAATCCAATGACGTATACTTCGAAATCATAGAAAAGAAGAAAATAAGACAATAATTTATAACGGTTACTTAACACATAATTATGCCTATTTTCTTGATAAGTTTTATGAGATTTTAATGGGTTCCTTTTTGAACAATTAAAAAGCAAAACAATGTTTTATACTTAGGCCATTAATTTTAAACAAGAAAATATTACACTATATATATGCAAAAGAATATTTTTACGATGTATTTATCATAACTTTATGTACCTATAAGTTTGTTAAAAAAAATTAAAATCAAGTCATTAAAACATTAGGCAAATGCATGTCGTTACATGTACGAACGAAGGATTCTGTAGAGATTTTAATTGGATTAAATTAAATTAAATTATGTTTTTTTCAATTTTACGTGAAGTCGCTTACATCATGTAATAAACTCCTCAAATATACAAATTTGTAAACAGTAATTTATGTATGCCTATGTGCATATATTTGTATATAAATATGTATGTGTATTGTTTTTTATTTAATATTATATATGTATATATAATTGTATATATCTAAAACTATGCGCACTGAATACCGACCCATTATCAGATATGTAAAACTATCTCCAGAAGGTTGTCTGGAAGAAATCGCTCTTACGGATAAGACCGCCGATTATTATTGTTATATGATTGTAAATTAATGTGTATTATTTTCTTGTGTGCAATAAAGAATATTCTATTATATTATATTCTACGTTTGGAATTGCTTTATCGCAGGGATGAAAATAGTACTTTCTGTTTTTGAGACACAATTTTCCATGTCAAAAAATCCTCCTGGTGCTACCTCCCCACCAATTTTCAGAAAAATCGGTTCAGCTGTTCTTGAGTTATAAATAATGTAACTAACACGACTTTCTTTTACATATATATTATATAGATTTACTTAAATTTGAGCTAAATATTTTCTATCATTAATAAAATACAGTACGGGTTGGATATTATTATATTATTGGTTTTAAGGCCTGATTTCATTAGAGAAGTAATTGTTTGCTTAACTAGTCAGTTTTTGTTTACTTTTCTTATATTCGAAAAGAAAAACAGTGTTAACCTCAGGTAAAAAGCCTATTTAGGCACTCGGAAGTATTAGCGAATGCCTAAATAGGTCACTTGCACTTCTCCTGTAACAATCTACTATTTTTTGTATAGAGTCATTTTTCATGTTAATATTTTCTTTCTTTCCAACATTTTCAGACAGAAGACTGTAGAATATAAAGACAGACAAACATGACGATTTTATAATGGTTCTCAGTTTTACATATAGCTTCGGAACCCCAAAATTACATTAAACGTTCAATTGATGTAAATAATATTTTTACGTTTTAATGTAAGTTTCAATTTTATAATTTTCAACTTATTCTTATCATTTATTCGATCTCCACCTAAAGAGGCAACTCAGTGGAAAATATTGTTAACTTTTATGTTAAACAGATATATTTATTTCACACCAAAATATATCATTACAAAACAGACCATATTTGCAATATTTTCTAGGCAATACAATAGGCGGCCTTATCGTTCAAAGTGATATCTTCCATGCAACATAAATTAAATTTAAATCAGGCGATGTAGCTGGTGCAGAAAAAAGGCAACAGATATATACACAAATACTCAATCTAATTTAAGAGTTATATATACAAATAAATTCATATATACATAAACATATATATACACAGTAACACTGAAAAGTGACGCCTATATAATGAAAGCAGCGATGACAAACTTATGATCTTTGTCTACAATTCTTGATTATAAAAAGGACCCTGAACATGAGATGGGAAAGCATATATCTCTGCATTAAAGAACATTGTTCATGCCTACCCCGCAAAGGACCTGGCGTGAAGTTGTGTATGTATGTAAAGAACATTTCAACAACGCTTTTCATAAATTAATATTTATTACTCTTTACTTTAATGTAGTAGTAAGTAGCAACACCGGGGCTCTTTTTCATTATGAGAAAAAATGCATAATTATTTAACTATTTTTATATAGCAACCCGACCGCCATAAAATGGCTTCTACACACGTCCAAAAATCAATTTAGTCCCCGAAAAAAACGTATCATATTTTCTGCCACCCCACAGAGACGATAACGCGAAAGGGACGGGAATACACCCACAGCGAGGACAGAAAGAGACGGCGAACAAACAAAAAAGCGTACAGGGAAAAACATGGTCGCGAAAACTCGTAGGGGTAACTGAAGTGGCACATTAGGGTACACTGAGTTGCGTCGAGAAAAATGAATAATATGAATGATACCCACCCTGCGGGGGTGAGTTTTACGACCATATTCCGAAGATATTATGCTCAAAAATTTCTTGCTGAGAGTCCATATTAAATTTTAGTATGTCTTCTACAAATCATTTCGAAAGTAGATGAAGATTTAATACGATGAATATCTGATAAAAGACGCTTAAATTAGTAATAAAACTTTATTTTCTATAATTGAATTCAATATTCATTCACTCCGTTAGAGACTATGTAATCTATACACCTATACATATATAAAAAATTGGAGTGTCTGTTTGTAATACTGAAATAACCGCGTTTTACTACATGCATATGAATATATATACGGTACATACCTACACCAAAAAAACATTTCTTACAATTTTTGTCTGTCTGTTTGTTCCGGCTAATCTCTGAAATGGCTGGACCGATTTTGACGGGAATTTTATTGGCCCGTAGCTGATGTAATAAGGAGTTACTTAGGCTGTATTTATTTTAGAAAAAATCTTTTATTTTGGAATTATGACGATTTTCAACCACCACGCAAGAGAGACCGCAGGGCCACAGCTACTAAATAAATATTAAAATCCCATAAATCTCCCACTGCTGGGCTCGAGCCTTGCATTTATCGGGGAACAGACTATACCCGCCACGATTTTCCAAAGCGGCTTGGCCGATAGACACGTCGGTTACCTCTATGTTGTATTAATATTAGTTTTTTGCTTGCTGTTGAAGTGGGTTCCTTTCTTGCATTTTTTTTTATTCTTCACTTAAGTTACATATATAGTATCCAATAACAATTTAAACAATCCTGAAGCTATAGGTACGAATCTGATGCACAAAGAATTGTCAAAATCGGTTCAGAAACCTTAAAGTTATGGCTGAATTAACATTTAAAAAATCCTAATTATACGACTAATTTCCTAGCTTTTTTGAAGTCGATTAGAAATTATATATCATATAGAACTTTCACGATTCGTACGTGTATAGACACACACACACACACACACACACATTTTTTACACAGTCACGGAACGAAAATGTTCGTTTACCTTATAGTCCACTTTTGCTTGCACCAATACAAGAAAAATACTGACAACATTTTACCCTAAACATAAATATTAAAATCAATAAAAGGATTTTACATCTCTAAACAATTATGATTTAAGTAACTTATTTTTTTTTCAAACAGTTAAACATAATTCTCTGTGGAACAGTCTGTTCTGTGACTTAATTTGAAAAGGTAACATGTGCTCGCGGAACGTTAAATGAATTGATTTGAAAACTGGCGAACCTTTTCATGCCACGACTGTACATAAAAACACGACTAAAACCTTCACCCAACGGTTGCTTTCTAATCATCTAGATCGATTACCCAACATTTAAAAAGAATATGACACTTTATAATGGGAACATTAGCTAAAAGGTCTCACCATATCTTTATTACAATGTAAAGAGATTAATACCGTCATTAAACAGAAAGAAACATCTTTCCTTCATTTTAATACCATGTTATAATTATAAACAACCCTCGACCTTGTACACAAGAGAATTAAGTTGAAATTCTTTTGGCTAGAGAAGTAATTTGCAAGCCCCAATCCGCGGTTATTTGTCAAGCCGGTTAATTGCCTGTTATATGAAGGAAGGAACTGTTGCATTCACGACTCATTAGCGACTAATAAGTTGAGGGCGACAGTTGATTAGAGAATAAAGTCGCCCCGTTTGAAATTGGGGTAAGGTGTTACACTTTTAATTGTCTATAGACAAATTTTCGTGGGTTTGAATTATCTGGTAGCATGAAACACGTTTTGTTGAATAAAGTCTACTTACTTACGTCACTGGCCTGCCGGCCAAAGACTGATTTAACAACTGTTACTTAGAAAATTACAAAAGGAGATAAGTCGTCATGAAATATATATAGTACAACAGTATAATCCGTTATTATGATTCCGCCAATATTGACTAAATTCAAATTCAAAAGTTTTTATTCAAAACAAGTTCCACTGGAGAACACTTTTTGAAGGTCATACATATATGTTGAAATTTAATTTTACTTCCTAGTCTATGAATACCGTAACGTGTTATGGCTGTTAAGGAGAAGAAGCGGCAAGAAAGTCCCCAGCAACACGTCTAGCTAAAAATTATATATATATATATATATATATTATATATTATATATATTATATATATATATATATATATTTTTATTATATATATTTTATTCTATTAATATCTCAAGTTCTTTTTTACAAGTTTTATACAGAAGTATGTTACAGAATGACTTTTGAAGAATTGTTGGAGTTGTAGCAAACAGTGCATATTCAATAAGACAAAGACACAATAAAAGAAATAAAAATATTATTAAAGTTATAATAAAGACATGACGTACTAGATTTTCTTGCTGCAACATATCTCCATAAATTCCTTACAAGCTTGGCAAGATAAAAACGTAATACAAATTATAGTAAAAGCGGTTGGAGCGAGCTGCTATGTAAATGAAGTAAGTAAGAAGACCAACCGTTAAATATGAAGTAATTACACATCATAGCTTGGTTTTCACATAAAATTCATTATAACAAATTCGGATACTGTGACATGTCGCTTATTGACCTTTTTTATTAATCATGTCCGGTTATAGTGACAAAGTCAGTAATTTTAGAAAGAATCTTGTCCTGGACTGTTATAAAAACTGGCATTCGCTATAGCCTTCATATCAGTGACATAACGGACAAACTGCATACGCCTGAATGTTACATACAAGAGAACTTTATTTTTTATTACATGAGTTCAGGAAACAGGCAGACAGCCGACCTGATAGAAAGCGGTCACCATCGCCTATGGACATTTGTAACACGAAAGATGCTATCAATGTGCTGCCGCTCACTAAAAGGAGACTGGAACTTAACCACTAATGCCGGAACATAGATCAGGGTTATCAGCAGCATACTATGACCAGGGATATCTGTCACATGTGGCACAAACATAGACATATGTCTAGCCATGCTACCTCCGCTATGTCCCAGTGGATGGAGGGCCGAGAGAAGAGATGGTGACATCATAAAGGGATGACATGCGAACCCATGGTCTTACAATTAGGGATGTTGATAATCGTGCGATGTGCAGAAGAAAAAGGAGAATAGTGGACCCTTGGCTCCGAAGTAGATGCATCGAACGTAACTGGGATTTAACACTATGTTGTTAAGATACATACATAACTTCACGCCAGGTCCCTTGCGGGGTAGGCACGGTGTTAAGATATTCCTAATAAAATCCATAAATGCCATTAAGGATCAGGCACTGTAATTTTCTGTAATTTTGTCTGCCTCTGTTACCTTTATCCTTCGCATATAAGATATGTATACAAGCGTGTTGTTGTGTGTATTTACGCGTGTCTTTGTGTGTGAGTGTGAGCACGTGTATGTCACATATTACTCTTAATGTGTTGTAAACTACCTTCTTTTAGTTCGTGGATAATGTAGTTGGATAAGCGCTGATTTTATAGCATGTACTGTTTTTTCTTTCTTTCTTATGTTACTTTAGTGTATATCTGTCTGTGTATATCCTAGATAAACAAAAAAAAATAAAAAAAATATTTTTTAATTGACTGTGTTATTAATATATAAGCATACTCATAAATACAATTATAATTTTCGTAAAACTATACTCGGATACACATTTGAAATATCCACATATCGACACAAAGTTTTACACCTGTCTGCCTTTTAAATCGCACGGGAAGCAAAACTCTCAAACATCTATTGAAAACCCGAAACAGGGGGTGTGTTAGCCTCCCCCAACCACCCCTCGTTATTCCTCTCATCTCCCCTTTCTTTCCGCAACTTCGCATCGTCATCTGTATTACTTGGGCCTTAACTTATGTGGGGATACTATAACTTGACTCAATGAATTTCCAACTGTAAAATCTAACAGACAAGAACCATTTCTGATTGTGTGAAAAAAACAATTTTCTCTTAACAAAATTTATCTAATACTATCCTTGAATGAAAGGATTTTAAGTTCAAAATAGGTTGTCTGTCCCAAGATCAATTTTAAGATAGTCTGTACCGATTCCTTTGCATTACTTTTCCTTCTTTGTAGATGTATTTTATGAGAGTTTAAGGTCTTATGTGGATAGTATGGTTCGGATATTGGTAGATGTATGTGTGTACAATGCTTTACGTTAAATCCTACTGATTTTATTAGAATTTTAACCGTTTTACTCTTGGAATAAAAATAATTTGCAATATACTTTCTATAAGAAAATCAAATTTACTTAGGAAATTGTGCTAGTTTACTTGTTAAGATGTACATGGTCATTTACAAATCCTTATGATATCGGCATTTTCGCTTGTTTATCTGCCTGTATCTGAGACATTTTCCTCAGAAATAACTGAGTCACCTTGAATAAAATTTTATCGGAAACTGAAAAAAAATATTGGGAATGGTCTCTATATCTACACTTTAAAATTATAAAGGCGAGTTTGGACGTTCGAGGTAATCTCCGGTACTACTGATCCGATTTCGAAAATTCTTCCACCAGTAGAAAGCTACATTATTCTCGAACGCCATAGGTTATATTTGATTGCGATGAATAATCCAAAAAAGTAAAAATGTACTGCGCCCAGCGAAGTGGGCACGGGAACGCCTGTCAAATATGTTACAGCAATAACGTTCCACGCAAGAACTGCGCACATCCTTGTACGAGGCACTGCGAGTGCTTTCTGCGTTTATGGATTAATTAAACGTTACAAAGCTTAATTTAACTTTGATATGCGTGCGTGCGTGTGTGCGCCGGCGCATGTGTATTTAATTACGCCCAATGAAGTTGGGACGTTACAGATAGTGAGTTGATTTTGTTGTGCAAAAAGACGTTTAGTATCTGAGAACTTACAAAACTATAAAAAATCGTGATTATTACATAGTGTCCCCTTACTAATTTTTAAATTCAGAAGTGATAATTATAAAAATATTAAAGCATATAGGTCTTCAAATACTTTCTCTGAAAAACATCATTATAAAGTATAAAATAAAAATAAAGATGCATCGTAGATCATTTTTCGAAAAATAAGATTTTTTCATATTATTTTTACATTCTACGCTAGCTAATGATTATTGTCAGCTGTTTGATAATTCAAAGAAATTACTAAAACAGCATTCTCTATTTCAGGATATAGATCAAGATATAGAAGACGTCGTTACACAGTACAGAGGAACATTTTTCAAAGCACAATCCACCCCCGTTTTTCTTAACGTATTCTTGTATGTCCTAAATCATAAAAGAAAGGAATGAATTGTGTTTTTCAGTTTCATCTACATGAAAACATGAAGCTACGGTCACTAGGCTTAAAGAGGCTGCCTCTATCGAAAGCTGTAAGACATCGAATCAAGTTCCACTTTGTTCCCATACTTGCCACATTCGCAATACGAAAACGCAAAAGCGACCGCTTTAGGTCATCTGTTTCGTCTACAGTAATCAATATACAATATCTACTCTTTACTGTTTTTTAAAGTTGTCAATTCAGAAATAAAAGAACTTCGTTTAAAAAAACCGACTTCAAAAACTAAAAAACTAACTTTGCACCCACTTCGAGGTGTTTTAGATAATTTCTATTAATAATAATACATATCTTTAGAAATAAGTTATTTTATATTTTTTAGTTTTTTAGTTTTTGAAGTCAGTTTTTTTAAACAAAGTTTTTTTTTATTTGTTACTTTTTAGTGCCTATAGCTATGTAAGGGTAGACAGACCTACGAAAGGTGCAGCGCTTCTTAAAAAATATAGGTCCCAAGAAACGGGAACATAAAAATGATCGTAAAATGTAAACTACTGGGCCAAACTATGTTAAATTTTTAGGGGACCACATGGCAGCTATTCCGCGTCGAACAAAAAAAGAATCACGTAAATCGAATCATAAATCTCAGAGTAATCGGTGTACATATGGAACGGAATGCAATTTTTTTCATAAAAAATGTTCATAAAATGAAAACTACTGAACCAAACTATTTCAAATTTTTAGGGGACCAATTGGAAGCTATAGGCTAGCTAGCGGCCGGTGTGTGGGATTCACTTCACTAGCATCCCCGCACGAATGCTATTGCTCCAACTACCTCCAGTCTCACCTTAAAGTGAGAGAGGACGCGCGCATCGGTGCGTGACCCTTCTCTCGGGCCTTTATGTTTGGAGGATCTAATTTAACTACCAGTCTTCCGCACCACACTAGTATGGTGACCTACCAATTCGCAATGAAAAACATGGTATCATGCAAGTTTTTACAAGCTTTTATTTAACTTTCAATGGATGTATGTTGTAAGTTCGGGTGGAATCTTGCAAGTTAAATTTGACCAACTGCCCGGTTTCGATTGAGCTGGAATTTTGCACGCATATCCGTGACAATGCAAAAATATGGTTCCATGGAACTGATCTGATGATGGAGTCAGAAGGTGGCTAAGGAACGTCTATACTAAACAAGATAGACCCGTCGTGTTTGGGCTCGTTTTACTTGTCTTGGCTAGCACTCTGCTGCCACATGATAGCTCAAAAGCTTGTATTTAAAACCTTTTTAAGAAAGCTTATTTGCTCTAAAATGAAGGAGGTTGAATCAAGCTACATGACTATGGAATTACATTATTGTAAAGGCTTTCACCGCTACTAGCCTATGGCTTGTTTGGAGTAAACCAGCCAAGTCCGCTCCCTTCTTGCTTGGCAGTTTTGATGCATCGCAATATTTTCGTGTCAGCCGCACACCCTGCCGTCACACCGTGATATATTGACTTTATATTTGCTAACCTTATTATAAGATATTTCACAATGCTTTATGTCCTATGGTTATCATAATGGAATTTTCTTTCAAATTTTTTTAGGAGTGAACAAAAACAAGTGTTTTCGAACACACTTACTTTCTAGGGAAAGCAATATTTTAATAGATGCATTATATATTAAAATTTGTAAATCATTGAATTTATTTCTAGTAACTCTGCCGTGAACGTGTCTATAATTTTAGAATAAATGCGAAAATGAAACTAATGACTGCGATTTATACAGTGATATAACTACGTTAAAACGTAGTTTTATTATGTATATAAGTCGCGAAAACTTAATAAAATATTATTTATACCGTATTTTATAATAAAGGACAGTTTTTGAACTTGTATCTGTCAGTCTGTCTGAATGTTTGTCTGAAACAGATCGAAATTTGTGTCTGCGCGTATGATTGATTTAGACATTTTGCAGACTACAGAAGAAATCAAATGAGCAAGAAGTGACGACCGAAATTAGTTTAATAACTATATAATAACGGGAGTTTAAACGGACAAACAACAATATAGAAGAATACGTATTTTATAATCGTACACACTCGGATATAAACACTGTAAGTATTCGAGAAACGTTTCCCCGCCACGTGCTTATTAAGTCTAAGCCGTGAAAAAACAAAACAATTCAAAAGAAAGTTGTGTATATCCTGAATCTGCCCGAAGATCCTGTCTGGAGTATAAGAACCTAAGATGGCGACAAAGCGTTTTGAGTTTAGGAGAAAAATACAAGGGGACCCCCCAAAGCTTCGGCGTCGTCTACCTCATATGTATGGAAATGGGGCCTAAGCTATGTATACACTAGACGGTTTGTATCTACATATATCTTGGGTTTTTTTTCATTCTTTCATGAGTTCAGCAGAAAGGTGGATGGCCACTTGATGGGAAGCGGTTATTATCGCCTATGGATATTTGACACCAAAGGTGCTACCAATGCATTGCCTCTCTTTTTTCAGTTTTTTTTTAATACTTTGTTTAGTAAATATTCGGGTTTGTAAATCGATCTCTTGGCTGCCTGTACGTATATCAAAGAATATATTTATGTTCGTAACATTTTTTCATGATATAACACGATTAAGTAATTAAAATATATTTTTGCTTATATATAAAATATATATTAATTTTTAATGCAATAATTTATAGAAAAGTAATTAATAAATATATTTTTTTATTATTGTCGATTTAAATGTTTAATAGTTGTTTGTAATGCTGTGTATGTGAGTGTATGATGAATTTAAAATTCCAATCCATATGATTCTCATTATGCATATGTAGGACATATTTCAAAATAAAGTTATGATGAATTTATTAAAGAAATTCTGACATCGATCGAAAAATTAAAACGTCCTTCTAAAAGTTTTAATTTACACAAACAGCTAACAACTTTTTTTTCTAATTCTTAAATTAACATTATATCAATAATTTACAAATAGTAAATTAATCTATTTTTGCGTAACGTAAAATACAGTGTACACATAGCTTTATTCCAAACTATACAGCAATGTACAAGGTGTACACAAGCCCATGTTTTATGAGTATTCAGCTGTCATATTGCACTTTCCTGATTTGTGACTCGCATTTAGTATACCTCTTATACACATAACTCTTTAATCAAATTCACTTTTCATTATTTTTCTTATACAAGTTCCCAAAAGTGTCGCAAAATCGGAGATGATCTATGAGGGAATGTGAAGATCTCAGGACCGGTTCTGCTCACACCCTCCATCAGGAAGGAGTTGTGAGATGCTGGCTGTCAAACTACCTAGTAAGCCTACCAGTGACTCTCCGAGTCTTGATGAGGCGCCATAGTTATAGATAATTCATCGTGCTACATCCAATGCCCTGGGTGTGGCTTACCGGGGAGATCCCCGACCTCAATCCGGTCTCAATACGTCATTGGGATTACTAGTTAGTCACTAACTCTTTATATGACTTACCTATTAACGGACTTTGCAATTAAAACTTTTTAAAGTTCCTATCTACTTAGGATCTTCTAAGTACGATAATACCTAAACGATAAAAATGTAGGTACCTTGTTTTAATTTAGTAACAGTCTAAGGACGTGGTTTGTGTCAGACTGACGAAAATTTATTACTTGCAGGCTCGCCCGGCTCAACAATGGCAGATTTATCATTATCGCTCCGCTCCTATTGGCCTTAGCTTGATATTATATAGCCTATAACATTCCTTAATAAATGGGCTTTCCAGCACAAAAAAATTTTCAAAATCGGTTCAGTTGATCCAGAGATTACACCCTATAATATCACAAACACACAAACTTTATCTCTTTGTAATAAGAGTATAGATTTTAAAAAAATTAGTGCTCTCGCCTTAAGTATGTTCAACTGTACATTTTCATAAAGCATTCGTCGTTGCGTAAAGCGTTACGCCATACGCAGCTTACGGCGTTTATAACAGTCCACCGTCTTAAATTTATTTCCCACTAAAAAGCCTTTTAATATTTGATATTATATTTCTACCACGATAACAAAGAACACGAAAATTAGAAATAAAAAACATAGGCAAGTTCTCGTCACGTAATACATCAACGGTAATCTTCTTATATCGTCTCAATTCTGAGGCCTATTTTGCCTCCCCATGTCTCCCTTCCCGTGGGACTCCCCCCATTTAAACCACCGGTGATTCGCCTCCTTTATTATATTCCTAACTAGGCTGAATAGTTGAGCGTGCCTGTGAGAATTTACATAATATTTTATCTGTGCTTCGTTTGACAGGAGTTTTAGCGCCAATTATATTCGACTTTTAAGATAAAACCTTTTTGGTGGGAAAATAAATTAGGAATGCTGTTTGATTTTGTAATTAATTCGGCGCTATTTTAATTTGCAATCGGAAAGTATTAGATAACAGTATAGTATAACAGTATTTAACAAATAATTTAATTATTTAAAGTCGGGTATCACGGTTATTTATAAGTTCTGACTGAGGTTTCTAATATTTTTTATCACAGATTTTAAGATTCTTCGAGATACGAAACAGAACTAAATTATGAGTATATGAAAATGTTACAACGATTCTAAAAAAAAATTTGAAAATATAGAAATTCGTTGTTTTGAATAAAATGTGAATTACTCGTCAAATTAGCTAAATGCAAGAGTTATGCGGACGCATTTCATAAGAAAACAATGAGTAGGTACAAATTAGATTGGAATATTACAGAGGACATAATTAAGCAGGCAAAATTTTTGACAATGTATTTCAAAACCATAACAATACACCACAACAAAACATGCATTTTAAATCCCCTAGTTCTTACGTATACGCAAAAAAACATAATTTACTTACATACCATCCAAGACATTACCCGGCTCTAACAAGATACAATGGCTTCGCGAAATATCGTCCCTCCCTAGTTTATCCGACCAGGTTAAATAGGCCTCGTACATTGCAAATTTCCTCAAAAATTTTCGTAGTTTTCTCATAAGGCAGAAGGTCATCTGCGATTGGTCGTACTACCACCCACTCGGCGTCAGTCGTTCGTAGTGATTGATGACGTAGGCGGGGCAAATCCGATCATTATCCGTGATGCATTGCTTGGTACATCACTACTTCGTGGTTCTAGAACGATTTGATTTTGAATTTGACGTTTGGCGGCGTCGCATTTTGATTGGACTGTATTTTTTTTAGTATAAGTCGACAGTTATTCCTCGACAAAATTCCCTCTTTGCTCTGTTAGACCGAAAAAGTTTTCTGTAGGGAATATCATCTCGAAATTAATTATGAATGGTTGCCTCAAAACTCAATTAACAACTGCGCAGGATTAGTTACTTATTAAAACTGACTATACAGTATGATATGGATCAGAGATACCCATTATCTAGGTTAATAAATAAAATTAAAGTTAGTAAGCGAAAGTAAAATCTGTGTATGATTTTAAAATAAATCCAAAAATTTAAGAATAAGTTGCTATATATGATACCGAATCAAAAATAAATCTGTCTATGGTTTAAAAAATATATAACATTTAAGTAAGACTGCTATGTATATAGATATCAAATAAAGAAAAAGAAAATCTGTCTCCAATTTGGCTCATATAGATTTTGAAACGACTAATGATTTTAATGAAACTATTCACTTCGATATATTGCGGGCGACATTTAAAAAAATGTAATCGTTGTGTTTTTTTATAAATTCGAAAATTAAACGCGTAATAACAAAAATCTATCACCACTAACACACTCGACAAGGCCTAATGATACACTGCAGAATCAAATCTCAATTCCCATAGAACAGAATTCAATTTGCATACAACCAGTCATACAATTAAAAATATGGGTAAGTTTTAACCCTTCATGCAAATGAGACGCGGATGCGACAAGACCGGTATGGGCCCCAGGTGTTTGAACTTTAAAGACAAGTTTTGGGAAGTTAACTTTTATGAAATAAAGACTCATGGTTATTCTATTCGCTATTGAAATATTTTAGAGACGACGTTATTTTGAAGAGTGTCAAATATCTTCGGCATTTTTCGGTTGATACCGTAGCCATTTTAACACTAATCAACACCTTATATGTAGGTGTAAGGAATTTATGGAGATATGTTGCAGTACTATATTCAAATTCAAATTTTTTATTCAAAATAAGTTCTACTGGAGAACCTTTTTTGAAGGTCATACATATAAGTTAAAATTTAATTTTACTTCCTATTCTATGTCACCACCTAGCAACATGTTATTGCTTTTAAGGCGAACTACCAACTATAAACTTTTAGTATATCTCGGCATTATTATAACGACAACAATATTCTTCTTTCCTTTTATTGTGTCTTTGTCTTAATGAGTATTGAATGAATAAAAACTCTTTGTTGTTCACCATAACTTAAACCTAACATTTTATTATAAATTACTAGCTGTCCCGGCAGACGTCGTCCTGCCCGGTAAAAAATAGGGGTTGATCGTAGAGGGTTGAAAATCTAGGTTGTATGTATTTTTGTATGTTGTATCATAAAAAAATAGAAATTAAAAATTAGTCTAAAAAATAAAATAAAAAATTTAGGGGTGGACTATCCCTAACATTTAGGGGGATGAAAAATAGATGTTGGCCGATTCTCATAGATACCGGATAAGCACAAAAAATTTCATCAAAATCGGTCAAGCCGTTTCGGAGGAGTATGGCAACGAAAACTGTGACACGAGAATTTTATATAAATTATATAAATACAATTCCATTAGAACAATGGGCGGCCTTATCGCTTATGGAGATCTCTTCCAGACGACCCGATTTCCAAGGAGCCATTACAAGAAAAATTAAATACGACTTGGTGGTTTAACTAAATTAAAACTAATTCAATGGTAAGTATTCACTGTTTGCTACAACTCCATTAATACTTCGAAGAGTAATTCTGTAATATGCTTCAGATCTTTTTTCTTATTGAAATTTTGCTAGTGGTTCCCGGGATGATTTAGATTCACAATTGGACCCGGGAAGTGACGCTGTCCGTATGCCGGGGCCCACTATTTATTAATAATTATTTGAAAAAATTTATGAAGGTATTGGCCAAAGAACGAATAACCCCTACGTATATTTCAGGTTTCAAAACGTTTATTGTAGTAAGTGCGAACTTAACAAAACACCTATGAAAGCAAATTGGATCTAGCATTCAATCTAATTTGCATAACACATGTGATATTGACACAGCATCCCACAACACGCAACCCCATCGTTTAAACAAGTACGTTCTCACGGAAATCTAAAAAGATTCCATCTAAAAAAACTTTATTTCAAATGAAAAATTTACATATCAAAAGTTCATCCATTCTTCGTAGTGTCAAAAATTCTCTTCCGTTTTATGTCAGAGCTCATTTGAATTTCGAAAGATGGTAAAGACGCGTTCATTTGCATATTAGGGTATTTTTCACACGTTTATAATACTATCGATTTTTATTTTATGATGCGTTCGTGATATATTATCTGTATGCGTAATGAGGTAAAATATTTTCGTTGATCTGTCATTTTGAGAGTTTTATGGCCAGTATTGTATTCATTTTTTTAGTGTTCGATTTTCAAACTATAACTGTTTGCGTGTGCAGTTTTATTTTATAAAAATGTCTAGAATTCTAAAATAAACATTATATATTAACTATATACTGCTACTATTATTATTAACGGTTTTAATTAATTGCGGTAATTGTGCCGTGATCACGGTTAATTTGGTTTGTGGTTATAAATTACTCTATGGAACTTAAACTAATTTACTAAACCAAATTTAATAAAAATTAATAGTTGTAGGTTATTGATAGTTATCAGTAATAATAACATCTGTTTTTGTGAGAAATATGAACTCGTTATATTCGTTGATAATACGACCCGCCCCGGCTTCGCACGGGTGCAATGCTGATACAAAATTAATTTACTACATCACGTTAGAAACCTCTAAAATTAGCAATGTTGCCTTAGTATATGATGCATGTATTATATATACATATAAACCTTCCTCTTGAATCACTCTATCTATTGGAAAAAACCACATCAAAATTCGTTGGGTAGTTTTAAAGATTTAAGCGCACATAGGGATATAGGGACAGAAAAGGCGACTTTGTTTTATACTATGTCGTGATGATGATGATTAGCGTCAGTCAAAGAACTACAATTGGGCTCAGCGATACGAACACTTTACATCAGAACAGGCTGATTATTTTAAAACTTGAATACTTGACACTCGCTCGACAGAAGAAAAATGGAAAATTTTATGTAGTTATTAAAAGCACTTTATTGTTTCGCAAAAAAAAGAATAGGTTTATAAAGTATGTAAGTCGATCAAAAGGCATATGGTAATTATATGCTTGATTAATTTTCTTTGTTGATTTTGATTAATATAAAATACCAAATGGTATTTAATCCACATATATTCTTTATCTGTGCAGGAACAGAGAAATAATATAATTTCCTGCGGCCGGGCGGCATGTCGTGAGAGGCGACAAAACAACCCAAACCCAGGTGGTAGAGCATTTGTCCCACTGGCTGGCTGGCTACCAACCCTGATCTAAACTATGTCGCCGTAACAACCTGGAGTTGTGTTCCGGCATTAGTGACCAGGTTCTAGTCTCCCTTAAGAGAGCAGCAGCGCATTTGTAGCACCTTTGGTGTTGCAAATGTCTATAGGCGATAGTAACCGCTTTCCATCAAGTGGGCCGTCTGTCTGTCTGCTGAACTCCTGCAATAAAAAATAAAAATATTGAACGAAACAGTACTCAATCCTTCCCAATTTCGAAACTATAAATAAATTCATTGAAATCAACAAATAAAAAAGAAATATGCATAAAGCAAACATTTAATTTATTCATGTAGCCCATTTTTATGATCTGCGAATGTGTATGAAACAACAATTGTTTATTTTCATTGTTGTTTTTTAAACAAGTCAAATATCGATGACTTGTTATTGTTATTTAAATCAAACAATTAATCTTATGTTTGAACAGACCATTATCGGATAATATTTATTATTTATTACCTATGTCATAATGCTTTATGGAAAGAATATTAAAGTTCTTTAATTGACTACTTCCTTTGTTTGTATATTTATTTGGTGTTAGTCAAAACATGACTTTTAAATATTAATATTTTTTTACGGTAATAAAAAATAAAAACTTCGTTTAAAAAACCGACTTCAAAAACTAAAATGTATAAAATAATTATTTCTAAAGCTATTATTATTAATATATATTATCTAAAACATTATTTTATACTTTTTGTATTTTAGTTTTTAAAGTCGGTTTTTTTAAACGAAGTTTTTATTTTTTATTTTAGTTACTTTTTAGTATCTAGCTATGCATGGGTGGACTTACGAATGGTGCCGCGCTTCTTAAAAAATATAAGTCCCAAGGAACGGAAACAAAAAATGTTCATAAAATGAATGAAAACCACTCGGCCAAACTATGTAAAATTTTTAGGGGACCAATTGGAAGCTATTCCGCGTCGAACAAAAAAGAATCACGTAAATCGGATCATAAATCACGGAGTAATCGGTGAACATACGCACAAAAAGCAACAAAAAAAGATCCCGACGAACTGAGAACCTCCTCCTTTTTTCGAAGTTGGTTAAAAATCAAAGTAAAGCGACAATATGATGTGTCATCTATATATCAATATATGAAGCAAAAATTTTGTACACCTTTTTACGAAAATAGCGCGGACGGACGAGTATGACATTTCGCACACTTATAATGTATGTAGAAAAGAAGCGGCAATGTTAATTTTTTAAAACTATGCATAAAAATATATATTAAATCAATAAGAAAAATATTACACACACACTACCATGTATTTGATACAAACACGCATATAAACTCTTTTGTTTATTGTTCAAGTCAAATTAACAGTGTAGCGTTTGCGTAATCTGTGATTATAGAAGTATAGTCGTTGGCATTAACTATTATGGTCCAATTTCAACTACGGGCGACCACTAGTCTCTATTAATAGCCATAACCATCCCACTGTTGGGCTCAGGCTTCACACTTATTGGGACATGGACAATATAGATAGAAGGTAAGATAAGATGATAATACAACAGAGTGAAGATATTTTACCGCCTATTCTTTTATATGTAAATACTAGGATATGTCCGCGACTTCGTCCTCGCTTGACTTCCAATTCCTGCGGCATTCCGGGATAAAAAGTAGCGCAGATTTTAAGTTTAAGAATTAGCTGTCGATCAACGAAAACTGCATCGAAATCGGCACAATAGTTTTTATGTAAATCTCGAACAAACTGACAAACAGCAAATATAAAAAGTTGCATCATGTTCTCCGTCGTTTATATAGTCTATTCCAGTTGTTTGTTTCAAATAGCTTCAATATACTAACACGGCTTATTTTGAATTTTATATTGTTATAAATTACAATTTAAGATAACACGTGGCAGTAGTAATATACACCCCTACAATATGTATGTACGTTTCAGTTGGAAAAACTGCCCAGGTAGTGCGCGCTTCCCAGTCAGGGTTATTAGAATAAGTCGCAAGCGTCTAAACAACTGAGCTTCTACAACTCATACAAAGAAATGCATATTAATAATTTAAAGTATTGAAATAATACAATTGTCATGCTGTTATTACTAATATTACACAGTTCTTAAGATATTCGTAAACGATTTTAAATCTTAACACATTAATAAAGGTATTTTCATTTGCATATTAATTGAATCACCTTTGGAACGCATTACGATGCGGGGACACAAAGCTGTGTTCTTTGTTTCCGACCAGCGATTTTGTTCTCAATTTAAATATTTTATACAATGTGACAATAGACAAAAAACCGGTACTTGTAACTGTAAAAAATTAAATATAAAAATTATGACGGGTTCCCGCCTTTTGTCTTTTAATGTATGCAAATTCGGGGCGGATGTGACGTTGCACGGAAGCGTAGTGTAGTTCCTTTTTTTCTTGTTTTCGAACCGACTTTTGTTGTTGTCGTGTTTTAGTGATGCACTATTGAAAAACACGCGAGAAACATTCTTTAAATTATTATGTTCGATTTTTAAATATCCATTATGTCTCTGAGTGAAGCTGTTACACCTTTGCTGAATGATAATGTTAATCTTAATGACTGTATCATGTGAATATAGCCAAGAGTAAAATGCGTTATTTGAGATGCGACATTTTGTTACATATATAACTTCACGCCAGGTCCCTTGCGGGGTAGGCACGAACAACAGAGCGCCATACAGGCTTATTCTTACACACCTCACTTGCTTCTTTGATATTCATAACTCTTGTCATGCACACTCGTCTGTTCTTAAGGCCTTACCGACTTGATCATGGTGTGTCTCCATCTGCATCCATCCACTTTTGCATTGTATATCTGTTTAGTCATTCTTTCATCATACATTCTTTCCACATGCCCGAACCACCGGAGCATTCCTTTCCTTACCTTTTGTTGACGTAAAATATTAACAGACGACCTATATATGTACAGTGTATACTAATGTAATTATTAACAGTCACTAACACTAACATTATACCGGAACAGATATATGCCGGAACATTAGGCGGTGGCCGCTAGAAACGCCGTAGTCTGCATCCGACGAAACGCTATACGCGACCGACGAATGTTTACAGATAAAATTCTCTAAAGTAGTATCTCAGTGGCCTGACGTACTATGTACAGTGGTGGAATATAGTTAGAAATATGATCAGCTCAAGGCAAAACGGTTCACACCGATATTCTGTGAGAACGTGGTATCACATCAATTGAGTCGTCACTTATCATTTTAATCAAGATAATCCCAGCATGGCTGTCCACATTAAATCTATCTAAGCTAGCCTCCTAGTTTTATATAGTAAAAAGTGTTTTAGTTGACTGTTAAACTTATTGCACATTAACTTAATTACTGTTGAATTCTCTGAGTGCCGCTATAAAAACGCATTCAAACATAAAGGCATCAACACACCGGTCCGCAACGAATCGCGTACAAACATGGAGTGTTCGGAACAAATCGCGGAATCATAATAAGATGCTAATCTTTAACACCTTTGCTGTCATTTGCATATTATTTGCACATTTGAGCGGTGTATGCGTGAGAATGCATTTTGAGTTGTAACTGACAATATTTAATGTAATTACCTGCATTAAAATATTGTCAGTTATAATTAAAATATTGTTGTCCGCTAATTGGCGGAGTCATACAGAAGGACCGGGACAGGAATACCATGGTTTCGTTGTGTTGGCTGTTTTTTTCACGAAGCTTGGAAACAGGCAGATGACCCAGCTCTTGGAAAGTGGTTACCTACGCCTATAGAAGATTAGAACAATAAGGGAGAAGCCAACGCGTTACCAGATTTTAGGATGAGATAAAGGGGGATATGGGGATGAGGAAGAAGGAATGGGATAGAAGGGATGGAAAAAAAATTAGGATACGAGTAAACTATGCCATATACTTGTAATCCTGGTAAGAACAATCGAAGGAATATCGAGGTTTTTGATCTTCTTTCGATTAGGCATTTCTATCCGTGGAAGAACGGTGAAAGTATACAATTTCCTGCGTCCGGGTGGCTTGTCGTAAGAGGCGAAAATCAACCCACAGCCAGGTTGTAGGGCATTTGCCCGTCTGGATGGCTAGCACCCCTGGTCTAAAGTATGTCGACATAGCAACCTTGAGTTGTGTTCCGGCATTAGTGACCAGGCTCCAGTCTCCCTTGAGAGAGCAGCAGCGCATTTGTAGCACCTTTGGTTTTGCAAATGTCCATAGGTGATGGTAACCGCTTTCCATCAAGTGGGCCGTCTGCAGGTCTGCTGATCTCCTGCAATAAAAAAATATAAAAAATGCATAACAGAAACGTCGTTATCACCTTAGCTGAACGAGTAGTGAAGCCTGCCACTCTCTCACTGTTATTTCCAGGCAGTGAACAGTTTGTTTATACCAATAAATCTTGACAGAAATAAAAAAAAAAACTGCAATTTGATTTTAGAAGTGAAAGCTTCAGGCACAATGGGTACTTCTGAGATAGAGAAAAAACACTGTATTCTCATGACCATCACGCTCAGATACAACGTTTTTACTTCTGTCATGCAGAACTTAGGATTGACAGATTTTTTATTGCTGGAGTACAACAGAGAGGGTAACAGCCCCTGATGTATATTGGTTACCATCTATGGACATTGTAACACCAGATGTGCTGCCAACTACGAAGGAGGAAGGGAACCTGATCACTAATGTTTGTTCACAACTCAAGTTTCTGATGATAGCATAGTCTACATCAGGGGTGGTAGCCGTCCAGACGGTTGAGAGCTCTAGTAATACACTGACCAGAGACTCATTTACGTTGCTATGGTTATTAATGGTATAACCACCAAGAAATTATGTGGACTACAAATGTGCAGACATGTCACGCTCACCAGGAGTTATTAAAAGGGCCCAGCCTCAAAAGCCCTTGTAACCACTGTAGAAAATAGTAGGAAAGAGGATCTCGGGCATCGAGGCGGTCACTTTTGACGTGAACAGGTTTAACTGCAGTACGTTGATAATGATAATTTTTATTTTTTGTTTACAATAAGCTTACACTAGAATAACATTTACAACATAAATTATTAAATAGTCATAAAAGTCCAGTCCGGTCACCAATCGATACGGGGACGCAGCAATATTGCCTTTGCCCACACTGATAAATAATTAAATAAATACAAAACCATTTAAAATACATCTTAATAATTAATTTCCTTTTCGTCCCGATAGGCATAACCCTTAGTAAACTTTTATTTTTATTTATTTTTGATGCAAAATTAACTCTCATTTATCTGTCTGGTACGAATAACTGTTTGTAAACTATCTATCTAATACTTACTATACATTGTTTTGCCTCAAAACTGGTTAAAATTTGGCATAAACTTTATACAAATAGTCTCAGTATTGTACCAATGATATATTACTCCTATATAATCTAGACCAGCCAAAGTTAACAGCACTCAAATAAGAACAAAATAGGCAACTGCAACATGCTTTGTCCATTGTTCAATTCTGAAATATCCATTGTTCCCTGTAGCCAACAAGACCACTAGATTGTGAATACTATAGAACCTTTTAGAATTCACTATAATTTCTTTCCGAAAACGTGTTCGGAATACGTTCAGATACTCCCCCAAATACTCACGGGTCAATGTGCACGCAACACATGACATAGAAAACGTAAGAAGTCATTACCCATCGAGCCGTGCACGTCCCCTAATTTTGTTCGAAAGAACTTCCATATACCATGTTTACCCAGGCATTTTGATGTATAACCTCCAAACAAATTCCTTCCTTAAACCTACCCTGCGAAGTCTCATAATGCCCTAACAGAAGTCACATGACAATCGTTCACATATCAGTTTTCGCTAATAAGTGAATTTGGCTTTAAGTGTAAAAACTTAAGGTGGAATTTGGTATGGGATGAAATAGTCAACAAAAACGCGAAAAAAGCCGGGGCATCTTTTTGCGTCATCCCCTTCCTACCCTAAGCTCGGGGGTGGTAGGATGAAGAAAAATCCGTTGAGGGTGAATTTGTGTATGGATGTTGTACCGGAAGTACACACGCTCGACTTTTGCGTTCTTAAAATTAAATAATATAAATAAATCGGCTGACACACACACTGTATATCCCCAAATTAAGCAAGTTACGCTTGTGTTATTGGTGATATACAACGGACCACTCTGGGGCTGATCCCAGACACACAGACCATAGTAAATAATGGAGAAAATTCGTTTCCGAAATTTACTATACCAGGGATCGAGCCCGGAACCTATACGTTGCTGTGAAGTAAACCGGCAAAGGTTTAGCCCGCCCAACCACAGAATTCTTCAATTAATTAGGCTATTTACACAGCTCAGCTAGTTTCAGAACGTTTACATCAAATTAAATAAATCAAATTTATGCTTAGTAATCATGCTACTGTACTTATAATTATATCTATCAGTCACGAAAGTCAATAAAATACAATGATTTTAAAAAAAAGAGTCTTGGAGAATTTGAATTTTGAATTTGAATTCAACAAACGTATAATATGACTAAAACAAAAGAAATAATTGTATTAAATTCATTATTATAAGAAGAGTTGTATGATTATTACGAAAATCTCAACTGTTTTCGAAATGTCACAAAAATTTCTTCATTTGGCATTAGTGAAATACCTACCATTTGGCGGGGGTTTCTTTTAAGAGAGTCCCGCTTTCACCTGGTGCCTATTTACTTATAAAATATTTTGGAACTTGAATATTAATGTAATATATACTTCACACTAAATAAACTCACAAATCGTGCGAACTCGTTTTTAAAAACAAAAACAAAACTTAACCTCAATAAACCTAATTAATCACTACCAATTATGTTGTATTATATTTATAATATGAAATCACTGTCTCCTGTGAGCCTAGAATAAATTTTAAATGCAAATCCTGAAGCGTTTTAACGCTCTTAAGAGCGTTTCGCTCCTTCTGCCTTGTACCATTTACTATGGTCTGAATACAGCCCCGCCGTAGTAGTTTTTCGTCGGCATCACGCGTACACGACACGCTTGGTATTGATTTTTCCGGCACATGGTGACGTTCAGGTGTTCTTTTTAAAATTTCCACGTTTCGGTTGCGTTAGGTATATGTAGGTTGGCACCAAATGCGGGGATGTTTGCTTTCTGGAATATCTACACTTGATATTTGGATCATGTGAAATTGGTTTTTGCAGTCTGTTGAAGTTATAATGATTGGGATATGTAAATTTTATTTATAATTATTTAGTAGAAAGACAGAAAATCTTTATTTGAACAAATAGCAACGTAATTACATTATAAAACACAGAGCATATTTTGAGAATTTGTACTCGACATATGGCTGTGCCGGAATTTTATCCGATACAACGCTGATTTTCAATGTGTCTTTTGGTGAAAGACCAAAACGACCCAATTTTGTTAGACAATCATAATTAATTAAACGAATTCTACTTACGTAATATTTAATTAATATAAATATTTTTTCAATAAAACCAACAATAAAATAATTTGTTACTTCAAAATTAAAATAAATACCCGTGTAACAGCTTGTATTGAATAATCTAATAGTTTAGTAAGCTGCTACTGACGTATTTCCGAAAATAGTATTTAATTAGGTTTTAGATATATTCACGTAAATGTAGTAATCTTTTAAAATGATGTGTTTTTATATAACAAAGTATATTTTTTATACATACATACATAACTTCATGCCAGGTCCTTTGCGGGGTAGGCACTAACAACAGAGCCCCATTCAGGCTTATTCTTATACACCTCACTTGCTGCTTTGACATTCATAGCTCTTGTCATGCACGCTCGTCTGTTTTTGAGGCTCCTGATATCACCTTCTGCTAGAACACGATCAATTTGATCATGAAAGGTGTGTCGTGGCCTTCCGTGACTTCTGCATCCATCCACTTATGGATTGCATATCTGTTTAGTGTTTCTTTCATCATACATTCTTTCCACATGCCCGAACCGCCGGAGCATTCCATTTTTATTTAAGAGACAATAAAATTTGTTGACTTTTTATCTAAGCAGGAATGAAGAAAGAATGCAATTTCCTGCAACCGGGAGATTTGTCGTAACAGGCGAAGAAACAACACAGCCAGGTTGAAGGTATTTTCCCGTCTGGGCGGCTACCACTCCCAGTCTAAGGTACGCTGCTATAACAACCTTGAGTTGTGTTCTGGCATTAGTGGCCAGTTTCCAGTCTCCCTTTAGAGAGCGGCAGCAATGTTCATAGGCGATGGTAACCGCTTTCCGTCAGGTGGGCCGTCTGCTTGTCTGCTAGACACATACAATAAAAAAACCAAATATTTCACACTTTGGATGTTTCATTGTTATTTCCTTATACCTTTTGATGATTTTCATGACATAAGGGTATATTTTAAAAACTAGATATGGTAGGAGAACATAACTTATTTTTAAATAAATGAACAAACCGACGGTGTGCGTCTCGGGACTCCCGACAGAGGTGATAACTTAAATTAATCTAGCGTGAGAGAAAGGAAAGCCAGACAGACTGGCGCCGTAACGCGTTACGTAACAAAGCCGTTTACCCTTCCATAAGAAGTTATCACTTCGAAAATCTTCTAGTCATTATGTATATTTACTATCTGAAAGACTTATTAAAATCGACAAAACAATACAAAAAAACCTAAGTACCAAAAATAATTTACCGAGTACACCGAAGTGCGGCTACATTTAGTTTAAGCCGGCTAGAACTAGGTGTAGCCGCACTTCGGGTATTTATAGCCGTAACATATACATTTACTTAAATAATATATAATTTAAGAAAATAGTTTTCGCGACTAGTACACATACTACACGTTTTAACGGCTTACTTGCCTATCGCGCTTAAAACCGTTAAAAAAATCTACTTTGAAATTAAGCAACTTAGCGGTTCATTATCAATTTACCTTTCCGAATTAATCTTGACAGGTTATACATATTCAAACTCCCTTGAACAATGGCCGTAGGTACGTGTTGATTCTGTGGCTGCACACGCATTTCTCACTTAATGATTATCCATTCAATTAAGCCATTGTTTGGATAAAAAAGCAACTAGACAATTTTGTATGGCTAGCAAAGAGAGGAAGGCTTTTATTCAAACTACTATAATATTACTAATATGTGCTAATTACGGTTTAGCCTAATTGGCTTACAGTCATTTAAATACATCTATACGTGTGTATATATATATATATATATATAAACGTGTTCATTTCAAATGACAATAAATCATAATTTAGCAGTCTACTCATACAAAGTTTTGGTACTATTAAATCAACCGTAATGTCAAAGTTAAAAAAAGCAATTCGAACAAATTAATTACTATAAAAAGACAATAAAAACAGAACATCTTGTTCACTGACCTTGTAAGAATGAACATCTTCGCGTTAATGATGAAGACGAGCTGCAACATGATACATTGTCACTAACTACGATTTAGTCACAATAACAGATACATGTTGTTGTAAAATTCTGAAATGCAAATGAGTCTGTGACTAAACAAAGAAGCTACCTGATTCGTTTTGTATTGGTAGAGTACGTCATGACGAAAACGTGGTCTGATTTATTGTCGTAAGGTCTGAAACACGCTGTATATATATATATATATATATATATATATATATATATGTTTTGGCTTCACGTATATAATAATACGTTAATACGTCAAGCAAAAACTTTGTACCTCTTTTTACGACGTCGATCGAACGTAAAAAATATTCTCCATCATTGTTCATCACTTCGAACGTATAAAGTATTGTTCGTCACTGTTAACATAAAAATAATTGTTCATCATTTCGAAAGTGTAAAGTATTGTTTGCATTGTTAACGTTAAAAGAATTATTTGTCACTTCGAACGTATAAAGTATTGTTCGTCACTTTTGACGTAAAAATAATTGTTCTTCACTTTTAACGTAAAAAAATTATTCGTCACTTCGAACGTAAACTGTTTATCACTTCTTACGTAAAATAATCGCTTGTTACTTGTATGAAACTTTTCATGTGTGTGGCTTTGTTTGGTTAATAGTTTAAAAAAATCACACCTGATTATTAGCTGTTACCAGCTTACCCATAGAAGAAGTCTTTTCTCTTGTCGGTAGTTGCGGTGCGCTTGAGTCGATAGCGATCTCGCTACGGTGGCGCGCGCGCACAAAGCCCCTCATGGCACAGTTTAATTGTATAGTTTCAAAACCTAGCAACGGAAATATTTTTTTGTGCATTCAATATTCTATAGGGCATTTGTTTCTGTATTGTGTTTGCCAAAATAATTGAAAAACCTTTTTGAAAATACGGCTCCTAATAAGCTTAACAAGTACAGTGTAAACTCCATGTAACGTCCCACCCTTAAACTTGAACTTCCTTAAGCATCGAAATCAATTTGCTTTGGTTGTTTAGCTTCTTTTCCATACAATTATACACTCTATATAGCATTACACCCACTCTGAATAACAACAACAATTAAGTAATAAAAAGTACCTTTTAAGTTGCTAAAATTAGTAGAAACTGTGTACGTTTTTTATTGCTTTATTATCCTAGCCCGTAATAAACTCGACTATGCATCATACATACCGAAATTTCTAATAAATTCCGAAATTTCTAATTAAGATTCCTCAATATCGTAATATATAATAATATATGTATCTATATATTTATGTATTATATATTTATGTATGTATATATTTATGTATTATATATTTATGTATTAATATCAATAGGATATTTGTATATGTCTATTTAGTATAAAATTTATGTAAGTAGCTGCATATCTCTAATATTTATGTATACCACTTTGATCAATTTAATATGTTTTATTCTGCTCGGTTGTCTGAAGAGATCGCTTCTTAGCGATAAGACCGCCATTGTGCACATATAGAATATTTTAGCTATAAGTTAATTTGTTTTCTGTAATGTGTACAATAAAGTGTTATCTATCTATCTATCTATATCACTATATAAGTAAAGAAAATACAACAAAATGCTGGTGCAGCATAAGACGTCGGACAAAAATAACAGAGTTCTCTCCATTTAACGACAGCTCTCTATAACGCCATAATATCTACAGTCCGTTCAGTATCGTTATATGGAGTTTACACTGTTGTTATACAATAAAATATCGTTGAAGTTCATGTCATATTTTTGTGATATGTGAAATTACTTGATAAGCAGTTGCTAGGTTTTGATATTATGCAGATGAGCAGTGGACGGTAGCCTAATCGTTATATGCATTTACACCGCTTGTAAGTTGTACTTGGTAATTATTAAACACAGGCTGAAACTATGGTTAGTAGCTACATCAGGGTATTTTATTCAGAGACAAGCTACACCCCGCGGTCAGACCCGCGTGGTGATGGAACATCGTTATATTTTGGATAACTCACACTATATCTTTATAAATTATAGCCTATGTGTTACTCTCTCTGATGTGTAAGCTAAATTATTGTAAAGTTTCATCAAAACCCATTCAGTAGTTTTTACGTGAAAGTGTAGTAAATATACATCCTTACATTCTTACAGACTATCGCGTTATAATATTTATAGGTAGGAAATACCTACCCCTTTTTAAGCGTATCGCTATTGTATCGCGGCTGGGTGGCTACTATCCCTGGTCTACAACATACCGCTTTAATAATGTAGATTTGTGTTCCTGGATTAGTACTCAAGTTCAGTGTCCTCGAGGCCGGGAGCCCATTGGAAGCACTTTTCGGGTTGAAAATGTCTATATTTAACGGTAACAATTCGCTCATGCTGTACTCCATAAATAAAAAAAACCTTCCTTTTCCGTCACATCATAAAACATATTTTGGTTATGCCCTTGCCACACCCGTGATATTTTACTATAGCGACTATGTCATGCAAATGTAGCCAAGGCTTTATAACGATTTTCAAATTCAAAAGTTTTTATTCCAAACAAATATCACTGGCCAACTCTTTTTGAAGGTCATAATGTTGGAAGGTGTTGGAAGGTCACAACGTGTTATCGCTGTTTAAAGGAGAACAAGCAGCAAGAAACTCCCCAGCAATACGTCTACCTAAAAAAATGTTTTCGTCATAATCTCTATATAAATATTATAAACGCGAAAGTTTGTAAGAATGTATGTATGGATGTAGGTTTGTTACACTTTCACGCAAAAACTACTGAATTGATTTTGATGAAACTTTACAGTTATATAGCTTACACATCAGAATAACATATAGGCTATAATTAAAAAATATATGGTGTGAGTTATCCAAAGTATATCGTTTTTTTATTGCAGAAGTTCAGCAGACAGGCAAACGGCCCACTTGTTGGAAAGCGGTTACCATCGCCTATGGACATTTGCAACACCAAAGGTGCTACAAATGCGCTGCTACTCTCTGAAAGGAGACTGGAACCTGGTCACCAGTTTCGGAACACAACTCAAGGTTGTTATAGCGACACACTTTAGACCAAGGATGGTAGCCATCCAGTCGGGCAAATGCCCTACCACCTGACTGTGGGTTGTTTTGTCGCCTCTTACGACAGGCCGCCCGGCCGCAGAAATTGTATTGTTTCTCCGTTCCTGCACGGATAATCGGATTTTCCATCACCACGCGGGTGAAACCGCGGGTGCGGCTAGTTATTATATATCTCATGCTCTTTTTTTAAAAATACATATTGAGGTCGTGTTACAATTACTTTTCAAAGAATTAAATTGAGTTGTAACAAACAACAACAGCAATAATGACATACTAAGATATCATACTGCGACAAATCTCCATACATTTCTACATGTTATGCAAAATATAAACGTTATACAGAGGATAGTATAAAAGGCTGGAGTGAGCAGCTATGTAAATGCAGTTTTGTCATTTAAATATTGTTCAATTGTGTACTATTTGAGACAAGACATTGTTAATGACGGTACATATTGACAGAATGACAGATTACGTATTTTTAACGCTTTAAATAAGACGCATTCGCACACAGGAATATCTTCAACATTAACGCAGATGCAACCCCAGAATTAGTGTAAAAAATAAAGCATCAGTAATTAATGTCATTATCAATGTCGCATTACGTATTCAAAACGCCCTGAGGTGCTGCACAGCCTTACATAAGGTAACGGTGTCCCGGCTTCTAAGCACGAGAATCAAAATCAAAATTTACAAAACCGTCATACGGCCCATCCTGATGTACGGTTGCGAAGCCTGGACGCTTACCCGAAAGGCAGAGAACCAGCTGTTAATGACTGAACGAAAGGTTCTCCGCAAGATTTTGGGTCCAACGAGGAGAGACTACGGCAGCAGCTGGAGTGTCCGAACCAACGTCGAAATTGAAAACCTCGTGGCCGAGCCTAACATACTAGGAGAAATAAAATCTCACCGCCTCTGGTGGCTCGGTTACGTGGAACGGATGGAAGAGGATCGATGCGTGAAGAGGGTCTATTTGGGACGATCAAATGGGCGACGTCCGGTCGGTCGCCCCAAGTACTGGTGGAGGGACAGAGTGGAGGCTGACCTGTGTGAGCTTCATGCCTTTAACTGGCAAGAAATCGTACAGGACAGGAACAGGCGGCGTATTCTCGTTTCGGACACATTTTGGGTCGCTGAGCCAACGGAGTTAGTTAGTTAACAAAGTTGCATCGTCAATCCATTAAACCCCTAATTACATCTACATACACACTCACTACACTACACTAACATTATCCCATGTGTAGCAGAGGCAGTAGACTTAACGAAGCATTCAAAATTCAAATCCGACTCAACACGTCACGGTCGACTCCTGCGCAGCTCTACGACTGGAGTATTTTTTAAACTGCTTCCCCTTCCTTATAATTTATGAATAATAAAAAAATATCTTTTGTTGAAAGTGGGCTGGGTTTACTAAAAGGGTACTTTCATAAGAAAGAGACGGAATTAGTTTTATAAAAAGTGTTTTTATGTTACTATATAGTAATATGTGTGAGAAGGACAGGTATATTTTGAGGATGTTGTTTTGTTATAAAGGGTTGAGCATACTTTTGGTAATTTTGAAATGTTTAGGCCTATCTGTCTTTCGTGATTAATTATTATGATAAGATATTGTTTGCATTGCACTTTAAGAATTCTAAGATATCTAGGCTAGTGAATATGGCCACGGAACGATGTTCTTAGTAGTCGTCATATTATGATTACAAATGCCGAAGAGTGGAATCATTTGCCGGAATATGTTTTCCTGAGAAATACAATCTTGTAGTATTCAAGTCACGAGTGATTAGGTATCTTCTAGGTAAGCGTGCTCCATCCTAGACTGCGTCATCACTCAACATCAGGTGAAACAGTGGTCAAACGCAAGTCGCAAAAAAAACATAAAAAATATACCATACTATGAAATATTCACAATCAAGGTTGGCCTGTACTTAAGGTGACGCTTTCCAGCGACATGACGAAATCCATTCGAGGATGCGTTGAATCTATCCTCTTTTGGTGAAGTTGGTCAGTCTGTCCCGGGATGATCAAGGCCGTGATGCGCGAATGAACATGGGTGTCCTCATTTCCTTTGAACTCAAGCGCGGGCGGGCACATTAAAGTTAAGGGCAGGTTAAGGTTTAGTGGAGTAATTAAGAACGTCTATAAGGTCTAATCTCCACAGAGGGCCAATGTACGCAATGTATTTCCCCAGTTTCGTCAAATAAAAACGCTTACCAGCGTAGGAATCCGGCCAGCGTTTTGGGCACGATCCCAACCGACAACGATTTCGGACCTTTGCATACCTAGCTAAGTGTATTTTTTTAAAGAAAATTTTATACTTATATAATTTAATTCATTTTATATGCAACACAACCAAAAAAATTTTCTCCTCTTAGGAATAATTTCATGCAAAATCTTGTTAATTTTATGTTGAAAGAGCGGCATTATATATAATCACCGGGTTAATGACATTAACTGTAACATATATAAATATTTGACTTATGATTATCTTAAAAATAACAGATATTTGCTAGCTTAACCTAAAAGCTGTAATAAATACACATGGAAAGTGCAATAACTAAATTAATAAAATGTATAATAAATTATTAAAAATAAATGTGTACTCTTTTTTTCACCTAAATTGTCCAAAATTAATATATTTTTGCAACTTAAAAACAAAAAAATTATTTTCTTTAAAAAAGGTGGAAACCCTATGTTACGAGGAAGTAAGAACAAGACAGAAATAAGTCCCTATAAGGGAAGGTTGAAAATTGAAATTATCTACTTATTTTCGTATTATTAACCTATATCGGCTAGATCGAAACGTTATAGTAAAGTAATTGAACACGAATTACTTTTACACATAAAGAAATTCTAGTTAGTAACTAGATTGATTTTTGAGAGTCATGCCTCATCAAATATAATTGACTGTGTAGACTACCAAAATTACCAGTATAAGTCATGTGACTTACGAATTTATTTATTTATTTAATTTGTTTGGGAAACATACAATACCTAATTAGTATTCTTAAATATAAAACACAAAATGAATACATATATCAATCAAGTTTTCACTATAAAAAATATCTATACAAAGATGGATGGACACAAAGTATATTAGGCACAACAACATAGTAAGTACCTATTTCTGAAAATAAGTTAGTTTAGATCAAGATAATGGTGCATTTTCTGCAGTCACAATTATATACATAGCTGATGTGTGTATGTAAGTATAGATAGTATTGTATCATCTATGGTATACCTACACTTAATTTCAAGTGACTTATACAAATTTTAAAGTCAGTAACTCGGCATATTTAGCTTGTTTTACAATAATCTCTATATCAAAGTTATAATTTTTCAAAATATCGACTAACGTGTGAAAATGTTTACCATAAACTACGGCGTTTTTTCTAATAAAGCATTGAACAGTTATAACAAAAAAACAGACCTCTTATACGGTAAACGACTTGTTTATTTATCCACATAGAATCTTCTAACTCTAATAAGTATAAAATAAATCTGATAAAGTATGCATTGTTTTCAAATTGCGTTCTGTATATATACTTAATTCTAATTACTATTCTAATACTATTATATTCTAATTAGAGGCAAAACAAAACGCTAAATTCAAATAAGACGCCACGCATACATTTTACTTATGTTGGTATTAAGTACATACATCTTCATAAAACCTTCAAGAATGGAATACAAAATGGTTGTAACCACACCGAATAAGATGTGAGGTAGCAATTTGGATGTAAAATCAGAACATTTACATTACCAGTCACGTACTGGAGGCGTTTCTAGCGAACATTCTTGCTAAACTGTCTTCGAATCTATTTCTACATTTAGGTAATGAAATTACTACTATCGCCATCTTGTGACATATTTTATGAAACTTGTTTTTATTTTGTTAGAATAGAATGCTCATTATAAATAAATAATTATAATAAAACGATATACTTTAGTTTGTGATTTTGGTTCAATGAACTATTTCAGTTTGAAAGGAAATTCAATAAAATTTGTTTAGAATGAGTTGACATGACAGCGCCATCTAGCGTCGAATAGCGCTTACAATACACGTGCGCTGTTTTATCGTCAATTGCCGCCATCATTACGAAGGGGTGAAAATGCAAATGTGTGCGTGTTGACAAAAAGCGCACGAAATTCAAAAATTCATGAGAACAACTTTTGTTGGATTCTGGAATCGGTTAAACTTTTATTTTTATTGGAAATAATTATTTATGAGCTTATTTTCAAATCAGTATATTACGTCAGCGTATAGTTAAACGTTACGTAAATCATACGTTATTGATATAAGAAATTAGTCTACTAATAAAAAATCATAATACTAATTTTTCAATGTTCAATATACAGCCTTCGTTTTTGCAGTCTATGTCTGCTATCCAACTTTTTCCAAGGGCCGATAATTAAATCACCAGTTAAAAGTTATTCTACAGAATAAAAAACAATATAGAAAAATTCGACGGGTGCAAAGTAAAAAGAGATATCTGCAAAATAGCCACTTTACAGGAGAGCGAAAAGATGGTCGTATTAACTTCGTAGTATTTGAAAGAACATACGTAGCTGGCTTTTTTATGTACGAAAATTTATTGAAATAATGTGATATATGCAAAACAAATAATGTCATATTGCAAAGAATTGTTTTATTAAAACGATGGTACAATAAACTAAAAATCATCATTTTGTAGATAACTTTATTTACTTTGCACTCGTCGAATTAAAATTACAGTCATCTGAACAAAACTGAGTTTTTCCACTTTTGAATTTAGGTATTTAGGAAATTAGGTAATAATTTATTCAAATAACAACTTTCATCAGTCGGCGTTTAGACGAAAATCAGTCTAAAATATTCTATAAGAACGATTGTAACAAAACTAAAATCCGATCTTTGAATTACCAGATAAAAGTTATTCTATGGAATAAAAAACACCTTGAGAAAATTAACAGGTGACTGTTGTTTGAATAAAACAGTTGAATTGTTTCACTTTTAAATTCAGTCAGGTTAGGTATAATTTATCCCACACATAATTACTGTTACTTAATGATTGACAAATCGGCCCAAGTTAAATTAATTAACATATGACTTATAACAGAATAATGCCTATTATTTATAAATTATTATTTAAATTTTGTTCATTCCTTTTAATATAGTTAAATACCGTAAACGAAGCAACGTTTACGGTATTTAAAATTTCTCAAAATAAGCCTAGAAAAAGTTTATATTGTAAGGCCGACGGCCCACTTGATGGAAAGCGGTTACCATCACCTGTAGACATTTGCAACACCAAATGCGTTGATGCACTCTTAAGAGAAACTGGAACCTGGTCACAAATGCCGGGGAAAACTCTAGTTGATATTATAAATGAGAGAGTAACTATGTCAGTCTGTCTGTTCCGTTTTCACAGGAAAACTACTTAACAGATTTAGCTAAAATTCAGTGTACTTATTTTCGATGCCAAGAATGAACTACTCCAGCAGCACAACTCAAGGTTGTTATGACGGCATACTCTAGACCAGGGGTGGTAGCCATCTAGTCGGGCAAATGCCCTACCACCTGGCTGTGGGTTGTTTTTTACAACTTACAACAGTCCGCCCGGCCGCAGGAAATTGTATTTTTCCTCCGATCCTGCACGGATAGAATATATGAAAATTGATTGGTTCGTCCTAATATCCAATATCTTTCTCATCATTCAAAATTGCCTTACTACTATCGATTAAAATTTGACAAAGTTATGTCAGATTTTTTCCGATGGATCGCCAAGTGGGTGAACAGTACAATATAAAAGCCGACCATAAATCTAGGCTAGTACCTACACCGCGTTGCGATCTATTATCGCTCTTTCAAGGAGAACATAATGCAAAAAAACTCTCTAGAAACACGTCTAGCTAAAATTATTTAATTTCATTTTGTTTCTTTTACGGTGCTGTGTTTTTAAATAAAAATGAAATATTTTCTATAATTAAAGTTAATGATGTATCAACTAACACAATACAAAAAAGCCTTATTTATTCATAAGTATCTAACATCTTTTTAATGAACTAAAAATGAAAGATCACTCAGATAGTAAAATAAAAACCAACTGGATTGTGCAGTTCACATATGAGCGTGAAACAGTTAGACATAAGGTAATCAATGTTTCACGCGATGAGTGACTGTGACTGAATGGCCCACTATCCAACATTTCTTATAGGGGCCCCCCTATTCCTGTAACGATGAAATAATCACGAAATACATACCAGACTAATATAATATACCTATATAAATAGATGTTATAATAGTAAGTAATCTTTATTAGCTTTTAGTATTTTACAAATAAACAAGAGACACTATAGAAAGGTAATAAGGAAACAGTAAAGATGTGTACTTAGTAGTAGTTAATAAGATGACTAGTTAAAAATACGACTAAGGAATTTAAAACAAGTAAGTATACCTTCGACTCTCAAACTAGAAACAAAGCCTGTGTATTGAGTCATCAATAGTAAATAAGTTGAAATACGTGCAGAAAGCATAAATAAAAAATGTGGGGTTAGAAAAATCTTCGGAGAAAATATTGTGATTCAATACAACAGAATATTTCTCTATGACATTATAAGGTTTTAACAGCATATGTAAGAGTTAGTAAATATAATATAGTAAGGTAAGTATAGTTAGAAACAGCAAAAAAATGAAAAACAAACATAAAATACCCTGATAACAATTCCCTGGCAACGAATTGCGTTAGGAGAAGGATAATATAAAAAAATCACGTACTCCATCAGCTTTATTCCATCTTAAAAGCTAACAACGCGCGGACTTCGCTATCGATGTTGCAAACACCTTTACGCGACGGCAACCACTTTCCATGAGATGGACTGTCTGTTTACATGCCAGTTTCGCAATAAAAATTTTTTTAAATCTACACAAAGTTAACAGAAAACATTTTTTAGTTTTTTGCATTCCAATTCATTCATGTTTTTATACTTTACTTTAAATACTTTTAATGCTATAATTATACGTACTTAAGTTATGTAATGTTAATTTTAAAATAAATTTAGTACACAGAGTTTTAAGTTACAATCTGGGTTTACACATTTTTATACATTTAAAGCTCTGTCAAGATTGTAATTTATTGCGTGTACCAACTTATAAATGAAAAAAAGAAGAAACTATGGGTAAGGTTACATACGTAAAGATAAACTTATAACCTATGAATAACTGAATTTATTAATCATTTAAATGATTAATGAATCAATCTTCATTTGCAGAGATACAGATAGTGGTATGTCGACATTAGTTTATAAAATAGTGTGACTAGTATCACCGTATCAGACCTATGGTCTTAAAAATATATAATTTATATATAGGCTAAGATCCCGCTATACAACGACCTTCACCGAGTGCTAATTTGATGAAACCTATTTTATATATAATTAAAGGTGTCAATAAATATATTGCATATGGGTTGCCTAAAAAAATTCAGTCCAGTATATGATTAATTAATAATAATAATAACCCTCACCCGCAGGGGGGGGGGGCTTTGTGAGCCTTAGGTGAGTGGCGACACCTCGTACCTGACTCCGGGGGCCAAGACAAGACCCCCGCCTCCGTGCTTGCCTTAACCAGCCGGCACGGGGTGGAGATCGCTAGAGCTAAGACTCAAGCTCCAGGGGTGGAAGTGATAAATGGCCTAACGTCGGAAGTAGCTTCGGTGAACCTGCAGCCCACCTCTCTACACCCCTTAGCCACTCACACCCATGTTGCACCTGCCTTTTATGGCATTTTCAGGGGCCCATGCAGGGAGTGGCGAGTCACCGTCTGCCCATTTTTCCATGTTCCCCGAACATTGCGACGGGCAGACGCCATAGTCCCCATATTCCCAGATCGCCAGTACCACTAACAGTTCACCCCAATAGCCCGGTACTTTTTGTCCTCATTTCCCACAATAGTCCTACACTGGCCGGGGCTTGTCCTTGGGTACATTATTATATGGTGTAGACAGGGATAATCGCCAGTCAGTGTCACGCCACATATTTACATTAAATTTGTCAAGGGGCCTCTACGTGTTGGCCTCCCCATGGCCCCACGAAAGCCCTCCAAAAGTCCGGGCCATTTTTATGGCCCGTGGTCTTGAAAGACATACATATAACAAATTAACATTCACCGGTTTGTTTATTAAACAAACTCTATACCAATCGAAAGTATGAAGCCCATAGAACATGCAAATGTTAGGTTGCCTATTCTTTTCCGGTCACAACTCTCGGGTAGTCAGGTATAAACAGGTAAATCGATACTAGCATTTTGCACCGGTCTGATTATTGAATTAAAATTAAATGAAAATAAAGATTATTTCATTATGAACACGGCGGTATAGGGTTGCCTGCGAAAAATCAGTCCCGAATTCCGGTTGTCGAATTTTGAAAAGTGAAATATTGCTGCTAGAGAATATGTTTGGCTGGGAGGTCCCAACCAACCATATCCCATGCGATAGAAGAAGACACAGCATAGCAGCTGTTTGAATGAAGTCCGTCCATTTAAAGAAAGAAAGTGCGCATACTATTTGATCTTGAACATGAAAAGGATTATACCTGGCTACCCAAGAGTTGTGACCGGAAAAGAATAGGCAACCTAACATGTGCATATTCTATGGGCTACATACTTTCTATTGGTATAGAATTTGTTTAATAAACAAACCGGTGAAATGTTAATTTTATTATTATTAATAATTAATCATATACTGAACTGAATTTTTTTTAGGCAACCCATATGCAATATATTTATTGACACATTAAATTAAATATAAAATAGATTTCATCAAATAAGCATCTCGGTGAAGGTCGATGTATAGCGGGATCCTATACTAATAATAATAAGCTGATGCCCGCGACTTCGTCTGTGTGGTGCGGTTTTTTAACTATCCCACGGGAGCTCTTTAATTTTTCGGAATGAAAGTATCCTATAGGTTGACCAGGGATATAAGCTACCACCATACAAAATTTCATTTAAATCGGTCCAGTCGTTTCGGAGTTTAGCCAGTACAAATAGACAAACAGAGAAACAAAAAATTGAAAAAACACATTTTTTTCTATTTCACTTCTTACCTGACTAACTAACCTGACTCTGTTTTTAGCATTTTTTTCATTGTACAGAAATTCGACCTCTACAATTTTATTATATGTATAGATGTGTACGACCTTATAATTTATAAACTATCCCTACTAATATTATAAATGTGAATGTAAGTTTGTTTGTTATGCTTTCACGCGCAAACTACTCAACCGATCATCATGAAACTTTGTATATTCTTGGAGGTATTAGAAGTAACATAGGATACTTTTGATCCCTAAAAATTAAAGAGTTCCCGTGGGATAGTTAAAAGAACTTTCCACGCGGACGAAGTCGCGGGCAGAAGCTAGTAGCCTATAAACGAATGAATGAATTAATGAAATTTTTAATTAGTCATTGCATTAATTACTTATGACTGAATTAATGAACTTTATTATCTTTATTTGCAGAGAAACAGGTAATGTTATGTTGACAATATTTGGTAAAACAGTGTGACTAGTATCATCATTACTAACCTATAGTCCTACATATATTTAAATTTATATATAATTTGTACAACCTTATAGTATATATACCTCATTTTCAATACATACAAAGTTCTTTCATTAAATCTTTGAATAGCTGTATTGAATTTCGACTATTATAATACCATAATGGCCACTTAACCTCCAGTGCGTCGAAAAATACGGGTTAATTATGATCTTTATATAGTTTACAACTAGCTATACCCGCCGTTTTGTCCGAACTGTACTTAGATCCGGTTTCTATATCTTAATGACCGTTCGTTCATTTTGCCATCGGTTAAAATTTGACATAAACTCTAATCATTTGACATCTAATATCAAAATTCAACGACTCATTCACTAAAACTATAATTATTAATAATTTTTATTTAATTCCATTAGATGTATGTATATATATACATATTTATATATGTGTATATGATAAGTGATGATATATGTACGCGGTGAGATATGATGGTTCTATCATCAACGAGTCAATGTTTTAAACGATTTTACAAGGGATTTGGTGTATATGTAATTTAGATAACGGTGGTAATTAAAGCAAGATATAATACAAATAATGCTTAATCCAAAAATTTCAATGAATTAATATTATAATTCACATTTAAAAAAAAAAAAACTTCTGACGCATGTCAAACCTGACAAGCCGCCTTGGACAAGCGTGGCGGGTATACTGTCCATTCCCATAATGGGTGACCCGAGCCCATCAGTGGGACATTTATGGGCTAGTATCACTATTACTATGACTTTTCGGGTCGTCACAATAAACTGTGAGGTTTTTGGCATCAGTTAATACATATTTACATACTATGTAAATTTATTTCCAACTGTTACAAGATTTTACAAACACTCACTTCACCAAAGTGCAATGCCTTTATCGCAACATACTCTTGGATCATAATAAAATTATTAGAATAGAATAGAAAACACTTCATTGTTCAGCAAAATAAACAATTAAAGGATAAATAATTACGATAATTAAAGGCTAAACAAAAGACGGCGTTATCGCTTAAAGCGATCTCTTCCGCAAGCTGACTGAGATGACACTTTTAACAACTTATGTCTATGTATAAGAAAATTAAAAACAAGAAATTGGATAAAAGGAACAACAGTACGATGTGGACCGTAAAGTAGTAGTAGTAGTAACTTAAGAAAGAAGAATAAAAAAATTATATATTTCTTTTTAAACTAAGGTAGTTGGTTTTTGACGGTTTTTTTTAAATAGGCAAGTGATTAGCTTTTCTGACATGTACGGGTAAAGAGTTCCCAATTATTATAATATATACAGCTACACTGCGTGGCGAATGTGGTCTGGCAGGGCTGGATGGGCTTTAAGATAGGTTTTTTAAAGTGATAACTTCTTATGGGAGGGTTTGCTTCGTTACGTAACGCGTTACGGCGCTTGTGTGTCTGGCTTCCACTTCTCTCACGCATACGGCAGCGGTTTATTATTATTATATAACTGGTATTTATTATTGATATTATTAGGATAGGTACCTATAAGAAAAATGTACCATTTGTATATTTACATAACTTAATATTTTTTATTAAAAAAGAGCATCATTATACTTAATGCTTTACCCGAAATATAATACTTATTTTAATTATGCATAATTAATTAATTAATATTTAAAACATTATATTATAGTACTGCTTTGTTGCGAGCGAAAAACAAACTCTCACGTGCGGATTATTATCTTTGCAATTAAATTATTATTATTTTCTACATAGTTATCATAACAAATTAAACTAATTAAACAACTGCGTGGGTGGTTTAGTTAGAGCATAGAGTTTAGATATAATACATAACATGCTATTTCCTTAGGTACTTAATCTCGGCTATTGCAAAAAGTTAAGTAAAACTATACTGAATTTATGCGCATTCCTAATGTGAGTTATAATACATTAAAACATAGTAGATACAAATAAAAAACAATAAAGTAATATTTTCTTAAGTTTTCGCGACTTGTACACATAATAAAACTACGTTTTAACCGTTTTAAGCGCGGTAATTTATTTTATGTAGGTTTATCCGACGTTTCGGCCGCTTTTCAGTTGCCGTGGTCACGGAAGACAAAGATGACGTTTGCTGAAGAGTTTCTTGCGCCGCTTCTTCTCTTCAAGCCACAACATGTTGTGAAGTGGTGGTAAATTAGATTAGGCTCCCATAGAGTAAATAATATCCATAAACAAGATTAAAACTAAATAATTAAAATGAACAAGTTGGCGGTAGGCTGAATAAAAACTTTGACAATACACGTTTGACAAATGTCATTTATCTTTGTCTTCCGTGACCACGGCAACTGAAAAGCGGCCGAAACGTCGGATACACCTAGATAAAATAAATTACCGCGCTTAAAACCGTTAAAACGTAGTTATATTACAATACAGTAATTCCATTTGTGATATCAATTTATAAATTTTTAATTATTATAATTTTTATGATATGAAACCTAAAGTAACATAATATGATCCATATATATGTCGCAGGCAATTTGTATGACTCCGCGTTTTACAAACGGCGTCGTCCGTTTACAAACGCTCGCTGTTCTGAAATATGTCGAAGGCAAATTGGCGACTCGTTCAATTGTTAAAATTTCGACATTGATTGTTATGGTAGGGTGACCATCACAAAACAGGTTGGACACATATTGTAAACATAACTACTATTTTTTTCAAAATGGTGTATTTATTTCTTATGTCTAAAGACGAGAAATGCAGAAGAAATTAGTAGTAGTCAATGTAAAAAACATTTAATACAGTCTAAAAGCGCACAAGCCTAGCGAGCAAAGCAAGTGTGCCATGACAGCGATCAACAAATGTCACAACCAATATGTAACCACCATTTAAATAGTTATCAATTAATAAATGGTAACCAGTCGGTTCTAGTTCGCTTTGGTCTAAACACTTTTTTTTTTTTTGATGACGCAGGGGAATGTCTTTTCTTGGGACACCATCCTCGGGCCTGGGGGGAAGGCTTTACACCGAGGGATGTGTGGGACTCCTGATCGGCCGGATGCCTACCGTGGCCTCCAATTGGAGGAACGGGGGATGGTCGGCCGTCAGACTACCCACTAAACCTAACCTGCGCCCCTCTCCTATGCGCTTTTATGGGGTGCCACAGGAACTGAGCCATAGGTATTACATCTGTGGCACCCCTACGCTTAACTCTCACTTAGGGCACACCCGGGGAAGGGTACCCTCTTCACTTTGGTCTAAACACTAACCCAACCCAACCAACTCACCGTTTAAGTCTATTTTTGTTTTTCACATTATTCATTCAAAACTTGTTGGTGGACCCTAAAAACATGTTTCCTAGCCCAAATAACAAGTCTAGTGTCTATATATAAGGCGTATGTATACCCCTAAACTAAATTTTCGTTAATCAGATGCAATCTCTGCAAAAGTTGAGCCACATTCTTTTTAAAGCATATGCATCTGTTATTGTGACATTGCCTTTTAGCTGGCTTGCATGAACATTTGCTAAAGCCTTGTCCGCCAAATAGAGATTCCTTTGAAACCGCTTCTATCAATGATATTATTGTGCGGGATTTCTTGGAGCTATTTGTTTGACGATATTTGTAATGCTTGTAAGAACAAGAACTGAATACTTCAATTTGCCGCGGCAGAGTCCTCCTAGCACCAAATTCTATGGACACCTTAGCGTATTTTACGTGCCTGATAACTTGAAAAACTCATTTGTCCATGATTTTTTTACTGCTCCTATTTGTGAATCGTAAAATTTTCTCAATTCACTGTAATAATTGTCTTTAAAACTATACTGAACAAAAAGAAATTGAAAAGTAGAATAGAATAGAAAACACTTTATTGTTCACCAAATAAACGATTGCAGAATAAATAAACTACAACAATATAACGGCAAAACAAAAGGCGGTCTTATTGCTCAAAGCGGTCTCTTCCAGGCAACCTGACTGAGAGGATACATTTAAAAACTTAAGTAAAAAAAATAGATACCTATAAGAAGGTTACCATCACCGAGTTTCAGATGTAAGGAAAGAAGAAGGAAAAATTTAAAAAAGAAAACAATGCCATCTCAAAACGTCATAAAGTACAGTTTTACATATCAGGCTATTGAAATCTTTAACAAACCACCTATTAGCCAAAAGATGAAAATTGATAATACATTCATTAGAGGGGTATCCCTCACGTGGTTGTAAATTTTTATCTTGTGAATTTATGCAAGGGTCAATGTCTATTTTGACCGCGCAATGACTGTACTAATAATAAACATCACTAACAATAAATAAACATAATAAGCCAAATAATTATTTTTAAGTTTGCACATAAAATATTTAAACTATATTAATTAAGTGTGCAATAATAAAAAAAATACAAAATAAAATCTTGAAATAAAATGACAGTAAATAACTTTTTTGTTTAATTGTACAAATAACAAAACTAGCCAACTGAAATGAATCAGTGCGAATAGTTAAAACAGCGTAAAAAAACAAAGTAACTACTGGCAGGTAAATCAGATTGCAAGCGATGCATGAAAAATGACTCCGGGCTGTGTTGTAATTAAAAAAAGTAGTGACAATAGACTGAGTGATTTAAATTCAAATGTTGCAAAAAACCTCTATGGTACGGGCATTACCCCTTATTTTGTGTCACTGGCATGAAACAAAAGAAATCCGAACTCCTTTTGATAGAACTTGATTTAAAGCTGACGTTTCAAAGAGCCGAGTGCTATGGAACAAATTCAAAATTCGCGCATAGACAATAGGTTTTTTTTGGTTTCCTTTTTTAAATTTGATTTTTATCACTTTCATTGAGTACTATGGCTGGTTTTTTGCACTTATGGTAATTTTATTTTTGGCTTTTTGCCGAGTCGGCCTTGTTAGGGTCTTGTTTTTTAGGTCATATTTTAATTAAACCGTTACAACTGGGTCCGGAAATGTCATCTATATTTTTTCAATAGAGTTTTTTTTAACAATTTCTGTTTATTATTAAAATCTTTTAATTTTTCCAAATTTTAAAACTGTTCTAAAAAATGAATAACCAATCTTAATTAGACTAAAATGCTTGGCTTAGAGTTCTATAGTATATTTTTCATGTTTCTGGCATATTAAACGCAGAGTCCACGGACGATATAATTTATTTTTCAAGCCGATGAATATTTTTTTTTTAAATTATGAAAATGGTAGCTACTCTGAAGTGTTAGTTACTAGGTACAAAGCTTGTGTATAATAAATTCGGTAAAATTACTGGATGTAAATTCTGTTTCTTCAAAAGGATGTTTGAATATATAACATTAAATAAAACATTTTTAATTTACTGCATTAAAAAAATACGACAAAAAGTTGATGATAAGTAAAATTAAAAATATTTACGCTAATTAATCCGAAATTCACTAATTCGTTTTAAATTTGCTGAAATAGGTATGCTTTTACGAGATACCGCAAAAACTCCACCGTTCGGTGTCAGTCAAATACTTACTTAGATTTGGCTAAAACTTTTGCTTGAAGTATTATGAAATTTTAATATTATAATAATATTTAGACAATTTTGTCTGGCATGTTTGGCATATTTATGCCAATTTCGGTTCTGGCTCCAACACCTTCAGCTTTATGAATAGTTGCATTCGACAACAACATTAACATACGTAAACGTCAGTTTAACAGTGACAGCTAAATTGACACTTTATTAACTTTATGTCACTTCATTACATACGTTCAAATATGCCAGCGTAACTATTATTGTGAAAAACGAATTATATACTTTAATACGAAGAAAAAACCTATCACTTTGGATATCCTCCCTTCCTGCGTCTACAGATAGGTACACAAATCATATCGCGAAGAGTCATGTTTGAAAAAAAGGACTAAGTAAGACTCTGCCTGGATACACAAATAGAAAATGGTACAAAAAAAATATAAATCCTGGAGTAGTCTTGACTGATCCTACAGAAAACATCCTTGAATTTCTTCCTTTTTACCAATTATTTGAGATCGGCACATTGTCTTTTCTTTTCCTAATTCTCTAATCTAACATATTTCCTCTGTCACAACACAAATCATGATGTTATCTTTCACACAATCCAACTACCTCCATATTAATTAATACATTTATTCTACCAGAACAATGCCGGACGTGAAACACGTTAAAGTACTTGACTTAAGTTGAATCGTATGGGTTATTAATGCTCACATTATCCATTTACGGTATGTGAAATCAGAAGGTGATGTTATAAAGGCCGTTGCCGGTACTTATCAATGTTTTTTAGACATTATTTAGTATTATTTAATTATAAACAATGATTGGCAGGTGGTAGTTTCTAATCATTAATACTGTACTTGCTATGAAAGGTTGAGTCCTTTATCGACAATCATATTACGTGCTTAGCCTTTTGGTAGAGGCTTACGCGAGAAAAACTTACACATGTACGACCGAATTTAAATAAAAACAAAAGCTTTGGTTCTGTATTATAAGAAAAGACCTTAACAGATTTTAGACCATATATAAGTATATGTTTTTTTATTGCATCAGTTCAGTAGACAGGCAGACGGATCCCTGATAGAAAGCGGACACCATCGCCTATGGAAATTTGTAATACCTTAGGATGTTGATGATGTTCTACCACTAGTAGGCAAACAGGCAGACGGGCCAGACCATGAAGGGATTACAGACGCCTACAGACTTTAGCAACACAACAATTAAAGGTGAAGTCAACGCTTCCCTTTAGGAAAGATAAAAAGGATGGAATAAGGGAGAAATATTCAAGATAGAGGTATCACACATAGGAATATGATATATTAGATAGGATGTGGAATTGGAACGAGAATGAAATTAAATGAAAATAAGATAGGGATAGAAGGAAGTGGGCCAAAATGTCAAAGGCAAAAAGAGCCCAATATCCTTTCTCCACAGTTCCAAGAAACACCTCTTACTATCTGCAATAGTACCAGATTTCTTGGCGCCGATGCAGTTTCGACGTCATCTGGAAGACAAGGCTAAACTTACGTCCAAAAAGTTTGGTGTGCTAAACCGGTTCAAGCATTCAACAAGTACTACAACATACACCTGAGGTCGTATTCTAACGTCTAAGCAGCAATTGTTTGATTTAGTGCCAGCGTTTCATTTTTTACAACCGCACTGCTCACCATCAATGGGATGTCCCTCTCATTCCCTTAAGGTCCCACGCTTAACTAGGCGACGGTTTTCAAGAATGTGTGTTGCGCGTACCACAAAGATGTGGTGGAAACTTCCCGCCGAGGATTTCTATGCGCTGGGGGTAATATAAAAAACATAGGTTGTTTAAGGAGTACGTTATAAAATTCCTTTGAGGCCGATAACGCGTTTGCAACCACCTTCCATCAAGTAGGCCATCCGCTTGTTTGTCTGAAAGAAAGAAAACGAAATAAAGAAAATATACAAGTATATTATATCTATTGCATTCCAACCCCCATCCATACCGAGTTCCTGTCCATTCAAAGGTTGTCTGGAAGAAATCGCTTCCGCGATAATTACATGCATGAATGTATTTTATAGAATTGTGTGCAATAAAGTATATTCTATTCTATTCTAAAATATCTTTTTCCAATTTCGACACACATAATACAAACAGATTAGAAAGTTATTTTTTATTTTTTTGTATTGCAGGAGTTCAGCAGACAGGCAGATGGCCCACTTGATGGAAAGCGGTTACCATCGCCTATGAACATTTGCAACACCAAAGGTGCTACAAATGCGCTGCTGCACTCTTAAGGGAGACTGGAACCTGGTCACTAATGCCGAAACACAACTCAGGGTTGCTATGGCGACATACTTTAGACCAGGGGTGGTAGCCATCCAGTCGGGCAAATACCCTACCACCTGGCTGTGGGTTGTTTTGTCGCCTCTTACGACAGACCGCCCGGCCGCAGGAAATTGTATTCTTTCTCCGTTCCTGCACGGATAAAACTATATTACATACAAACTTAAGTTGGCATGAGTGTCCAACATGGTCCGACATAGCACTAGTTTTCAGTGGCCACATCCAAAATCACATAATAATATGTCATAAGACCAAAGGCAATTTAAAAAAATCTATCAGGGCGTGTATCACGATCACACCGGCCCTAAAAGGTCCGGTTTCAGCATATCTGCACCATGTAGAAAATTTTATATTTCTTTATAATAATGCAATGAGTTCGTTGATCCTTAATTTCTAATACTTTTAAATACAATCTAGTATCTAGACGTGCGCCATTTGACAACCAGCTGCCCTGCATATGTTTCTTTCTTATTTTTTTTACTTGTAAGGCCGTTTAATTCCTTTAAAGCAGGAAATAGTCAAGTAGGGGAGAGCTAGGTACTTTCTTTTTAATGGATTCGTACTGTTAACGCATATTGATTGCTTCAAAAAATGAGTGGGCGTTTTTTGGACGGGAACTTGGAAATGAATATTTATTTTATCAACCACTATTATAATAATAAATTGCCGCGCTTAAAACCGTTAAAATGTGGTTTTATTGGTTGTGTTGTACTTAAGAAAATACTAAGGAAAATGTAAATTATTTAAGGCTTATTAAAAAGTATCTTGTGATATCTAGGTGTTTTAAATTTTATCCGACACAGTATAATCACTAAACCAATAGCCTGCAGGTTCAAATATAATTTTAAGTGTAAAAAATTCACATATGAACATGACTTCTAAATTGTGAGGAATTTTTCGCGGGCATTGAAAGGTGGCGTTGTGCTATGCAAAATGGCATAACTCCAGAAGTAGCTTGGGTGAACCTGCAGCCTACCTCTCTACACCCCTTAGCCACTCACACCCATGTTGTCCCTGTATTCTATGGCATTTTTAGAGGCCCATGCAGGAGTAGCGATTCACCGTCTGTCTATTTTTCCATGTTCCCCGAACATTGTCACCAGATTGTCAACTAATTATTGAACCTGATACAACTGCGCACTACTAAAGCTACCGATCGGTCTTACCTAGTCCTCACCTCATGTACAACCTAAGAGAGTATTGGGCAAAACTCAGAACTTACCGAAATATCTAATGTGTGATTTTAACTGGCTCTATAGCTATTGAGTGATACCACACTCTCATAAAATATCATTATCCTTGAGCTAATGATGCGATAAGTGAGAGTTTCGATGGTCAACTGTCTCACTTTCCGCCTATTCAAATTTCCCTAGCCCAATCCCATATTCCGTCATTTCTATCCGATTCTGTCGTAAATCATAAACATTTTTACACCATGATACGTACTGAAAACTAATGACGCCTGCACACACTTTTAATAATTAATCATTATTTTACAGTACAGGCTGTCAAACTTTGAATTGTGTTGCCGCTTTTTGTCAGAGGCCAAATCCTTACCAACATTTAGAAATTTGCCAGAAAACACTATTGGTCCAAAACATGTCTGATTAACACAATATAATCGTGCTAATACATTTTTTATAATTGCTATGTATTTGGAAATGTATTCTTGTATATATATGACTATGTATGTGTTTATTTTTTAAATTAGTTTGAGTATTTATTTATCTATTGCCTATATCGCCTGATTCAAATATCTTTGATTTAGGTTGCCTGGAAAAGATAAAAAAGATTGGGCGATAAGGCCGCCTATTGTATTGCCTAGAAAATATTGTAAATATGGTCTGTTCTTGTAATTGTACATTTTGGTGTGCAATAAATCGTTCTGTCTCTTTCTATCTCATTTTATTTTTAACATTATTAGACGTCATTTGTTTGTAGGATAATTTAAATGTGTTTACGGTTGTGTTATGGGCACCCAGACCATAGTGAATAACGGAAAATTCGTTTACGTAATTTACCATCGAACCCGCATTGACATGAGAATAACTAACTTGTTTTTTTAAATACAAGCCTTTGAGACCCTGGATATCATGTAGCAGCAGAGTGCTAGCCAAGACAAGTGAGTGCAAATACTACTCCTATTATATATATACTCCTTTAAGAGAGCAGCAGCGCATTTGTAGCACCTTTGGTGTTGCAAATATCCATAGGCGATGGTAACTGCTTTCCATCAAGTGGGCCGTCTGCCTGTCTGCTGAACTCCTGCAATAAAAAAAAACTTTCATAATTTCACCTGAACTTACTTACGAATATATGTAGGTATATCCATAGGTTGATCCATTGCAAGTTGAATAAAAAGCTTGTAATGATGTCTATGATACGAGTATGTGTTCTAAACCTAACAAATTTTGATGTTATTTACGTAAAAATATTCTTCTATGTTAAATGGCTCATACAACTTTATGATATGATTTAATTTTTTTGGTATTTTGGTCAACGTAATCTAAAACGAAACTAGCGCTTATATTTAGCCTTAAGCCGTTAATGGCTTTAGAAGAATTCAAATATAATGATCGTTCCACCTCGAAGATAGTAATTAACATTGCACCTAACATTTATTAAACACCCAACAATGTTACTTAAAAACTATTCAAAGCTACAACCGTTAAATATAGAAGTAGAAAGTTCAATTCATCAACGTGAATATTTAATTCTCGAGACGGCTTATAATAAAATAGTGATAAATAACAACATGTCTAACCGGAAAGTTAAGTGATGGAGAAATGACCAATTATTGGTCGATTCTGGTTGTAATGAAGGTGTACAGATGCATACAGAATGTGTAGATTACAATTATGAACATTGGAGTACGTAATGTAATTATAGCTGTATTTATAGGATAATGACCTATTAGACTTAAATTGTTCTAATTTCCATGTGTTAACGACGGTAAGAAATGAAGGTGATAGCAAAGAAATGTATTTATTAATAGATACAATAATTACAAAGAAGCAAGTGAGGTGTGTAAGAATAAAGCTAAATGGCACTCTGTTGTTCGTGCCTAACCCGCAAAGGACCTGGCGTGAAGTTATGTAAGTAGGTATGTAACTACAATTGCCAGAAGGCTGGCTACATTGCCACTCTTTATAGCAATGGATTGTATTTCACGCAAGGAATCAGCCTTGTGTGAAATACAATCCAGCCATCTAATCACGAGTGACATCATAGAGCTTTTTACAAATTTCTTTGAAAGAACCCTTTGCAAATGGACCCCACTGACCTAAACGCTTAGAGCGCTAACGAAGCGCTTCGAAGATTTATAGGTTCTAAACCTAAAAAATCGGGATCGTCGACAATTCGCACCGCTTGGCGCTGCAAAGATTCAAGTAAGCAGATGGTACTGAGGGGCCCCATCCAATAGATTGGAACAGTACTCCGCATGGGGATGGACTTGGGCTTTATATAATAAATGCCCGTGTCCCAGTGTGAAGTACCGCTTAGCCCTGTTCAGTGCTCCAAGCTTTTTTGCTTCGCTTTGCTCTCTAAATGACCCGAAATTGCATCGCGTTCGAAACGTCAGCCCCCAGGATCTCTATAGAGTCGGAGATCTTGAAGATAGTGCCCTGGAACTGTGGCGCTAACAGAAATGTTTCTTTCTTGCTTTATTGTAGATAAAATAGTTTCATTTTCATACCAACTTTTACCCCTCTTTATCATCCTCGCGGGGAGCTCTTTTTGTAGTATTCTTTAGCTAAAGGTACGAAGCGAGCACAATAACTTAAAGGTTCGATATTTTTGATATATTTACCAATGCACTCGTATTGATAATAATAAGAAGATTTAATGGATTAAAAGCCTAAACACTTTATCGGCTGCTATGATGAGTAGACATTAACACTGTGAAGTCACATACGCTCTGTTTTCTTTGTGAACTGTCAACGTGAATTCGGTACTGGGTTTAAAAGTTTTTTTATTTTTATATAACTTTTTAATTATAGCGATTAAAAAAAGTAAAAACAGTTTCGTATTATAATTATTAAATAATCTTTTTCCAAAAACCCAACTATCGCTTTAGCATCTTTTTTATTCTATAATACATCTACTTGAAGATTTTTTTTTTACTGTTTTACCCCAGGATACGGTTTATTTGCTCGCGAAGTTTCTTTAAGATCCGTTCTGATGTTTAATCATGAAAAGGTAAAAAACAAACAACGTTACTATCATATTTGTATAATAGCGGTATAGGTTTCAATAAGTATTTAATTTTAAACACAATGTCTAACAAGTATTTCTGTTATAAATGATTCATGCTAGACACGTATTGATCGGCATAGGCAATTACGCAGAAACTCGTTGCAGTAAATTGCATTAAGCTGACAAAATGATTGGTTGGTGGCAACTGTACTTGTCGAGGTGTAGACTACACGCTAGTATGCATTGTAATGATTTTCTAAGTTTATAGAAAAAACTATCTACGTGCATACAAGTAACCATCAAAAAGAACGAAGCCCTTTGCGTCTAACTTCATCATGCTCACCGCAAAAGAATGGAAGTCATTGCTGGAGTGTGTCTATCCCGATATAAGGCACTCGCCCCTATTACCCCGGTAAAGTGAGGTCTTCGGACCAACAACAAAAAGTCAAGTTCAATAAATAAAACGAGGTAGTTCAGGTGAAGACAGCAAAGCGACCGCTCCGTTCTCAGAATCCGCTCCGATTTCCAATTGTCGTATCCGATTGGATACAATATTTTATTAGTTCAGATATTAATATTGTTCAAATAGAAATGTATTTACAATAAACTAGCGGCCCCGGCAGACGGTGTCCTATTCTGAAAAAAATAAATCTAAGATCCGATCCCAGCGCCACCTACCGGTTCCAATTGTGCATTTAAACCATCCGGGGACCCCCTCAAACACACAAAAACAAAATCACCAAAATCGGTCCAGGTGATTAGGAAGATTCTATAACCCGATCTCAGCGGCACCTACCGTTTCAAAGGGGATAAAAAGTATCCTATGTTCATCTCCTGGTTCTATACTACCTCTCCACCAATTTTCAGCCAAATCGGTACAGCCGTTCTTGAGTTATAAATAGTGTAACTAACACGAGTTTCTTTTATATATATACCTAGATGTCTAGGTTTAAATTATGGTGAACAATGAAGAGTCTTATTCAATCATTCATTCATAATAATTAGAACACGTCAACACAGTAGGAGTTAAAGTATTTGACTAGGCGCAGAAACAGATACGTTCGCAAGCGCCTGTATGGAGCCGATCGCATGCGTCGACATTCTGCAGGACGCGATCGGTGTCGCCACATCAGTTCGTACCCTTTCTGATCTGATGCGATGCGAGCCGTTTGGTGGAAGTCATCCTTTATTCCACATACATGCAGGTTATTTAATAATATGAAAAATTTATATATGCATCATGTCTTTTTATACAAATATAAATAAGCATGTTGACTCACTATTTAGCTGATAAAGTTCAATTCTAGCATTACTGTGTTTTTTAATGTATCTTATTTATATTATGTAATAATGTTGCCTGTAAGAGATTATACATTCGGTATAAGATTATTATCACATAATATTTAATTTAAGCATTCCAATGTAAATAGTTCTTGGTAATCTTAATATAACTTAAAAACATATTCTTTTATGCTTCTGCAACTAACCCACTAATAAATACAATATGATGTCAGGAGTCTTAAGAACAAACGAGCGTGCATGACAAGAGCTATGAATGTCAAAGAAGCAAGTGAGGTGTGTAAGTAAGCCTGAATGATGCTCTGTTGTTCGTGCCTACCCCGCAAGGGTCCTGGGGTGAAGTTATATATGTGTACATATATATATCTCAGACTAACGTAATAATTAGAACATAGTCATTTCTATTACTTATGTCTTTGATGACCAAATAATAGTAATAATGATAATTTTAATGAGTAATTATATTTTAATAATGTAATTACGACGAATACAAACAAATGAACACTGTAATCTTCCATTTAATATTTATGAAATCAGTGAATAATTTATTCGGGTTCGATAATAATTGGATAGGGTAGTCTGGAGCAGATCGCCTTTGGCTACAACACCGCCCATTGTACTTTAATGTATGTGCAATAAAGTTAAACTTATTCATTCATTTATTCATTTTTCAAAGAAAGAAAAAAATATTTATTTCCAATAGCGACACACAACACAAAACAGTACTGAGATATAAAATTATACAGATACAGAAATTGTATGCCGCAATTTGAAAATGAGGTGGGCACTTGGCATTTTGCTGTGCCGAACTTTAGTCCGACAAAGTGCTGATTTTCAGTGCCAATCTCCTCAATCACGTATGGGTATGTCGCTTCTTTGCTTCAATAACGTGGTATATTGAAAAACCCAAATTTACAGTACGCCACTGTTAAAATTTCAAAAAAAGATTTTACCCAAACATATTTTACACTTTTTTTGTATATTTTTTACAATTGAATTTAGTGTCGATTTACTAAGCTTTTTGAAATATATGAGAAAGTTGTGATAATATGATAAATTTACCAAAATATAGTGAGTGAGTGAAATAAGTGAGTATTGGGATAGATGTCACGTTATTGAAGCAAAGAGCGATGTATTGTCCCGCAAATTGCTAATGCGCTGGAACCCTGTCAAATTAACATCCACGTGACGTCATCCACGACTCGATATGTACGCGTACTCGCCGTCCAGTGATGTTAACAGTACTGAGTGTTCGGTTACGTCACCAAAATGGCGGCCAGGCGCAATAGCAATTTGCGGGGATAATAATATGCACGTAGGCATGCGACCCGTATCAGATATTTAAAAAAAAACCCATACAGACAAATGTAGGTCGTCAGTCTATTGGGTATTAATTTAATATTTACACTCTTTTATTACGTTTAGCTGTATTTATGTAACGGAAACTTTTAACGCAATTTTCACTCACTTCCACAATGTCTTATTATTTTACACACATGATAAGGACCAATGACATTACAATAATCTTGTAACTTTGCCCTGATAATTTGACCAGGATCATCAGAAACTGGATTTTGATATACTACTCCCATAAATATTCCATGTTCCCAATTGGCAGTTTGGTTTTAGTTGTTTTCGAGACTAAGAAGTAAGAAAATAAAGTATATATAATAAAACTAAGTTTTAACGGTTTTAGCGCGGTAATTTATTTGATTTTGGTTTATCCGACGTTACGGCCGCTTTTCAGAGGCCAACTAAACCACTTAAACCAAAATTACCTTTAAACAAATAAATTACCGCGCTTAAAACCGTTAAAACGTAGTTTTATTATGTATACAAGTCGCGAAAACTTAAGACAATATTATAAAGTACATAGTTTAAAATAAAATGCTTTAAAAAATGTCTTTTTTATATACAGAGTTTGTTTTTAACGTTATTGCGAAAAGCATGGGTGCGATTTACTATAATATGTTCATAAATAACTATTTCATGTCGAAGCACCTCACAGTATTTCACAATAAAACTGTAAAATTCACTAACAAACTCTTCATACTAAAAATTATATATATTTTTAGTTCATGTTTTTTTAGTTTTTTATAACTCCAAATTTTGCTGCAATATTTTAGGGCTCTTGTATTATTTTATTTTGCAAGCCAAGGTACGCTGTAATTAAATCATCACAGTTAATAATATTTATGATTACATTTTAATTAATTACCAGATTACTACAAAAACTGTAATTATATTCCTTTGGTTAATAAATTAAACTATTGTTGTGTCTAGATCGTTAATTACACATTTTCATAAGAATTATCTAGGTTTTTGCGTAAACTCAATTATAATGTCTGGGGCCTCTATATACAAATATTTATGTGAAAACTACAGTGTATTGCTCTCAGAGATAATTCACGTAAATTTATTTGTTATTACACATTAGTGTCCGAAAATTATTTTAAATGATTTATTATATTATTATTTATTTTGGAGGGCTTGCGTGGGGCCATGGGAAGGCCAACACATAGAGGCCCATTGACAAATTTATTGTAAATGTGGCGTGACACTGACCAGCGATTATCACTGTCTGCACCATACAATAATGCACCCAAGGACAAGCCCCGGCCAGTATAGGACTATTGTGAGAGATGAGAATATAAAATACCGGGCTATTAGGATGGACTGCTAGTGGTACTAGGGGTTTGGGGATATGGCGTCTCCCCGTCGCAATGTTCGAGGTACATGCAAAAATGGGCAACATGCGTGTGAGTGACTAAGAGTGTAGAGAGGTGGGCTGCAGGTTCACCGAAGCTACTTCTGTCGTGATGCCGTTTAACACTTCCACCCCTAGAGCTTGAGTCTTAGCTCTGGCGATCTCCACTCCGTGCCGGCTGGCTAAGGCAAGCACGGAGATAGAGGCCTTGCCTTGGCCCTCGGAGTCGGGTGCGAGGTGTCGCTACTCACACGCAGCACGTTGGGCTATTATTATATATATATTAGCTATATATACTAGCTGTGCCCTCGACTTCGTCCTCGTGGATTTTTTTCGCGCAATCCAAAGAAAATATAGTCTAAGTTACTCCGTATAACATCAGCTATATGCCAGTGAAAGACCTTTCAAGTTCGGTTCAGCCGTTTCAGGGATTAGCCGGAACATCCAGACAGACAGAATTATCCCCCCTGATTTTTTCACGTTTTTATTTTAACATTACAAACAGATAATAAAAGTACGTTTTAACGGTTTTAAGCGCGGTAATTTATTTTATTTTGGTTTATCCGACGTTTCGGCCGCTTTTCAGTGGCGGTAGGCTGAATAAAAACTTTGACAATACACGTAAGACAAATGTCATCTTTGTCTTCCGTGACCACAGCCACCAAAATAAAATAAATTACCGCGCTTAAAACCGTTAAAACGTACTTTTATTATGTGTACAAGTCGCGAAAACTTAAGAAAATATTATTACAAACAGATATTCAATTTTATTGATCTGTATAGAAAATACCGCAGCGAGAACTTCCTATTAAAAAATCTATTTTAATCCTATCAGTCTGCCAGTTTTATTCGTCTGAGATTACAACAAAGTTGCAGTTAGTGTTGAACGGCACCTTTTTAGGACTGTAGGCGTAGGTAATGATTTATTTCTTTCAAGTTTTCTCAAATACAATGCGGTGTTATGTCTCAACGGGACTGGGTTTTAATTTAATGAAGACCATTGTCTTTAACAATGGTTCTATTGTTCGGAAAATAATAGAAAGTATATAATAGTTAAATCTATGACGGTTTTCTTACTTAATTACAGTTTATGGCTGAACACGGCACTTCTTTCTTAATAGATTTAACTGATATAGTATTATGTGTAAGGCGTGCGCAGAAGGTTTACCAATAACAAACCCTCCCGGATTTGTTTTTTATCCAGGGGAAATCCGTTTGAGATTAAGCCGCGACAAGGACAGAATCTTGGACGATAATTCACGACCCGTGTGTAGGATTCGCCAGATCGGGGGTGGCACTAGCATGCCCAGTCAAAACTGGTGCCACGCTATTGCCACTACCCAGTTAGGGATAGCCACTAACACCCCTGTGCCTTAATGCCAGGGCTACGGGAATACAGAAACTCCCGGCAACTCCTCCCGCCTCCCACAACCGCGACCCGCGGTCGTCTAGTTCTTAGGACTACTTAGACAAGCCCCGGTCCCAGTCGTAGGTAGCGGGAGGGGCGACCATCGGCAAACCTGCGCATTACTTATAAGTATGTAAGACCTAAAAAAAAAAAAAAAAATATGTAAGACCTATTTTTACTTACAAGATATTTTTTTAAAACAATGCAGGTAGCTTCTGGGCACACTCCCCGCTGGCAGTAATTTGCTACATAACGTACTTTAGTTTAATTAAATTACCAGTATAATATTAATAAAATAGTTTTGAGTGCTTACTTATTCTCTAAATTAGATTATATGAGGATAATATGCAAAAAATATTTTTTTAAATTTATTACAACATTCATATTTGCTGAATTAAAACATTTGTTGAATTAAACCATACCTGATAGCGGTCTAGTACTAGAATTTATAGTTTAAATATAATTTATATATAGTGTATTTTTAGTTTAATTTGTTTATTATTTAGTTTATTTTTAAAATATAGTTGAATATTTTAAAGTTTCGTATATTTTACAGTGTAGTTTAATTTATATATACAAACAACATAAGTAAAAAGTATCTATAATTAAAATGATTTGTTTAATATATAACTTCTTCTTTGTTTGGGTTTATCGCTCCAACGCTCTCAGCGTAGAATTTCCTCTGTTAATAACATAACGCTTCTTTGCTTCAATAACGTGGTATCTTGAAAAACCCAAATTTACAGTACGCCACTTTTAAAGTTTCAAAAAATGATTTTACCCAAACATATTATACATTTTTTAATATTTTTTACAATTAAATTTAGTGTCAATTTACTAAGCTTTTTGAAATATATGAGAAAGTTGTGATAATATGATAAATTTAGCAAAATATAGTGAGTGAGTGAAATAAATGGGTATTGGGATATGTCACGTTATTGAAGCAAAGAAACGATAACATAACATAATTCTTTATTTCCTCTTTAAGTACACAGTGAAACTTAAATCTAGTAACAACATTAACTAAGAGGCTGGTGCCTGAAATAGGTTAAAAAGAAACCTATGGTACAGGTCAGGATCAACCCGTTGGCTATTTAGTTAATAAAGACTATATGAACAATTGTTTAAGTATATTTACATAACCTATCATAAACATAAATCATTCAACTTCATTCTATACCATAAATAATATCTCATTATACAATACAATATTTTTTTTATTTCAATCATAAACAAAAGTAAAAATATTCAAATGTAATTCTCCATTTCTCGTTCTATGGGAACGGTGGCAATGACAACTTTGTTTTTTTTATTACATGAATATGTCAAAAGAAACTATTGGATCTATGGTTTTAATTTTTCGATTTGCATATTACGGAGTAAGGTACGCTTGTTGAGTGAGATTTGTAAGAAGTTGATGAATAAATTATAATTGGGGACAATGTCTTCTCGTTGCTTGGGGATAGAAAGATGTAATTAAAATTCTGTCATAGGGCTGGCAGAGGCGCTCATCAAAACTTATAAATTATGTAACTTTTTTTGGAATTCCTTAGACAAATAGCAAAAACTAGTCATGATTATAATTGTATATATTTCACATTTTATTGAACACAATTGGAGTAAAATAATAATCATTTATAATCATAATTCCTTCAGTAATTATTAACAAAGGCCCATATATCCTACTATGTCAGTTAATATATTAATAACATTGAAATAAAATAATAAGCCCTAGTGATATAAATAATTAAATTAATTATTATATATTGTCTAATATTATATATTTAATATAAAAAATATTTTTATTCAAAATCTTTCTTCTTTAAAATATATTTTTAAAACTAATACAATAAAGAAGACCTAAATATTATATGCAGTTTAACCTAAAAAAAATAATGAAAATTATATATAATATGAGTCCCAGATTCCCGTCTTATGATTAAATAAAATTAATTATTTCAATAGGAAATATAATAATTTGTCATTTTTTTTATTGAAAGCAAAGAACATGTGAAATTTTGTACACATACCACAACATCATAATAATGTAATAGTGTATATCATTTTAATCAGATAAATAAATTACATTATATATACCTACAATATATAATATTTGTGGCATAGGTATTTAAAATTATTTTTTACACTCACTTTGAACAAAAACTTAGAATATATATATAACTTACACTAATAACATGTACAACTTAATATTCAAGTAAAGAAAATTAGAAATAATAAACGGATCCTAAATCATCGTCAATTGGGATCGTTCCCAAAATATTGCCCGCCTTACCACGTTATATGGCAACGTTTGCGCGTTACCCAAAATACAGACTAGCCTTTTGGTCACGTGATACGTCTTTCAACCGTGTAGTCATGATAAAGGCGGTGGGCCTTTGGACCCAATGGCCCCAGATAATATAATAATACAATAAATAAATTGAATTTGAATATTTTAAAACATTTAAATTATATATGTATTATAATAGTTAATTTATGTTGTTACGAGTGAGAGACTTGAATTAAAATGCCGTTGTAATTACTATAGAATTTATTAGAACTATACAAACACGTATAACACAGGTACAAATATAACTGGACACAACCAGTACAAACATGATGCACGATTGAATAACACGTGCAAAGTCTATCACTATATAGCTTATCGAATGTACATACATCTTGCTCGTATCGTAATGGTCGCTTGGCTGCCTCACCCTTCCGTTCGGGCATTGTTTTACACTAAACTATACAACACAACACTCACCGCGTGGACTGAATTTTTCAAGAATTACACCTGGCTAACGACCATCATTCAAAGGATTACAATACACATTAGGCGGCTTTTCTAATTACACATTTTAAACACAAAGTAAACATTCACTTTTGTGGGCGTGTAACAATGTTTTAGTTTAGCATACCACCAAAAATCGTTTATTATTATTATTATTTTTAATCACCTTAGACACTAGGTTGCCTGGAAGAGATCACTATAAGCGAAAAGGCCGCCTATTGTTCTAATGCAATTGTCTAGATTTAAAATTATGGTGAACAGTAAAGAGTTTTCATTCATTCTTCATTAATTCATACCACAAATTCAAACAAGTGATTCATACTGCAAAGTTTCCTCTTAATCGTTATAACATCTAAATTCTAATCTTTGAATATTTTTCTCATAGATTAAATAAGTGCTAACCCTACCAACTTGAATCAAACACTTTAACAGCTTACGTCTCATTTTACCCTTTATGATGATAATAAACCTGTTTCTTCGCTTCACAGTCTGTTTTTTGTTTTAACACTAGTCCTGGACCCTTATGATTGTGTCAACGTATGCATTGTGTAAGAAATTTAATTTTAAACAATAAAACATAGCAGATGTAATGCAAATTTTTGCTTTGACATTGTTTCTGTGTTCGTTATATTTCGCACGAACCCAGAATACGGTTGAAATTATTTTTTTAAATTTCAATTGTAGAATCGTGGAAGAATTATTCAAGAATATCAAAAGGGATGTGAGCATATTATGTAACAATAAATTCTGATATTAACTATAAGTCTGAATTATTACAATATATTTCTGCTCTAAAATTAAACTAAATTATAAAGTAAACTATCTTTAATAAATAAATTAAATACCATATGCATATAAAAAGGGGGTATAATTATAGCTAAAATATTGGTCCCAAAGCACTGTTATCGGGAACGTTGCCAAAAGGCTGGCGGTGTTACTACCATCATCTATAATATTATAAAATAGTTTTTGTTGGTTATATGTTTTCTGTTTGATCAGGATTCACGCTAAAACTATTGGGTTGATTTAGATGCGGTTTTCGATGACCGACAGCAAATTCCCAGACTTAAAATCTACGGTACTTCGGATCCCAGGAATCCCGCGGGAATTTTCTTGTGAGCGGTTTGAATTGCCAGGTCGAAAAAAATCCGATTCAGACGTAACATTTTCTACATTTGCTACCCATCCAAAGTGGCCGAAGTCGGGGCGGTCCCTAGTATTCATATAAAAGGACACTTTTAAATTGGTATGATAGAAATAATGTTAATTAATAAAATAGTCTATCCGTGCAGAAACGGAGAAAGAATGTAATTTCCTGTAGCTGAGCGGCCTGTTTTAACAGGCGACAAAACAACTCACAGTCGGGTGGTAAGGTATTTGCGCGCCTGGATGGCTAAACTTGAGTCCCATGTTCATTGAGAAAGCAGCAACCTATTTGTAACGCTTTTGGTGTTATAAATATACATAGTGACGGTAACCGCTTTCCAATCAGTTGAGCCATCTGCCTGTCTTTCTTTTATATTAACTAGTAGACAATGTAGTAAACGGACCACCTGGTGATAGGTAGCTACCGTCGCCCATGGACATCTGCAACACTAAGGGAGCCGATGCGTTGCCTACTTCATTGAGACTTTAGGTATCTGTTCACGCCCTTTTTGAAGCGCCCTATATTGTAGCGCTCTGGGAAAACTGCGAGAGGGAGTTCATTCCATTGGACACATATGGCATGAAGGAGCGTCCGCCACGTACCGTGGAGGACTTCCAAGTGTCTAGGAAGTGTGGATGAACTCTCAATCGCTGGCGAGTGGTGCGATGATAGAATGGCGACGTAGGCACGAAATCAAATAGCTCACCTGTCTGCTGAGCTCATGCAATAAAAAAATTACTATTTGTGCAATAATTTAATTAATGAGAAATTGGATACCTTTCAATTTGACGTCATAAGTTTGTACGCTCGTACAATGAGGTTGCGACATTTTGTAAGATAATAAGAAGTATCTCATAATAAATTCTTAAGTTTTCGCGACTAGTATACGTAATAAAACTACGTTTTAACGTTTTAGTTAAAACGTAGTAGTAACGCGGTAATTTATTTAATTTTTGTATTGTTCCGACGTATCGGCCACTTTTCAGTACACATAATCGCGGAAGACAAGGCTGTCAAATTCCATTGAGTATTGTTAAAATTTTATTTAGCCTACCGCCAACTTGTTCATTTTAATTATTTTGTTTTAATTTTGCTTATGGTTATTATTTACTCTATGGGAACCTAATCTTATTTACTATCGCTTCGCAACATGTTATGGCTTGAAAAGAAGCGGCGCAAGAGACTCTTCAACATGCCTAGCTCTAATAATTTTATATAATACGAGCTGTCCTGGCAGACATCGTCCTACCCGGAAAGCTTCAATCGATATGCCGACAGCAGCGCCACCTACCGGGTCCAATTGTGAACCAACTCAGAAACCTTCTCTGGCTCATGCGCAACAACTTTGCTAAAGATCATCACATGATCAAATGTATAGTTTACGATTCTAAAAAGGACATACAGACAAACTTTCAGTTTTGTATGCTGCTTTATATATGTAAGCTTAAAAAGGAAAAATTTTATTTATTTTTCCTCCCACCCAATTTAATATTTGTTTGTCAGTATTATTATAAGTCGTTTAATTTTTCATGTCCCGTATTATCAAAAACATGTGAAACCAGTCATATCATTTTGGAAAAGAGTGAGTGTTATATAACCGTGACAAACACATAAGGCATAAAAAACAAAAGGGTTGCCAGCAACAATCGAAAAGTCCACTGAATAGGGTCAACGATTCCCAAGCATAGTTGCATAGCGGGTCGAGCAAAAAAATGTTATTTCAAACGCATAATCTGCATGTTGCACCTTTAAATATTAAGACAATAGACCAAGGGTTGTGTTTTGAAAGGGTTGTTGGACCGGTTGGGATGCAACGGGTGTTTAATTCACACGGATATCTCGCGTTGTAGGAAATCTATATACGCTTTTGGTTTTGTTGTTTAAAGCAAACTTAAAACCAAAATAGTTCAAAATTTATAGTCTTAATAAATTGCTTTCAATTCTCGTTTGACTTTCTTGATAGTTAAATGTATTTCTTTTGGGCATAGGGGGGGATTTTTAATGAACTCTCAGCTGAGGTTTTCACACAGTGCAATGACATAGTTTGTTTAAACACTATAGAATTTCTTCGAGGCCGGCGGCGTATCAGTAAGACCTCTGGTGTTGTAAACGTCCATAGACGATGGTAATTCCTTTGCAGTTGCTTCGTAATCTCCTATATTTTCGTAATATAAAATAATATTAAATACATTCTTAATGTTAGGAACTGTATGAATTGAAATATAATACTGAAAGAATACGCTGGACAGCGATGGTGAAAATACATATATTTCGTAACTAATAAATAAAAATGTCATTCTCTTATAATTAAAATAAATGATAAAATAAATATACGAAAGAGTTCGTAAACCTTTCTGGCAGAAACACTTTCTTTTTTTAAAGTAAAAAGAGATATCTTCCAGGCTAACTAATTTGCAAGAAATTCTGAAAACGCTTGTTTAATATAAATGAAAATTTTAAAAGTGAAACATAAATGAATTCGGGTACAGTCTAGTTATTTATGCTTTGGAGCATTTTTGATCATTGATATATTATTATATTCTTCTTTCTTTCTTATTTTTAAGTGTTGTAATACTAAAAAAAGATTTACAATATTACAAAATGTATCATTTTATTATTGTCAAATAATCCAATTCTCTTTACACTGTATTAAACAAATTTGCTTACCGCTTCTATATATATACCCGCTAACTCTGCCTCGACCACGCAACCAATATTTATTGATTTTCACCTTTAGTTAAATAGTCTTTCACTGAAGGTATATCTTTATAACATACATACATACATACATACATAACTTCACGCCAGGTCCCTTGCGGGGTAGGCACGAACAACAGAGCGCCATTTAGGCTTATTCTTACACACCTCACTTGCTTCTTTGACAATCATAGTTCTTGTCATGCACGCTCGTCTGTTCTTAAGGCTCCTGACATCACCTTCTGCTAGTACACGATCAATTTGATCATGGAAGGTGTGTCGTGGCCTTCCGCGACTTCTGCATCCATCCACTTTTACATTGTATATATGTTTAGTCATTCTTTCATCATACATTGTTTCCACATGCCCGAACCACCGGAGCATTCCTTTCCTTACCTTCACCCCGACACTCTCTTTCAGACCAACTCTCTTTCTGACTTCGGTATCTTTATAAAATATCGTAATTAACTTTAAATGTAAGTAAAACAGATCGATTCTCTACTATTATTATTATTTACTAGTATTTTATATACTTGTGTAAATAAAATCTTTACTCATTTAATTTTCTTCTCGCTGTCCAATAATATTCTCAGCAACGTACTGTAACGGCTTTTATGAATTAATGAATGAATGAGTGAATGAATTAATATGCTTTATTGTGTTTTTCCAGTTATCAGAAATATAATTTTACAATACAATAGGCGGTCTTATCGCTATTATTTCTTCCAGATAACCTTTGGATGGACCAAAAGTCTGATAAGAACAGAGGTATGTTGCATTATTCTCACTATCGAATCAGTATCTTATAAATATATAACATGATATAATATACACACATTAATAAAAACGACTTCTAAATAAATAATTACGTCTGTTTAGTTGTTAATGTATTTAGTCAACTAAATAATTTTGAATTTAAACTGAGGAACGCCTCTCAAAACAATAAGCATGGAATACATGTACTGTGAATTGCCATTGAAGACAATATAAAGTTAATCTAAGCTAGTCTCCCATTTGAAGAATAAGATCCCTTAGTTCTAATCACGGCTAGCCATCACAGTACCTACGAGTGCAAAAGTATATAAGCCCATATACTTATATCATGTAGGGAAGGAGCACAGACTGCTCTAACAAATCTAATAATGCGCAATAACAAGCCCGACGGGGGCGGTGTATTTGATAAAAAAAGTTCGCCATGCGGGGTGTTTTTATGTACTGTTGTAGCGAAAATTATTTATTAATTTAATTAAAAATCAGCAGTTTTTCCCTTCGTGTGTATCGTAATAATACTTCTTATATCAATCCATACGTTCAAATGTGTCGCCTTTATAATGAACTCACCAAATTAAATGCGTTAATTGATCTTTTTAATTCTAGTCAGTTTAAGTTTATGAACAATTGTAAAAAAAATCTCTCACACAATCGGTATTACTATTTATTGTCGATTTTTCACTCACAAAAAAATATATTATTTGCAAAATGAATATGAACAACTTTCTGTAGAATATCTACTTTGGGGTTCGTTTAATTAGCACATAGTTTGAAATATAATCTGGCTCTATATATTACATTGTTATAATTTCATTTTTAATTATTGTAATCTGTTTTGTGTTTATATAAATAAATTCAAATTCAAAAGGTTTGTATTCAAAATAAGTTCCACTGGAGAACACTTTTTGAAGGTCATACATATAGGTTAAAATTTAATTTTACTTCCTAGTCTATGTACACCGCTTCGCAACGTGTTATTGCTGTTAAGGAGAAGAAGCGGCAAGAAACTCCCCAGCAACACGTCTAGCTAAATATTGTTTTTCTTTATATTTGTTGTTCTATTTTTTACATTTAAGTACTTTTTTTTAAAGATTTTATACAGAATTATGTTACAGAATAATTTTTGAAGAATTAATGGAGTTGTAGCAAACAGTGCATACATATTCAATAAGACAAAAGCGCAATAAAAGGATAGAAAATAATCATAGTTATAAATATAAAGACGTAACGTAATATTTTTTTATTAATTTTTTTATCGATTTTCAAATTCAGCCTCTATTCGAAATATTATTTTGCACTACAAGAAAAATACAGAAAGAAAATTGTTTGTTTTTTAAAGCGCCAGAACGGAATGATACTATGCATAGATAGTACTTATTTTAGTTTTATAGATTGGAACTTTAATGTACGGTTGTAATAATAATCATGAAGATGTTTGCACATTTATATGATATACAGCAACAACATTAAATAAAAACAAAGTATATAATTATTTTAATACGTGAAGCAAAAACTTTTTAGCCCTTTTTACGAAAATCGCACGGACGGAGGAGTATGAAATTTTGCACACTTATAGTTTATATAGAGAAGGAGTGCAAAATGCTAAAAAAACAATGATGCATAATATAATAAAAATTACACACACTACCATGTATATGACACACACACGCATATAAATATATACGCTTTTGTTTATTGTTAAAGTCAAATTAACAGTGTAGCCTTGGCGAAATCTTGTATTAATAAATTATTATAAATGTGAGACCTTTGGTTGGATGTTTGTTACTAATTCACGCCAAAACGGCTGAATGGATCTGGATGAAATCTATCACGGTGATAGATTATAGTGTCTGTAGTTGAGCGGGTTAAGTCTTTGCCAGCCTACTGGCACTAACCTAACCTCATTGCAACGCAGAGGTTCCGCCGGATTTGATCCTTGGCATGGTAGAGGGCGGAAATTTATTTTCTCTATAAATGTGTCTGGATTCATGTGTGTATTAAATTTATAAATTAGTGTAATTATGTATATTTAAATTGTACAGTCCTATTGTTTTCTGATCCACCTACATCGCCATACTAGTTAAGAATTTTCTTTAAGCTAGGATGCCTGGGAGATCTTGTTTAGCAATAATACCGCCTGTTGTTTTGCCAAGAAATACCGTAATTATGCATTTTGTATTTGTTTATTTTGGTGAGCAATAAAGTGTTATCTATCTATCTAAAATGACGCTAGGGTCGCGTTTTTCTCGTATCACTTTTGCAAAAAACTAAAAACACGTCCTTTCATAAGAACTGATACACATTTTTATAAACGCTTTAATATTGTGAATCACACAGATATAACATGTACATACAAACATATAAACTTATTTTTATGTATTTATAATCCCTTCAGCCCTTTTTACATATTAACGTCGTAAATACCTTGGCGTGCTACATAAACATTTAGAAATACTGTATTGATTTCAGTAACCTTTCGTGGTAAAGAAAGTTCTTATCGTTTAAAATAAAATCTAAGCATAGATTAACTTAATTATCACCTTCCATTTGACTAATTCCTTAATTGTAATAAAAATTGGGTAAGTGCTTGTCAGGGCTCATAACGTTCCAGGATCGATTCCTGGTATGGTAAATGCCGTAAAAATAATCAAATCATTTATTGCGAAGTAAGTGTTATATAGGTCTATACAATATAACTGAGAACTTATTACTTAGTTAGCCTAGTATCGCAATATTAATGTTACTTAACCTATCTCTGTAAAATAAGTATTTTTTATTTTGGTGCCTTATACATATTATATCTATCTCTGTCCCCCCAATTTTGTCTTAGAACTGGGAAGATGCCGCCATCTTGTCATCGGATTCGTTTGTGGTGTTAAAAAGACAGACATGTAAGAATTCATAAGGTTTTTGGCAAGTGCAGTCGGTTATTGAAACAAACTAAACGACGGTCGCCCTGAAAAGTAATTGATTTTGTTTGAATCATTGATTACGGGGGTTTCAATTTCCAAGCATACATTCTATTCTATTCTATTTTTGGCGATTTGGCTCCAACGCTACTGGCGCTGATTCGGCCAATGTCACAGTAACAGAGAATGTCAGGTGTGGGTTATTGGCAATAACAGCTCGGAAAAAAAAATTTGGTCGGTTTTCTTTCCAGTCGTAACTTCTGTGAACCTAGGGACAACACAACATAAACAGAGTTAATCTAACTATCTTATAAATAAATGTTATTTAATGTTACTTACATACTTGTTGTAACTTACATAATATATTAACAGATTTTTTATTTGCCAGTGCTAATAGGAAATTTATGTTTACAGGGCGAGGGAAATCTCCTGGTAAAATATCATAGAGTGGAATGATAATTTTTTGGCAGTGAAAAAAGATGTGCTCCAAAGTGCCCTCGTCTAAGCCGCACTCACAAAGGGAATGGTCACGGACTCTACAAGCATACATAATATCTACTTCTGAAGCCAAGGCAGATTCTAGTTGAGGGTAGTTTGATTGAGTCTATATAATAGTCTTATGTATTTGTTATTATTCGACAAAATTTGCTCAACAGCTGAAGGCAACAAAATTATACACATACACCAAAAAATAAAGACATATACGTTATAAATTTGACGAAAAATATAATAAACTAACTTCAAAAAAGTAAATCTAAAAATCCCCCTATTCTGAAACATTTTTCAATGGCGCTCCGCTCCTATTAGTCTTAGCGTGATGATATATAGTCTATAGCCTTCCTGAATAAATGGGCTATTTAACACTGAAAGAATTTTTCAAATCAGAACAGTAGTTTCTGAGATTAGCGCGTTCAAACAAACTCGTCAGCTTAATATATTTATGGTACTATGCTGACGCCAACTATATTTCAAATGTCAATATAATTAAATAATTGTCTAAAAAAACAACTCTGTTATAAGTACACGATAAAACATGTTTTGATAGCAACTAGTCCTTATATAAGTTAGGTGAAAGTAATATCAAATGGTGTTGCCACCTGCAGCCTAGATCTTTGGTCAATTTGGGCAGCTGTGATATTCAGCGTTTCAAACAAAGAGGTTATATTATATAATTTATAAAGCATCTGGTGAATTCACATTTAGATATATTAAAATTTAACGCACATGTTGTGATATGAATATATAAATACTATGATTTATATGATTAGTCAATAAATTTGATGAATGATTGAGTGAAAATCCCGTAATTATTAAACTTGTAAGACTAATGAATACATTTTCGTTTATTACATCCGAGACCAGTGTCAGTGGTAAGCACGTGTTCGATTTGAAGATTTTGAAAACATTTTATGGTTCTGGTTGCAATGCGTTTTAAACCAGTTATATTAATACGTCCATTGAATTTCTATTATTCAACTTTCAATTCTTGATGCAATTCAAAAAATCTCAATCTTTTACAAAACAGTTAATATATTCCACACAAAAACACATTAAGTATTACTTTAGAAAGCTAAATCCTTACTATGCTTTAAAAATCAGGTTCAGAGAAGCATTACTTTTCTATTCTGTCTGTCGATCTGCTTTCTCTGTCCGGCACAGTTTCTTGCCAATAATTAGCTCGAAGATCGGACAGGTCAGCCTTTTCTCTGTCCTTCCAGCGAAATTTGGACGTCCGACCGGACGCCGACCTACCGGCTGTCCAAAACATGTTTTCGTCACGCTGCGATCCTCTCCAATCTAGGGACTCACGACCGAGCCTGCGGAGGCAGTGAGCTTTTATTTCTCCTATCATGTTAGGCTCACGAGATTCTCAATTTCAAGGTTAGTCCGAAGAAAATTTATTAGAATAAAAACCACAAATAATTCAGATTAATCAAAATCTGAAACTTTTCCGCTCGCCAGTACCGCCTGGCATCCCCACTGATCTTGGATGAAAAGTTCATTTTCTTCGAAATCCCTTCACTTTGAAATCCCATACGCCGAGGGTGTACAAAGTCCGTTGTAGGTATAAGGGGGATATTTTTCCATTGCATTTCATTAGGTACGACGATAGAATTCAAATATAAAATGTCTATTTATAAAGTAGGGTGGTTTTGTATCTATATTCGGCACTCCTTGTTAGGCCTAGAGTAAATAAGTGTTTGGTATGTTGGGGAAATTTAGTTGTATCTTGTTAGCTTATTATTTTATTCTTTATTGCCTTTCAATCTATATTAAAATATAAAATTTGAATTTGTGTGGATTTAATAATAACTTTATCATATAACGCATTGCATTACACGCACACTCCACCAACAAACCAAGACACACAAAGAGCTTAAAAATTAATAACCCAGACACAGAAAGGAAAAAACAACACACATGGCACTAGATAGGATAATATATATAGGTACTAGCTGTCCCGGCAGACGTCGTCCTGCCCGGTAAAAATAGGGGTTTGTCGCAGAGGGTTAATAATTTAGGGTTGTATGTATTTTTGTATGTTGTATCATAAAAAAATAGAAATTAAAAATTTTGTCTAAAAAATAATAATAAAAATTAGGGGTGGACTACCCCTAACATTTACGGGGATGAAAAATAGATGTTGGCCGATTCTCATAGATACCGGATAAGCACAAAAAATTTCATCAAAATCGGTCAAGCCGTTTCGGAGGGGTATGGCAACGAAAACTGTGACACGAGAATTTTATATATTAGATAAACATAACGCACACACTGCACATGCACTTCCTCACAACACCAGCATGTAACAGATACACTCTACATTAGTATAAGTTTAGCATTAAAATTAGAACAAATTAATATAACAAGTTATTTGTAAGATACACCACAATACAAAAATCACTAAATTAATGTCATAAACGAGAACCAAAATAACCTATAAGCTTGTTTAAACAAAAAAAAATATCTTTAACATTTTGGGAAACGAACTTAATATTAAAGAAAATACACTAAAATGAAAATTGAATGCCTCAAATACATGTGACGCCACGTTAAGCGTCACCACGATAAGTTGTAGTTAAGTGTGCGTATGCCTAGGTCTGCTTCAAGACAATAAGCTTTATACTGATGGCCTTCCGCCCAGTTATAAAGTCGGTTTGGAATTCAGAATTGCTGATAAGCTAAAATCGAATGCCCCATCTGCCATTTTCTAATCTGAAAACATATACGTTATAAGTCTCTAAATACGGTAACTTCCATAATTATAATTAATTTTTAATTGTTTCGTGATTTCTGTACACCACTATAATACAGTTAAATACATATGTCTAGCAAATTTCATACATATAAGACCACTCGTTTGACATAGGCAGACACACCGACGGACAAACGAACGGATATGACAACCATATGAGGTAATTTATAATTGAGAAAATCTACGAGACCCTAAACACTATCAGTAGATACTTCTCAAAATTTTATTACTTCATTTAAAAAATATTAGATCCAATCCTAATAGCACTCAGTCAAGATCAGAATATTAGAAGTTATTCCGAAAAACATTAGGCTTGATTTGCATTAGCATTAGATAAGAAGCGAGGTAATTAACAAAATTAGCGTGTTAAGCCCTTTTTATCGTTTGGACAATTTGCTAGTAATGTAATAAAATATCAATTAAGTTCTGTTCATTAGATTAATAAGCAAATTAATTAATTGAATCTATCGACTTTAAATTACGGGGCTATCTAATTATCGGTTGCTATGATTTGGTATTCATTCACTTGAATTACAATCGGTTGAATTTTGACATTACTTGTATGGGAGCTTATGTCAAATTGTAACCGACAGTTGGACAAATGAACGGTCGGTGAGATAAAAGAACCCGTCATTAATGCAGTTCGCTGTCTCGCATTACCAAATACTTGAAGACATATATATAAATATATACAGACACACATATATATATATATATATATAAAATAATTATCAGAATTATCCGTACAGAAACGGAGAAAGCATATATCTTCCTGCGGCCGGGCGGGCTGTCGTAATAAGAGGCGACAAAACAACCCACAACCAGGTGGAAGGGTATTTGCCCGTCTGGATGGCTTCCACCATTGGAAAGACTCCACTGTGATAGTGTAAAAAATTCGTATTCTACAAATTCCAGAATATCTTCTTCATATCCTCGCGATGGATAAATAGTTAGAAAAAAAAACGTATTTTTCTGCTATTACTATTATTATTTACTTCAGGAGTTTACGCTTATAAGTAATTATAAAGTGGCGTACCACGGGCATGTCATTAAGTTAAAAGAATACCAAAATCAGGCAAATCTACGATTGAGATAATAGTGTTCGGCGATTTTGGCGATATAGTAATAGCAGAATTGGGTCCCTGGTCTAGGGATCTAGGGTATGCCGCCATAACAACTTTGAGTTATACTCGTATTCCGACGGCATTAGTGGTCAGGGTCCAGTCTCCCTTATAGGCGATGGTAACCGCTTTCCACCAAGTAGGCCATCTGCTGCTGTTATACTCCGGCAATGAAAAAAGAATAAGTCGTGCGTCTACTTTCGTTACCCAAACTATATTATTACCTTATATGAATTTCAATAAAGATATAATAATGCAGCCGATAATACCTCTTGTATCTTTCTAATGGATTTTAAACGAACTCATATACAACTGTATATCCATTGTGGTGATATAGAATAATTCTTATGGAAAAAAGTAAGGGTGGAACACCCCATTATTGCTCCCCCGCGTTTTAATTTCTGTGACCCCATCAAGTATGGTTGATGTTCGCAATAGAAAAATCAATATTCATTCAAATGGAATAGTTGAGTGTAAGCCTATATATACTGAACTCTGAGTTTATTTTTTACATTAGTTTTGTACGTGATTACGCTCATGTAGACTTCGTAGGTGTTTATAATATTATCTGTTTGTTCGGGATAGACGTAAAAACTACTAGGCCAATTTCAATGCGGTTTTGGCTGATCAACAATAAATTGAAGACTTAAAATCTGCGCTACGTTTTTGTCAGATCAGATTAAAGAAAATTTGGAATTCCAATGTGATTATTTCACTGATCGATAAAATAAAATGGTGATATGTTTTATCTTAAATATCTTAAATTTAGCTTATTTTGAATATTGACTTTAACGACAGCATACATTATTTTTTAAATATAGCGAAATTTGAGTGAAAATTTTTATTTAGAAGGTGAACAGTTAATTACTGGTGCGCGAATACATTTCAAGGTTATTATGGCTGTATGTCATACAGGTGGATCCAGACGGACAAATGCCCTGCCACTAGAAAGACGTTTAAAATTCTTATAGGTAGGTAACGTGTTAGCGACGTCCCCTAGTGTGGCAAATATCCATAGGGAAAAGTAACTGCTTTCCATCAGGTAGGCCGTATGCCTGTTTATCTGCTTCATGTAGGTAATAAAGGAATACCTAGCAGTTTCTTTGAGACACCAAGAAAAAATTTGAAGACTGAACCTGAATGGGCCATTTATCCTGATATTTAGTAGATACATATCGTCATTACTTTGTTAAATCTATACAAATGAATAAAATTAAAGTGTCTGTTTATAATGTCAAAAATTACTAAGTGCATATGAAAGCATATACGGTACTTATACCAGAAAATCAATTAAAATTTTTGTCTGTTTATTCCGGCTAACTTTGAAATGGCTGGACCAATTATTATGGGACTTTCAGTGGTCGATAGCTGATGTTACAATGAGTAACTTAGGCTACTTTTAAATAATGGCTTCGCGAAAAATAATACATAATTTAACGAAAACAATAACGTCACCAAAAAATTTTGCTACAAGGCCCTGCAACGACGCTTACGAAGTGTACTGAGAGAAGACCCGGAAATTCCTTAACTACAACATTTCTGAGTGGAAAGTAAATTAAAAAAGAAACCGTAGCTTGCTCCATGTTAAGCTTTAATAAAATGCAAGTTCATTTTTATTAGAAGTTATATGTACTAGAATTTATATATGTGTATAACAGCACTAGTTAACTCATGACTGCGGCATACGGGTTAGGGCTGTCATTTGATAATATTTTTATATATGTAATTTTTTCTCAAAGCGCCCAATATCCAAGATAGTAGGATTCGGTCATGCGGGTGACTGGTGAAGACACCAGATAAAGTTCAGAGAGAAGGAACGCGCATCGATCCCCAAGCCCTCTCTTACCTTGAGATAAGCCCTAAGGAAGCCGAAGAGTCCAAGCTCCCCGTCTTACAAATGGAGAGGGCAGAGGCCAGTCCGCAAAGGGCCGACAGTCGTCTATCCGGGCTGGAGGTGAATGTACAAGCGAGCCAAGGACAAGACAAAAACAAGGGACGTTCGAGGATCGGCCAGGGGTTTTGATGGGTATCTCAAACCGTGTCATGGCAACGGCTTTCCTACGGAGATGTAGTGCCATCACGAAGAGGCGAATCGCACACACCAGCCGCGACTTTCCCCCTACGTGGCTGATACTCTCCAATCGGATTTTCCCTGGTAAAAAAGAGTACAAGAACTTGCGGTAGTGTGCTATTTTCTTTAAAGAACAAATATGATATCATGCTTTAGATGTCTCATTGATAGAATAAGGGCTCTAGATCTTAGAGGAATCAATAATAGATCGAGCTTTGAATAAGCAATGATGATTAGGAAGTGATAATTGAAACGTGCAGTTCAGTCTTCATATGAGTCGATTCATACCGGCTTTCTTTCGACCATGAAGTATTTAGAAGACAGAGGTTTTGGGTGATGACACACGTAGCAAGTAGGACAAAAAACTTTGGCTAAATCTGTGCAAAACGAGAAGGGAGAAGTAACGCACAGGCGCATCAAAAGTTTGTATTTCTTTGGCCTAGGATTGTCTTTAGCTAGTTATTGGATATTTATCATTTCGACTGTTAAATTTACTATCACTCAAGGCATGCCTCAAAAATACCTAGCGGTATTCTTGTGCCAGAAAGTCAGATTTTAAAATTGTGATTTTAATATCAAATACAGACTTCCTTAAAAACCTTAAAGAACAAAAGCCTCAAAGCGGCTGCTTTTGTAGATTCGTGTTAAAGCTATGGTTAGTATTAAAATAAATTAGATGTGTGTACGATTCCACGTACAGCGTTTTTCTGACGCTACGGCCTTCTTTAATTAGTTATAAATAATGCTCACAAATACTTTGTTTTGAGTTGGTATCAAGTCGCTCCAAGTTGCTATTAGTCGTAACATACGACTACAACCATCACTAAGTTGAACCCAGGAATCAGCATCCAAGCCCAATTACTACGAGATTAAATCCCTGTAAGCAACGAGGTGTATTTTGTTCACCCTACTACAAGAAAGCACTAGCACTTCACCAACAACTGCCAGCGTCCACCACTGCAAGCAAGAGCAAGAGTACAAAGTGTATGCTAAAAGCAGCCGCTTTAGGCCCTACAACGAAATATCTACATACTTTCTAGTTTTATTTCAAAATTACTATTATAAGAATGGCAGCCCTGGCGATAGTATTCACAAGGTTCCGCTTAGCACGCAAGCTAAAGAGTAAAAGTCGAAAAAAAAAATATTGTGATGGATGAATTGTCGTGTAGGTTATCAAAGTAGCACGCGTGGGGTTGGCTTGAAATCTATATTTCAAGCCAACCCCACGCGTGCTACTTTTCTAATTCATTAATTCTACAGCCCAGCACTATTGCTGGGCTGTAGAATTTTTAAATAGGTGATTGCCATTACTCCCATACAACATTAAATACGAATAGGGAAATATTGCTTATTTATTAGCAAAGCATGTCGGAATATAGAAAATTTTAGTAACCAAAATTGTAACAAATCTTGATTATTTATAAAACTAGCTTTGAACGCCTCATCCGTATGGCCTCCATTATTATCGTCCTAACGGAAGTTCCTAGTGGTTTCGAAGCGTCCGCTTTGTAACTCAAGGTCCGTCTTCGTACTTTTGCTTCTCTAATTCCAACGGTCTTCGACATGATTATTTTTTTCTGTATTGCAGGAGTTCGGAGGAGGATGATCATCCACTTGAAGGAAACCCTATAAACATTTGCAACACCAATGGTGCTACAAAGCACTGCTGCTCTCTTAAGGTAGACTGGAACCTGGTCACTAATGCCGGAACACAACTCAAGGTTGTTATTGTGGGATATACTAGATCAGGGGCGGTACCCTGTCGGGCAAATATCCTACCACCTGGCACCTTTGATAATAAAATTGTAAAATGATAAATATTATACAAAAATTTAAAAATTGTGTAAAAACAATTGGACAGATATTTATGACACAGATAGCATTCTAGAGAAAAAATAATTTATATAGCTAACCAATAAATCTACATATTATAGCATTAGATAAGCACTCTAGTATATAGGCGTCTCTTGACAAAGAGAAAGACTTAAAGCGATAAGATTGAAGTTCTTTCTCAGCTGATGCTATTAGGAAAGAAATCCACCAAAGCGAAGATATGCGAAGATTGTATGTGTCATAAATATATAAAAAAATAGTAGAACTCGGCAGATGTCGTGTTGCTATTGAAAATAAAAGTCTAGAAACCGATTACAGCGCCATCAACCAATTGTCAATCTAAATAATTTTCGAATCTACTTGAAAGAAACGCAAAAAATCATCCAACTCGTTCCCACCGTGAAAGAGGTTTTCAGCGGAGCCACCCACCGGGTCCAATCGTTAACATAAACCATCCCGAGACCCACTTGAACACACACAAATAATTCACCTAAAATCAGACAAATGGACATGAGTTTAAATGCAGTCACCATTGCCGAAATCAGGAGGGAAAGATCATAACAAATGAATGCCTAAACTGATATTCTGACTGATGTTTTTATAATGATATTTTTTTATTGATGAATATCATATAGTACTAATTATCCTATTATACCCGAACGGAGATAATTCCAAAAACACAAAAATCATATAAATTGGTCCAGCCATGCTCAGGTTACAAATGGTGTAAAAAACCCGACTTTATTTTATATATGTGGTTAAGAAAATCTTCATTATACTATGAGGATAAAACTAAATTAATAAAGCGTAAAACTTATTGAAAATTTTATCCCAAACCATTGCCGTAGATTGGGAACGTAAGTACTCAAAAGGCTGGCGCCGTTACTTACCACATTGAATTTTTACGCTTAGGGCAAAATAAAGGCTAGGCTTTTGGTCACGTGAGACCTGACAATTAGATTACAATACGCATTATTAACATTACATTCATAAATTATATAGCAATTAAAAATATCATTATTACAATAAATACATTAATTTTATCGTCATCCATTTAGATATCATACAAATTTCCTGAATATATTCAAACTCATTTGATAACTTTTATTATTCATACTTTAGCTACCTATAAGCGTTCTAAGTTTTTTTAGCATAATCAATATATAATACATTTACACAAGGACCAGTGTGATAAAGCAACCTTGTGGATTGAAAGAGGATGTGATAATAGGAGTTGAGAATGGTTGAAAGGAGACTGATAAAAGTAGTGTATGACAACCATGTGGGTGGTATACTTTGTTCCATGACGTACGTACTAGGATCAAGTTACAAATGTCTAAAGAAATGGTTAGGTAAGGAGCACCTATATTAATTGTGTATGTATAAAGAGATTGGTGAAAGGAGTTGAAACTAAAGATGATATAATGTACGAGAACGAAGTAATAATATAATTTCCTGCGACCGAGCATTGAAACAATCTACAGCCTGGTGGTAGGGTATTTGCACTTTTAGATGGCTACCACCCCTGGTCTAGACTATGCCGCCATAATAGCCTTGAGTTGTGTTCTGGCATAAGTGGTCAGGTTCCAGTCTCTCTTTAGAGAGTGGCAGCACATTAGTAGTACCTCTGGTGTTACAAATATCCATAGGTGATATTAACCGCTTTCCATCTGTCTGCTGAACCTACCCAATAAAAAAAAGTAAAAGATGTATGTCAAATTGTAGCACATGGAAATCAGGAACAGACGTGATAATATGTAATATGTATGCCTGTATAACACATTAATATATATGTAAGTACCTGCCTATAATACATTTATACATACATAGATACAGATCGAGAGTAAATGGTGCGATGCCAGCGGTACTCAACCAAAATTACACTATGTATGGCAACTTAATATTCCTGCTGTTATCGCTTGATTTTGCAAATTTCTACGCTCAATGTATCGCTCACTTCAAGTCAAAACACTATTTATAGCTTTTGTTCCCTCTTGTTCGAAAACTTTCTCCTCTCTGCTTTAGTGGACACAAAGCCTTAGTTAGTCCCGTTAAATTCCTTTCGTAATATTTCAAATATCTGCAAACGACAAGACATCGAATGTCGAAAGTTAACCAAGAATTATTATTTGGGATTGCTTTTAATGGCTTTTCTTTCTTGTTAAATTCTTTTTAGGCCGCCATCTGTATGATGTTATTAGACAAGCTCTTACTACGACTTCAGTTAATCTAATAATAATTTGGTATCATCAAAAATATTAGTTCATAATAATTATTTTTCTTGTTTTTTTAAGTGTGACTTCTCATATTTTTTTATAAATCTAATTAAAAAACAAAAATAATTATTTTATTATAATTCTTTCTCTAAATCGAAAAAGGAATTTGATCGCGAATTTTTCACGGAATCTTCATACAAGGCCGCATACTTAAAATTTTATTTTTATTTAATAAAGTAATTCATTTTCTGTTGTTTAAAAATTATTAAACTAAACTATACTATAAATAAAGTTATAATTACAAGAATAAAAAATTTACTCCAAAGCGCTGTCGGCGGGGAGCGTCCCCAAAATGCTGGCCGCATTTCCACGTTGGATGGCAACACTAATTTGTTGCCCTACACATAAGCCAGCCTTTTGGTCCTGCGGGACCTCAATTAGTCGCGTTGAGAAGTCTCGATAGAGGTGATGAACTCCAGACCCCCACGGCCCAGGGTCTCGATCCTGAAAGCCACAAATACGCACCCACTACCAATGGACATATATTTGCGACATTTCAGGGCATGTGCACCAGCAGCCCCGGCTTAAAATTGTTAGTATCCAAAAAGGTTCATTTTGACTCTATACGGACTAGTAGGTATTTAAAACATAAAATATACAGAGTGGTCCGCAGTTTTATTTGCATCTATTATTAGTCTTAAAAGAAAAAGAAATAATTAAGGGTTTTAGAAAAGTCACGTGGCATCTGCCTGATTTACTTGGTACGCAACGTAAGGTCAGGAAAAACATCTACAATTCATTATTATTGTATTTACTATCAAAGTTACCTTTACAAGAATCTCAAAATGTCATTAGAAGAATAAAAAAGTTTTTAGAAAGACATAATAGAATTATATTACAAAGGAAATAATTGTGTATGCATGAAAATTATCCCATTGTTTTGATGTGATATATATATCACACCATGACAATGGGATAATTTTATATTTCATCCGTAATTATTTATTTCTAAATATTATTTAATGTTGTGTCCTTGATGATATTATCATATCTCATTGCGTATATGTATTATTGTGTAATTTATTTTAATGCATAATTTTAAAAAAATATTAGAATTTTCACTTCTTCTCTGTATAAACTATAAGTGTGCGAAATTTCATACTCGTCCGTCAGCGCAATTTTCGTAAAAAGGGGTACAAAGTGCTGTGTTTTGCTTCACGTATTAATATATAGATAACTCAAAAGTGAGATTCGCATTATGTTATTGCTTTTATAGAAAAAAGTGGTATAAAAGAATACCAATATTACTTGAAATATTTATATTACGGGTGACTTAGAATAAAATATTGAATAAATGAAATTAAAACTGAGCACCTAATTGTTTGCTAGCTGTACCATATTTAAGACGGAACTTATTTGCCGAAATTGTCCCCTCAAAAAAGCCCCCTAAAAGAGCATTTTTCTTTTGCCAATTTTCTGTTGCAATTATGGAAATCAAACAGGGGGAGCTGACAGCGTCACTTTCTTAGTCTTATGTACTTGAAATCTTATGTACAACTCTTGAACCGAAATTAAACGGTTTTGTTTCACTTTTTCAATGTGTGTAGAAAAAAGACATCAACATTTTTTTTTAAATTAAAGGTTTAACGATTTTTTAAATCGCTTTTTCGTTTCTTTTTTTATTTTGGTTTATTGCAAAATTCCAAATTTTGTTGTTAGCTATTCTATGCGATATTTATACACAACAACATTTTATACTCTCAAATACAAATCTGCCCTTGAATGTATTCTATAATCTAAGAAACACGATTAAATAACAAGTATTTAGATCGGCAGTTAAGAAGTCACGTATTATATACCTTTTTTATTTAATTTTTTTCGTTAACAACTATTTCTCTGAATAATTTTCTTTTTCTCCACGGCACACCTTCCATGATCAAATTGATCGTGTACTAGCAGGAGGTGATGTCAGGAGCCTTAAGAACAGACGAGCGTGCATTACAAGAGCTATGAATGTCAAAGAAGCAAGTGAGGTGTGTAAGAATAAGCCTAAATGGCGCTCTGTTGTTCGTGCCTACCCCGCAAGGGACCTGGGTGGAAATTATATATGTATGTATGTTATTTCTTTCTTTCTAGTTCGTTGATTGAATAATTGAAAACTTCTTTAGGCACCTTGGGCACTTTTGGGATGAGGAAGTAGTATTCAAGTTTTCAGTTCTTTTTCTTTGAGGTGGCCTCATTTCTATCAAAATTGAAAGACAGAAATGAACAATATATTTTCAGTATGAGATCAGCCATATTCAACATTTTAAAAAACATATTCAAAAATCACAAGGTGTGTAAAATGTGGTATATGAAGAACTCTTAACAACCTGTAATTAGTACTTATGCCTCTTATCTCGATGTAATATAACATTACATTTAATATATCACTGTTCTCATAGTTTAAAAGTATTATTACATTTGTAATATAAAACCTAAAAATATTATAAAACACTTCTAAAGATAAGCTGTCGTAGAACCTGCGTGATATATTAATAAATTAATAAACCTAAACTGGTGAGTAAAACATTTAATTTCACTATTTTTAGGGTTCCGTAATTATAAAGACGAAAACACCTTTTAAAGTCGTTATGTCTGTCTGTTTCTCTACCTATGAATGAATACATGAAAAGTCATTATTGCTCATCATAACTAAAACCTAGACAATTTTATATGAATAAATTTCCATTAGAACAATGGCGGCCTTATCGCTTATAGCGATCTCGTCCTGGCAACCCGGTGTCCAAGGAGACAAGAAAAATTAAATAATATTTGGTGATTTAACTAAATTATTTATATCTTTTAATTTAATTACATACAATGTAAGAAAACTTATTTGTCATAGTCCCTTAAGACTATAAGTAGAATACTGAGTCCAGATCACCGTCTTCTATGGGTAACGTGCCCAGAAGGCTGGCTACGTTTCCTCGCTGGATAACTAAATTAAAGCTAATTCAATTGTAAATTTCTTCTTTTTTGTATATAAAATGAATGTTTATCTGTATGTCTTTTATAGAATCGTAAACTATACATTTGATCATGTGATGATCTATAACAAAGTTGTTGTGCATGAGCCAAAGAAGGTTTCTGAGTTAGTTCACAATTGGACCCGGTAGGTGGCGCTGCTGTCGATATATCGATTGAAGCTTTTCCAGAGCTTTTTAAGGAAAAAAATATTAATCAGTTATTATGTATATCTAACGTAATTAAATAGATTATAATAATATAAATTACGTATACCATATACATGCTAAGTACACAGGTCATACCCATGATAGTGGGCACATGACCGCAATCATGCCTACTAATTGGCTAACATGGTTTACTGGAATATTCCAGTCCCCCCCAGCTTTATAATATTATAGTATAGATGTGTATTTGTCTTTCGACACTTCTATATTGAATCGTTGTAGCTTAGTGGTTAACGTATACGCGTCTCAAAGGACCTGGGTTGGAATCATAGCTGTTAATCATACACCAGTTAATTGTACGCGTCCAACTGAGCGGCCTGAGTGTACGCTCGGTGTTCAGACACTGATTTAAACCTATAACCGACGCACATCTCGATAGGCACTAGGCGTTTCCATGTGTTTCACACGAACGCTACACGCTCCGTACCGCTGCACGTTCGAATACGCGGCTCCTCAGGCCATACGGTAAGTCAGTTTTCTGAAGGAAGACATAGAAAGTCAGTATAAAGAAGCAAACATGTTGGCCCGCAGATTTGCTCGGTGTACAGCAAAGGTTAAACGTAACGTATAACGTTGTTTAAGTCTTACCGTACCTCTCTGTACTCGGCAAGTCTGTGGTTCAAATATACGCAAAGAGCTTACAACGCCCTACGTGTCCAATACAATAATTCCCTCAGGATGCTGTTGAGGCGACCGCGTTTCTGCAGCGCGTCGTCTATGGTCGCCAAAGCACATATAACAGCGTAAAAAACAGCGTCGTTACGTGGTAGTAGCAACAGCACCATGAATAGCTGATAAATTTGACTGCCCACTGATTTGGTCCTTCATTAAGAGAACTATTGAATTTTACAATCTTTGGAAAGAATATTTTAATGAACGCTCGAAAACTAAAGGTATATGGTACAAGACATTTCAGAGTGAGCCTGCTCGTATCCCATGGTCCAGTGAGAGTAAGTTGAGCCGCTCCTTAGTCGTTCTCGCTCATCGTGTGCGTGCTGGACATATGCCGCTCAAGACTTTTGCTTTTCTCATGAAAAAGTCCAACAGCCCCAATTGTGAGACGTGCAATAAAAGAGAGGACATATATCATATTCTTGTAGAATGCTCCAGAAATAACGATGAGAGACAGCGACTAAGAAGAGACTTATGCTTAGACTTCCTGGACTTTGAAATTTTTCATTGTTTTTTAGCCGAGCCCCGTCTGTAAAAACAAAATTCGTTTTAGACTTTATTGTTAAAAGCATTAAATAATAGTGATTATACATGTTCACACATGTAAAATGACTATTATTTTATGCTTGCCTAATAATAATAATTATTATTATTAATGTGATTATAAGTGTTTTCTGTTTCCACGGACTGATATGGACGCTAGTCCAAAAGTCCTTAAAATAAATTTTAAAAAAAATAAGAGAACTAAATCAATTCTAGTCATTCATTGCTAACATAGATAGAAGGAAAAAAAAATTAATTACTAATAACATTTTTGGTATCTTTTTATATATGTATTGGACTGTGTTGTCTTCGAATAAATAAATAATTATTAGTATATATAGTGAAACGCGTATACTGCTTTCCTCTCATAAAATGTAGAGGCCCGAGCATAGCAGTGCGTTATGGACTGATATTATTATTTACATCTGTAATGTGATAAGACGATTCCATTATCTATTTATTTAGCCAAGAGAAACCACAAAAATTGCTCGAGCGAACAACACACGACTGAACGATTTTTCAATTTCGCTTATAACTTGTTTAAGGGGAAAATACTTATTTTTCATCCCCCAAGTAGGTGCGGCCCCTCGAAACTTCAAAAGAGGGGGCATGAAACACCCGCTTGTTAACAAACTTTTACCTATCTACATTTTTATTTAAGTTCAAAAAAATCACCCTCTACATTCAATTTTTACCTAGCAAATTAATTAGTGAACACGTTTACGATGATTTCTTCATTAATTATTTCGCTCAGTTATTTTGAAAACAATGCTGTCTACGTCACAAGTTGTTATATAAATAGGTGTATCTAAAATAGCTTGAGGCTTGTAACAACACCAATGTCTTTCAAAATTTGGGAGGAACAAGAACTGTCAGGTGGTAGGGCATTTGCCCGACTGGATGGCTACCACCCATGGTCTAACCTATGTCGCCATAACAACCTTGAGTTGTGTTCCGGCATTAGTGACCAGGTTCCAGTTTCCCTTAAGAGAGCAGCCGCGCATTTGTAGCACCTTTGGTGTTGCAAATGTCCATAAGCGATGGTAACCGCTTTACATCTAGTGGGCCGTCTCCCTGTCTGCTGAACTCCTGCAAAAAAAGAACAAAGTATCGCTATTAATTTTCATAATAAGCAGTCGGTGGTCAAGTATAGCGTCACGCCGGAAACAAAAAATCATTATGATTTCGTATATAAAGAATAATTTTTGTGAAAAAGACATCTTGTCTGAACCAAATTTTTAAAGTGAACATTTGTAATTTGTTAAATTAAGATATTGTTATATGCGCATTAATCATATAGCGAGGTAGATAAATAACACTTTAATGTACACCAGTACAAAAACTTACGAACTATTAATATTTTATTTGAGTACAAACAGCGGTCTTAGCGCTAAAAAGTGACCACTTCCAGACAACCCAGTATACATAATTATTGTACGATTACTTACATTTGAATGATGAATATATAACTACACTATATATGCAAATACATACATAAGTTGTATACAATAAAATACAGCTATTTAAACATAAACATATAGCTATATGCAATATAATACAAAATAGATATAATTATATATCATTAATATTGCAGATAGTATCTCCTGACCAGGTTCTTAAATGTTAATAGAGATGTTTAGATATTATATTAAATTAAACTCTATTTTGATTTCTGAACGTGTATTTTGTAAATTCACAGCATTTATACTGTTTTAGATTTTTAAAGATAATTTTGTGTTATTTATGGTAGACGTCTGGAAGGCGACTGACATGTATGATTTATAATAATAGTGCTTAACTAGAAATGAAATAAGGTTGTAATGAATTTAAATATTTTGTTCATCGCAAACAAGAGATTTTACTTATGCATATTATTATGTATATGTAAATGCTATGAACTTATCTCTTCTAAAGGTTTAGGTAGATCCTTAATCAATAGTTAATACTACTTCCTACCCCAGGTCCCGGTCGAAGGGGAAGACCCAAGAAATGTTGACTTGACGTTGTGAAGGATGACACGCGTACCAATGGTCTCCCAGGATGCAAAACGGGGGATGCAGAAGACCGCGCGAAGTGGAGTAGAAAAGCTAGTAGCGTCACAGTGAACGCAACCGAGATTTAACGCTCGGATGATGATGACTACTTCCTAATCTATGTACACATACATGTATACCCCTACCTACACAGATTCACAACCTATTCCCGATATTATAATGTGAAGCAATAAGAAAATTCTAGCAAATATTTTTTTCTTCGCGATCATAATTAGAATATATTATACACACCTTTCCTTCATACAGTCTCACGTTTTATCAGTCTATTATTTTGAAAAAATATTTCTTACAAAAACATTAATACAAAACACATCTAGCGTACAGAGTTAAGTGGTAAACATTAAAAAACTGAACCCTTTAAAAAACACAAATCTCACGATTAATATTCCATTCACACACCGGTTGAAATGCAGATTAAAAAGAGCAAAAAAATTTGTCACAAAAAACTTTACTCACACTTTTGAGGGTTGAAGCTACTTGTAACTTGTGCCTCTATAAGAAACTTTTTTTACCTGCTCCATAATTGATGGATCGATTATGTATTGTTAAGAATCGATTGAAAAAGCGTCAATGGCTTTATGGTGGTGGCACGTGTCAATATATTATAAAAAATAGAAGATGAGAAACGAAATCGATTTTAACAATTGATTTGTGTAACAGGTAGCTTTGACAGATGAATAGTGTGAAATTGTTGTTGTTATAAGTATAACTTTATTGGTTCGATGAATTTAAACTCGCTATTATTAAATATTTTTTGTTTCGACGTTTCGGCCACTTTTCTAAAGACCAACATGTCAAGTGTCAATGAGTAATGTTAAAGTTATTATTTATCCGAACATCAACTACCAAATCTCTACCCACTGTGAGCTCTTTCTCGATGCACCGGAACATGGCCCAACTTGATTGATAATTTTCTTTTTTTATTTTACCTCCCACCCCCTTTAATGGTATATCAAAATATTTTGAGTTAGGCATGTTGCTGGAGGGTTTCTTGCGCTGCTTCTTCTCTTGAATTAGTCTCCCATAGAGTAAATATAATAACAACCACATATACCGTCTTAGTTTGCCTGACAATGCTGGTATAGAGTGTATGTCTCTAAATATAGTTACATATGAGTCTGTAAGACATTTAAGGGCTGGTTTTTAATAAATACTTCAACCAGGTCACTCACCTTACTATCTAATATATAAAATTCTCGTGTCACAGTTTTCGTTGCCATACTCCTCCGAAACGGCTTGACCGATTTTGATTAAATTTTTTGTGCTTATCCGGTATCTATGAGAATCGGCCAACATCTATTTTTCATCCCCCTAAATGTTAGGGGTAGTCCACCCCTAAATTTTTTATTTTATTTTTTAGACGAAATTTTTAATTTCTATTTTTTTATGTTACAGCATTAAAAGATACATACACCCCTAAATTTTCAACCCTCTACGATCAACCCCTATTTTTTACCGGGCAGGACGACGTCTGCCGGGACAGCTAGTTAACTATAATATAAGCAACTGTACAGAATGGTGCCTGTAGATGTCAGTTTGTGCTGATTCGTTATTTTAAGTTAAATTTAAGTCGTTTAAATTATTACAATTCAACTCAATAGATGACAGCGTGCGCAATGAATTACGTAAGAACAAGGAAACGAAGCAAAATGGCCGCGGATCATCTCGCGCGCGGTAAGCTTCACACCGCGCGCTGTACAAACGCGTGCATTCGCATCACTCATTTTACCATAAAGCCATCATTACAATAAAAAAATATAATATATAATTACATCGCTCACAGTGCCCTCGTCGTCTTTCCACGACAGCAGCATTCGCCATCGGCTGCACGTTCATCCTCACTTCCTGAAGCCGGTTTGCTCGTGTACATAACTGTTCTTGAGATCGTTTCTCATGCGCACTATGGAAATTTAGATTTAGCTGACGTTTTCCCACACCATTACGATATGGAAATTTTCATAAAGGGATTGACATATTCACGTGGAAAAATACCAAAAAAGGTCTCCTAAAAGTCTTTCAAGGCATGGTTGGGTTTAACATATCTGGTGTGGCATATGCCCATAGGCGACTCCACTGCTGTATTCCAGATATAATAGCAAATTGTGACACGAAAGGTGAAAGTAACCTATTTAGGTATTTAGGTACGAGATGGTTATGTGCACGAGAATAGCGAAGTTGCTAATAATACGAGTACCTAAATAGGCCTTTCACCCGAGGTTAACAATCTGCTTTTCATTTTGAATACGTGGAAAATAAATAAAAACTGATATTAAACAAACTAACTTCTAAAATGAAATCAGGCGTTAAATCCACATCCAAATCTGAAGAACTCGTTTAATACGTCACATATGAAACGTCAAGATTTTTTTCTGTGGCATTTTACCAAGCAGTGTTTTTTTGTCACTAAATATTTAGCTAAAGTTTATGTAAATTAAATAATAATTAAAAAGTAATGCGTAAATATAAAATGCTATTACAAAATTGTTCATATTCTTTTATTATAATTTATGCCGCGATTTAACAGTGGCTGTAAAAAAAGTTGGAAATGAGTCGCAACTATTATCTATGGTTCGCATATTTCACTAATTTTTTTTTGGAGTTTTTGGCGCGAACTGATAGGAGATGTTGTGCTGTGCAGTTTTATTTTCTAAAGATGTGTTAAATACACTCTAAAATTAACAATAGTTGTAGGATATTAATAGTTTTTGAGTTGCAATTATGTGTTTTATGAGAAATGTGAACTGTATAGTCAAATGTGGCCTTTTGAGTTGCCACAAGAACTCCGTTGAATGGCACCAGCTGATAACCTACAGTTCAGCTGTGCTACACATAGGCTTAAGAAAATGAAGAAACTATATTGTAAACTAAGATCTGGCTTAAAGACCTAGCTGCCAAGCCATAAACCTAAATAAAAAACTACATTTTTTGGCAGCAGAAAGAATCGATTCTCGGGGATGAAAAGTGCTGTTTTTATCGCTGTGATTAGGCGACTCCAGGCGTTATTTCACGATATGAGTAATGAAATGTTACCTGTGATGGGTGTCATTAGATCGCTGACGATTTATTTGACTTTCTCTAATTCAATCCAGTCAATTGCTTAAATATCGGCCGTATCTGTTTATCTTTGATATACCTAAGTAATTCGTACGTGCAATACCCGTACCGCTGAGTGTAACCTTGCATAGGCTTACGAACCTAGCGGTTAAACCGGTTGTGTGAGCTTGAATTTCATTGCAACTGTTCTAGGGTTCCTAAAAAAATTGCCCTTATCTTTAAGCCATTATATGGCAGACGGACTTTTTTGGAAAAAGCTCCTTGGCAGCCCCTTTGTTATAGCAAAATGTCCATAGGCGACAGTAACCACCTCCCGTGAAGTGGGCTGTCATTATAATGACGATGGTGGTATGTATAATAAATAATACAATTTGTTACATTGTAGTAATAAATATATAAATGCAGCATATGCAGATGTTTTATATATTAAATAGATATATACTTAATATAGATTACATACAAATACATATCTCACAACATCACACTCTCTCTCTCTCTTTGACTCACTCACTCATTTTTTAAGTTTCTGTCACATAAAGTCAATACAAAAAATATATGTCGCAGAACGGCCTCATTCTCACGACATCTCCTTTAGTTATTGCAGGTTTAGTGGACGTCATCAGGATAAAATGCGAGTATAAAACACAATAGCCACGGTTTATATACTTTTAATTTAGATTCTATCAAGATTTTGACATAGTTTAGACCGAGCAGCGGGTTCAGGGCACCCGCTCATACTTCCAACTACAATACTTTCTTTCAAAATACTCTAAGGTCCAACTCGACCTGCTGCCACCAACCAAATGTGCCACAAAAACTCCTCAGTCTACCGAAGTAGATACTACTCAAAGTATAGAGGGCGTCCTTGACCCCGCTCAAGGCATGCTCTGCTCTGATTGGTCGTTTATTAAATTACAATATTCATAACTTTTATTAGGTTAGAACGATCTTTAAGTTATAGAAACATTTAACAAATCAAATTAAATTAAATTCAGAATTTTAGAAGTAATTAAAATGTAAACAAATGATATTGTGCGTTATACATCCCATTATAGCTTCCGTCCGACATATATTTGAATAGAACCCTTCCCACAAATAAATACAGTCATACGACGACATCTTTTTTCTGAACCGTTCTTACTTTGCACTCGTAGGGGTTTTCAAGGAGTTAAGAACTAAGTAGTATTTTAATGTGATTTCTACAATTCTCCTGTCTTTTTGTTGCTCATATAATTAATTACATAACATACATACATAACTTCACGCTAGGTCCCTTGCGGGGTAGGCACGAACGACAGAGCGCCATTCAGGCTTATTCTTACACACCTCACTTGCTTCTTTGACATTCATAGCTCTTGTCATGCACGCTCGTCTGTTCTTAAGGCTCCTGACATCATAATTAATTACTCAAAGATGATAATAATCTTTGACTTTATAATCAATTTCTTCAAATGTATAAATTTGTTTATAATTTAATAATTTTGCGTGGTTTAGCGTCAGTCAAATGGCATTACATGGGTCCGAATTCACATACGATCTAAATCTATCGATCGTTATAATTCTTAAAATTCATAATCGATCTATACTGGCCATATCTTGCATTTTTTTTTTGCTTTCCTTATTTTCTTTTGACAACATTATTTACATTCATTAACTTTTTATAATATTTCTACTTGACATATGCATAATATTGACATTAATTAATTAAATTACTAGGAATTGACATTTAAATTGTAAATGCTGTGCACTCCTCTAATGGGTCCACACATCAGAACCTTTGTAGTGAATGATATGTAATGTAACCATAATGTGTGTGCTGTTGGTGTGCCTAAATAAATAAATAAATACATCCACGAGTATGTAAATGATGAAATATTAATCAATTTTTACAAGCACCATCACATTTTCATAAATTATATTTTGACATTTACTGTCTATGTTCTTTTTATATTATTTATATGCAAGGTTAATTGTATCTCCAAAATATTTAAATGACCAACCTTTAAATCAAATTAAATAAACTTTGTTTATTTAAATTTAATATTAAAACTTGAAAGCATTTGCATAGTTCGAATTAAGCACAAATGGGATCAAATCAGTTATTACTAATAAATCTAAGGTAGGACAGAATGGAGTAATTGCGGACATTGAATCGAAAATTTAATACTACTCGTAATATAAAATGAGAGTTAGTTACAAAAAAATATATTACTATATGTTACGTCGCTATTAATTAAATAAAATTATAAGTTTGAACATTATTAAGGTCTGTTGTTAAAGACTATACTTCTATAATCACAGATTTCGCCAAGGCTACACTGTTAATTTGACTTTAACAATAAACAAAAGAGTATATATGCGTGCGTGAGTCAAATACATGATTGTGTGTGTATTTTTTTATTGATTTAATGTATTTTTTATGCATATTAGCATTCTGTACTTCTTCTCTATATAAACGATAAGTGTGCGAAATTTCATACTCCTCCGGCATATCTAATCTGATAAACGTATATATAAAAACGATGTGCATATCACGTAGACGATAAGAGTTTTGTATATATAGTTTGAGAACAACTTCTCGTCATCTTTTTTTGTATTATCCTCTTCAGCGTCCTCTTGGTCGAAGAAGTCGAAGATCAATTCTGCTTAGATATACGATAACACACCAGAATAGACGGTATGGACTGCTTTGCCTGCCGTTGTAGTGAATACTAAGCTATAATTTATATAAAAAAACTGACAAAAATAACTCAAATGAAACCAAGACACTGGTCTAAAGATTTTTATAAGAAATAATAATTATCCAATCCTCAATCTCCGTCCGTTTACAACCTGTCGATCTGGCAAACAAATTAACTCGGCACGTCGTAAAAACCGAAAGTTGACTAAATTATACCTCCCGGGGAGAGTTGAACATCAAAAAAGCGACCTTAAAGAGATAACGTTCGTTTAAAAATAATCTCGGACGGTTAGCGAAATGAGATATTCGGAGATGTCGTAAAACTGCCCGACTTGCCTACCAACTGGCTTGCTCGAAAACGTGAACGATTTTTTTCTCTAAAAACATTTTTTTAGTTCCAAGGTATCACTGATATCAATGATCTTATTAAGCTCACTAGGTAAGGTTCTAAAGAATTAAACACACGTTTCAAAAAGAAAAAAAACATTTTAAAACTAAATAATGAGAGAATAAGTTGGAAAGAAAAGAAGATCAATGAAGAAATTCTGTATAGAAGAAGAAGGGGGAATATTTTTGGCCATTTGCCATTAATCGAAGGCGAAGTGGAAGCAAGGAGAAGGAAGTGAAGACCAAGGCGAGCATTCATAGATCGAATAAAAGAAAAAGTGGGTGTCGTGTCTTGCATAGAAGTAAAACAACTGGCCCATAATAGAGAAGATTGGAAGAGGCTCCACCGACAAGAGCACAGCTCTTAATGATAAATGAATGAGTGAAAAAAATACTAAATAATAACAAACATGGAGATGTGTTCCATATTGCTCTAACTAGAGCAATATAGAACCTATTTCCAGCAATATGCGGAACTCAACAGATTGCTGGTTAAATCAGCCAGTTTTGGCATTCCGCTATTTCACGCACAAAGGCAATGTAACAAAAGATGAATGATGAAACAAAAATACAACTACACTAAAATACTACTTATAACTTAAATATTTATAGGCACAGAAAATGATATGAGTTCAAATCCTGACTGGGAAACATGTTTCCATCACAGTTGGGCCATCATCCTGTGTGCTGTGCTTCAGCAATAATAAAACCGCCTTCGCCAAGTGCCAGTAGATACGATACTCCCAAGAATGTAATGTATGTATCACCCCAAAAGTTCTCATATACAACATAACATTATATAATAAGCACAATCATCAAAACACAAAAGCAAAACCATCCCCCAAATCAATATTATTTATATACCAATATAGGTAGAACAAATAAAAACTCAAAAACGTGGGGTGAGGGAAGAAAAAAACTTGAGGGTGGAACCGTACCCCAGGCAGGATTTTTTTCACTTATTTCGCAGCAAGGGGTCTGATCACAATGACGGTTCAATAGTACATCTTTATGTGCTTATTTATTGCTTCATTTTGGTAGCATATAATTTAGCACGCGGGGTTTGTAGTACTTAGTATGTTCACAATTTCAACACCAGGCATTGTAATAAACTGATATTGCCATCTTTTAGGTTACAAAAAGTATTGTCTTCTTTCTTGGGGGTTGGTATTCGCTTCTTTAATAAGATTCCGAGTGAAATGTTAGATCTGCCCTTCACTAAATTCAAAACCAAATTAAAAAAGTATCTTGCTTAAAAAAGGATACTACACTATTGAAGAATTTTTAAATGACAAAACCTCATTTACATAGCAGCTCGCTCCAACCTCTTATACTGTGTTTTGTACAAGTGTAACGTTTTTGTCTTGCCGTATTTGTAAGGAATATATGGAAATAGGTTGAAAAAGAAAAATTTAGTACGGTATATCTTTATATTTATAACTATAATAATATTTTCTATCCTTTTATTGCGTTCTGTCTTATTGAATATGCACTGTTTGCTACAACTCGATTATCCAAAAGTCATTCTGTAACATAATTCTGTATAAAACTTAAAAAAAAGTACTTAAATATAAATGAACAACTAATATAAAAAAAAACAATTTTTAGCTAGACGTTTTGCTGGGGAGTTTCTTGCCGCTTCTTCTCTTTAACAGCAATAACACGTTGCGAAGCGGTGTACATAGACTAGGAAGTAAAATAAAATTTTAACCTATATGTATGACCTTCAAAAAGTGTTCTCCAGTGGAACTTATTTTGAATAAAAACTTTTGAATTTTGAATTTTTTTTAAATTTAGTACTACTAGAATCCGTTTATAAAAGTGGTAAACACATACTAAGCGGACATCATACAAAACACAAAGCATATACATGATAAGTAAATTATTGTTATACTAGCTGACGCGGCAAACCTCGTACTGCCTCAGAATCATTTCTAACTTCTTTATTATGTTCCAAGCATTTTTTTATATTTACTAACTTTTTAAACCTTCTCTGGACTTTCACAAATAATTCCAAACAAAAATTACCCAAATCAGTCTAGCCGTTCTCGAGTTTTAGCGAGATTAACGAACAGCAATTGAATTTTAAATATATACTTATATATGATAATTATTAACACATTTTGTTGTAGACATCATTAACCATATGAGCTGCAAGAACTGAGTATCACTGTTATTTCTGTAGAAGAGTTGTTTTGATCGAAATCAAGGCATTTGATCATCTGATGCACAACATTTTATCTAAAATTGATATCATTGTCACTACAGCCGAACATAACTTAATAAAATAGGTCATAATAAGCGACATGCCCCTATAAGCGAGGCCATTATATCTGACTTTGTTGTGAAGATTTTTATATGAAAACCAAACTAAGCTGTGTAATAACTTCATACCAATGGTCACCTAGTGGTCGAAATTCGACCATAATCAATTGAATTATAAGTTTGAACATTAGTAAGGTTCGGTTGTCAAAGAATATACTTCTATAATCACAGATTTCTACAAGGCTACACTGTCAATTTGTTTTTAACATAAAACAAAAGACTCTATAATCTTAACTATATGCGTGTGTCAAATACATGGTAGTGTGTGTAATATTTTTTTAATTTATTTAATGTGTTTTATGTATTATTACAAAACAATGCATTCTGCACTTCTTATCTATATAAACTACTAGCTGTCCTGGCAGACGTTGTCCTGCCCTGAAGAAATAAAATTTAGAACCCGATCTCAGCGCCACCTACCAGTTCCAACGGTATAAAAACTATCCTATCTTTCAAGTTGGATCAAACTGCACACGGTGTGCAAATTTGAATAAAATCGGTTGAGTAGTTTAGGAATCCATCGCTGACAAACATCGTGACAGGAGATTTATATATATAAGATAAGCGTGCGAAAATTCACACCCCTCCGTCCATTTCCAATTTATATATTGATAGATTTTATTCCATACATTGAATATTCAAAGTTCTAATATTACTAAATACGCAGTAATAAATTAAGCCACGTACGTGACTTAACAGATTAGAACCTACACCATTGTAACGAAACGTGGATTTTGGAACCGCAAAGCAGCGTCGACATCAATTAACGTATATTTAATTAATCTTCCCATTGCTAACTGTGCAAGAATAAATTATCTACGGACGTGACGTAACAGGTTGGAACCTTGATCATTGTAATAAAATCCGGATGCTTAGGTAAACCAGAAAGCAGTGACAACTTCAGTTAAGGCGTTTTTGATTACTCTTCCTATTGCTAACAACAACAGACAGATTGGAACCTTGATCATTACAATAAAATCCGGATGCTTAAACCAAAAAGCAGTAACGACTTAAATTAAGACGTTTTTTATTAATCTTCCTATTGCTAACTATGCAGGAATAAATTATCCACGGACGTGACGTAACAGGTTGGAACCTTGATCATTGCAATAAAATCCAGATGCTTAAATCAGAAAGCAGTGACAACTTCAATTAAGGTGTTTTTAATTAATATTCCTGTTGCTATCTATGCAAGAATTTATTATCCATGTACGTGACGCAACAGATTGGAACTTTGATCAATGCAATAAAATGGTGATGCTTAAACCAGAAAGCAGTAACGACTTAAATTAAGGCGTTTTTAATTAATCTTCCTATTGATAACTATGCAGGAATAAATTATCCACATACATGACGTAACAGATTGGAACCTTGATCATTACAATAAAATCCGGATGCTTAAACCAAAAAGCAGTAACGACTTAAATTAAGACGTTTTTTATTAATCTTCCTATTGCTAACTATGCAGGAATAAATTATCCACGGACGTGACGTAACAGGTTGGAACCTTGATCATTGCAATAAAATCCAGATGCTTAAACCAGAAAGCAGTGACAACTTCAAGTAAGGGGTTTTTAATTAATCTTCCTATTAATAACTATGAAGGAATAAATTATCCACGTACGTGACGTAATAGATTGGAACCTTGATCATAAAAATAAAATCCTTACTCGGAAACCAGAAAGCAGTGACAAGTTCAATTAAGGCGTTTTTAATTAATCTTCCTATTGCTTACTATGCAAGAGTAAATTATCCACATACGTGACGTAACAGATTGGAACCTTGATCATTACAATAAAATCCGGATGCTTCAATCAGAAGGCAGTGACGACTACATTTAAGGCGTTTTTAATTAATCTTCCTATTGCTAACTATGCAGGAATAAATTAATCCACCATTGTTATTAGTTAGTGTTTAATTAGTTTTCTTATATTACGAGTACGTTCACTTTTAGGCTGTTACGTTCAACTGGCCGTGAAGAGGCGTGGTTACACCATTAACATTAGAATTTAAATTAAAAAATTGGTATTGGCGCGTTTAGCCTGTGGGTGGGTAATTAGATCGTCGGTGTGATAAGAACATTAATATTATCAAAGGCAAAAATAGTGGGGAGCGCGGGAAAATTAGTGGATGACTCATTTAAGGTGTGCCCAAGGTGTGTTTGGCGTGGTTATAATTAGTTAAACTTACAATGGCTGCTTTTGGTTAAAAATACCTACTAGTTCAAGTCATGTCTTTTTTTGAGATTATGACTTGGCAACTAAGCTTCTAAGTCATTCTTATATTCTGAATTAGGACTGAGACAGATATTTTTAATTGAAAAGAACCAACAACGTATATTAATAATACTAAGAAACGAAACAAAACGTACTTTAAATGTAGGGCTAATAACAAGTTTTAATATATTATTGTTTGGAAATTTTAGATAATATTTTATATAAGATATTGTGTTAAATATTATACTGAAAGTTTTATATGTAATAAAATAAACCGATCAAAGTATAAATCTGTCGCGTCTGCCAACATGAAAATAAAATGTAGTTAATTATAATTCAAAATGTCTCAATTGTATATAGACGGTATTGTCTATATACAATTGAGACATTTTGAATTATAATCTACATATTTACCACATCATATTATGGATAATTATTGTTATAATGAAGGTAAATTATGGTAAACTACTCTAAACATGACAGGCGCTAATCCCAGAAAAAATAATAATATAACATTATTATTCAATTAAGGAAATGGCCGATTGAACCGGTTAAAAATAAGAGGGTACATTACAAAATTAATTATTAACTTTAAAAAGAAACACGACAAGAACAAGTATGCTACTTAATAACTGTAACATTATATCACAACAACTATATGAAGGTAGTGTCTGTATATATATCTACAAGTAAATTAAATATCATATACATAATTATATGGCTAATATAAGACATACAAAGTATGCGAGATACTGTAAAAATTCCATTTTGACCTTTGGGTATGGGAATCTTAAAAAGTAGAAACCACCGTACGAGTTAAAAAAATCTTACCGCACTTCCATCAAAATCGACATGGGGGTGGCATGTCGTTATAAAGATGGCGGCTTGGCTCTTAGCACCCTATTTTTGTGTACTTCCCACCCCCGCAGTTACCACTCTGCCCCTTAATACAGTTCCTTAGGGCGACCATGCCTCCCGAAAAATTAGGACCAGTTCTCTTTTTTATTCTAATTAAACATATAAGTTTTAATTTAGAATTAATTTTATTAAAAAATTGCTTAAAAGAAAATGTTAGTATTAATAAAAAATAATTAATGAATGACTCAAAACCCGTTATTGTTCACCATAAAGTTAAATCTAGACATTTAATATAGATGTATTTGCTTTGGGACTTAGAGCTTCCTTATCACAGCGATCTCTTCCAGACAACCTGGTGTACAAGGACAGTAAAAGAAAATTTAAACAATGTTTGGTGGTGTGCCTAAAAGAAAAAGTAATACAATTTTAATTAACTACTATTGAAAAAAAATACTACTGATACATGTACATAATTAAATATATTATAATAATATAAATTACACATACAACACAACATTTTATAAACCAACTAGCCGTTCCCGCCCGCTTCGCCCGGCGAATGACAAACAAACAAACAAATTGAAAAAACATGGAAAAATATATAGCCTATAACTATCTACGATTAATTCCGCGTCGAATGGTTGTGGTTTCATGCTGATCGGTCCAGTAGTTTTCGAGTTTACCTCGGACAAAGAAAACAAACTTTGCTTATATATATATATAGATAGACTAGCCGTTCCCGCCCGCTTCGCCCGGCGAATAACAAACAAAGAAACAAATTGAGAAAACATGGAAAAATATATAGCCTATAACTATCTACGATTAATTCCGCGTCGAATGGTTGTGGTTTCATGCTGATCGGTCCAGTAGTTTTCGAGTTTACCTCGGACAAAGTAAACAAACTTTACTTATATATATAGATAGATAGATAATGGTCAGTGTTCAAGTATTGAAATCGATTTAACTTGTCTGGTTCTCGAGGGAAGGAACATCCACAGGCAACTTTCACGGCAAAAAATTTCTTATTAAGGACAAACTGTGATTGGGTATTGTATGTTTATGTATGTCTAAAAATACTGTTGACTGTATATGGATGAAATTGCCACAGGAAATTTATTATGCACGACACCTTATTGTAGTGTTGTGAAATTGCAACCAAAAGATTAGGTGTGGCTACCATTTATGTTAGTAAGGTGTGAAAAAGTTCAGTGAATAATTAAACACCGACATGTCGTAAGACAGGTCTTAAAATATTATGCTGATATTCCTTAAAAAAATTCTTAGTGAAATCAGATAGCGTAACTCTAATTTATATTGTGTAATAAGCTGAAAATATTAAAATAAAATTAGAAACAGTTTTCAATAATAACTCATTTAAACACGATACATAACATGCACTTTCTGTTCTGTTGTAAAATAGGAAAAACAATACACGTCCACTGCTCTAAGCGTTCTTTAGTATAATGCACTTGCCTGTTTTCTTATAGCGAACGCTGGTAATTGAATATTTGAAATATTTAAAATCGAGGAGGGTATGACATTTTGTGCTATGATAAAAATCGTGTTAGTTAATTTGAGTGTCAAATACCAAATTTAAAAAAAAATTTGAAAATATCCTAATTATACATAGAAAATCACACAGAGACAATTAAAAGAGGCAAATTTTAGTGGCTTCATAGACTCTTTCAGCGCGTTTCGAAATCGATTGAAATAGACGTAGCTTATTTTTCATTTGTAAAACTGGGCTCCGCATGTGTCTAATATTTTCTGATGGTTATAAATGGTGTAAGAGCAGAACATACATAATTTAATAATTTAAATTTTCTAAAACAAAAGTCTCGCACAAAAAGAAGGAATATGGTCACAATACTATGACCCCCTATCCCCGCTAACCCCTTTGTCCCCTGAGTCCCCCTCGATTGCATTTGATCCCCTTCTATTTAATGCATTTGGCCTCAGTCGTATGCAAAAGTGCAAGTCCTTGTTTTACTTAGACTTGTAAGTTGGCAATGTAAGTTAATTGGTAGGCAGTAATTTATTCATATTTTATGTTGAGTTGAGATATTTAACAATGCTCATATAACGAATACGTTCGAATGGAAATACGTTCCTGTCATCAGTGCTGATAACCGGCTATCTTCACCTCTTGGGTATTTCTTTGACTCCAACTCTCAATTTTGGCTCATACATTATTTTAAAGAATAAACAGTATTAAGCCTATAAGGGGTCATTCAAAAATTACGTCACACGAATTTCATGATTTTCAAACCCTTCCCCCTCTCCATGTCACAGCTGGTCATATTCGTGTTGTATTGTAATTTTTAGATGAAGAAAACAGTTTCGTAATTGACTTAAATGTATTAGATTTTGAAATGGTACCTATGTCACGACATTTAGGACCACTCCCTTCCCTTATTACACATCGTAGATCCTGCAATTGACGTGTGACGTAATTAATACAAAAAACCCAATAAAACTGTACTTTTTATCATCATAATTTTTAATTGTTAAATGCAAAACTTTCTCAACCATAGTGCTAATATAAGCCCTAGAAGTTTCCAATACTATGCATACATCGATCAACTGCATTTCACCATCTCCAAGGAACCCCAACTAAAGTATTTTCTATTTTTAAGGGAAAAGCACTCATTAAAATCCTAATGTTATATTTTAAAAATTTCATAACAAATATTCTGAATCTTTTTAGTTACTCAATATTTGTATTTATTATTAAAATGTAAGTAGTTCGTACTATATGTTACGTATACCACTATCGCCATTATTATCTCAATACATTCCTGGGGTTGTCTGGAAGGGATCGCTTTTTAGCGATAAGACCGCCCTTTGTACATAAGTAGATATAATTTTAGTCTTTAAGTTCATGTTTGTATTGGTGTACAATAAAGTGTTATCTATCTATCTATTTTTTCATGAAATTTTAGAAACATAGTATTAAGACATTAATGAGTGCTTTTCTCTAAGTTAGCGTAGTATCCCTTGCAGGAGTCGATTTATGATAAATATTTTTTTTACAAAAAACCTTGATTCTCCAGGCCGAGATGCAGTCTTCAAAAAGGTTGTGGTCACAGCCACTCAAAAATCGGCCAAGTGCGAGTCGGCATATGAACTCACTCATGTTCGATATAGTGATTCCTACAAGAAGCATATTCGCCAAATATACGCCCTGAACAAAATTTTTTATTTTAATTTTAAATTAGTTGATATCTGCGCTCTCAGCGTATAGTTATCTCTTTTTCCAGTACAAGTGTTCATCTGTCAAAATGAAACAGATAATATGTTCTCAAAAATGTAACGTAACCTGTCACCAGCATATCGCTTTAACTAATTCGCTGCGTTACGAATCATCATTTTTTTTTGTTTTTTTTTACTACTGGTTCCAACTGTAAAACCAAACCTTCCGGGGACCCACTCAAAAATTATCAAAATCGGTTATGGAGATTAGAAGGATTGAACCCGATTCCAGCACCACCTACCTGCTTCCAATTGTTAAGCTAAAGTAATCTAAACCGTTCTGGCACTCAAGCACAAACAAATAATTTCATGAAAATCGGTATCATTTTTATTTGTATCAAAGATTAGAGCATTGAATACGAGTATAATATCATTATCATATCGACCTGAATAAACCGTGAAAGTGTGATGCTACAAGTCTATTAGGGTTCTGGGCAATTGCCCATCATGCCCACAATGGTGCATCCGCGCTTGTCAGTCTTTGGCTCAAGTGGCAGCCAAAACCTGGGTATACTTTTAACGGTTAGGCGGTACTTTACTCCAGTGAGCGGTGTGATTAGATTATTATAGGCATTAATTGAAGTTTTCTATAAAAACATGATGGAATTGGTGACCCCACCTATTTATAGTTGCAGAGTATGTTGCGTATGAACCAATTTTTTTTCCAATGTGTGCTCGTGTTACGTGTTACGTTTTCCATTAGGCGACTAAATTGTAACGGTCTTATTTATATTGAGTTAAATTAGTTCGATAGCTTCTTTAAGAACACTAAAGAAGCGTTCATATCAACTCCAACTCTTACTCATATTCATGAATAAGAGATTAGTTTTATGTTGGTATAAATATCCATAGCGGAAATAACCATATGCGACTCTAACACGCACGCTGGCACTTAATATAAATAATATAATCAACAAATTAATTATAAAAATAATAATAAAACATAATAAGATTTAAAAAAATAAAATTATCTCTAATATTTGACAGTGACAAATATGTGCGTGCTGCCTTAATATTTGATAGCATGGTATCAGTTATTTTTTGATCCTTAATTGTGTACCCTTTAGTTTTATTTAGCGACTAGAACGTGCCAGCAAAACTTCGTTCGCGTTGTTGCCATGACAACCGTGTATTTGTTGTGACTTTAATGGCGGCACCGTTTTCGCTATATTCATTTATCCCACGAAACTGACGTCGTTTAGCGAAATAAAACGTATCCTAATTGTTGAACCGGGATATAATCTAGCTTTGGGTTGAATTTCATTTAAATCAGTTCATTAGTTTTCACGTGACACTCGAACAGACATACAATAATTCAGGACAATCGAATTTCTGTTAGTTAACAATACGAGCTAGGTAGATTAAATCAGCGATTTCCCGGTGCTGTGCGAGATTCAGGAAATAGTGATTCTTGCATGATATAGTAAAATCTTTTAATTTGGAGTTGGTCCTATAATTTAGATATTCATTATTTATTTTAATAATCGGATCAAATAATTTACACCATGTCAATATGAAGCACTGTTTCCTTCGAATTTGATTTAATCGTCTGTATCAATGTAAATCAGCTTTATAAGTAACATAGACTGGTAAAGAGTGTATACAATTCATAATAATTATTTATCAAAACCGGGAATATTGGTTTTGACGTAATCTTGATAAATAATAAGATGGATGTGACAATGCGCCGCCTATCGCGTAAGTTGACATGACCGATAGTCCTGGTGCTAGTCGCCTTTATTAGCAAAGCAGATAGTGTTTATTAATGATCGTTGATGCTTCCACCATGATCAATGATAGCTATGCAAATATGCAGCACATCTCTAACTAGATTGTTAATTTATCAAAATATTTTAGTGCATCGAAAGTGTTTGAAATTTTCATCTATATGACATATGGATGCATTTAAATGAAAACAAAATATTTCGCTTCTTTGCTTCCCTTCGTTATTAGATAGATAGATAACACTTTATTGCACACCAAAATGTACAATTACAAAAACAGACCATGTTTACAATATTTTCTAGGCAATACAACAGGCGGCCTTATCGCTCAAAGCGATCTCTTCCGGGCAACCTAAATAACAGAGATTTAATCAGCCGAAATAGGTGGTGCAGGAGAAAGGCAATAGATACACAATACAACAAGACTCAAACTAATTTAAGAAATAAATATACAAATATATACATATATACATAGTCATATATATACATACATGCATAACTTCACGCCAGGTCCCTTGCGGGGTAGGCACGAACCACAGAGCACCATACAGGCTTATTCTTACACACCTCACTTGCTTCTTTGACATTCATAGCTCTTGTCATGCACGCTCGTCTGTTCTTAAGGCTCCTGACACCACCATCATATACAATAAGACATAAGTTATTATAATAAATAAATGTCTTAGCATGATTATATTAGGTAAATCAGAAATAGCTATTTGTAAACAAATTGTGTTTTCTGAGTAAATTTTTAAATGTTAGTAAGGATTTGGCCTCTCTGACAGTAAGAGGCGTTATTATTTATTTAATAAATTATATTTTTTTAATGCATGGGTTCAGTAGACAGGCCCAGGCCCACCTAATGGATAGTTACCATCGCCTATGGAAATTTGCAAGACAAAAAGTGCTACAAATGCGCTGTTGTTCTCTTAATGGAGACTGGAACCTGGTCATTAATGCCGGAAACATAACTCAAAGTTATTGTGGCGACATACTTCAGACCAGGGGTGGCAGCCATCCAGACGAGTAAATACTCTATCACCTGGCTGGAATTTTTTCGCCTCTTACGACAAGCCGCCCGGCCAGGCAATTGTACTCTTTCTCCGTTCCTGCATGGATAAGTAGATACATTTTATAAGTATTTCCTAACTTTTAAAAAATCAAATTAAGATTAATTACATATATGTTTTTTATATCTATTGTAGACTGATTCAAAAAAGTTATTCGTTTCGATACAATATTTTTTTGGAAATTAAAAAACTTTGCTAAAACTTCAATTTTCAAGATAAGATATTATTAAAGCAAAGAGGCGATATATACAGCCAAAAGGAATGGTATGATGCTCTACACATGTTTTAATTTGATTTTATATTCAATATATCCGGCGAAGGGTCTCTCTCCACACACACACTACATCACACTTTTGCTCTTGAAGGGCTCACTCTAACACGATTACTTAGAATAGTTATACTAGTATATTTTCTTTTTTCTTTTTTCTGTTAAGTAGCCAACGGGTTGATCCTGGTGACCTGTACCACAGGTTTCTTTATAACCTAATTCAGGCACCAGCCTCTTAGTTAATATTGTTACTAGATTTAAGATTCACTGTGTACTTAAGAGGAAAATAAAGAATTATGTTATGTTATGTTATGTTTTTCTCCTTTCTTTCACCATATCCCAATTAATTAGGGTCGGCACAATATGTCTTTTCCATCCACACTCTTCTATCTTCTGTCACACCACAAGTCATCATATCATCCTTCACGCAATCCATCCATCTTTTTTGATCTACCTTTACATCTGTACCCATCCATATTGTAGTTTAACATTCTTTTTGTCACGTGACTTTCATCCCTCCTCATTATATGCCCATACCAACTTAGTCTTCTTCCTCTCAATTTTTCAGTCACGGGTGCAATTTTCAAAGATCCCCTTACGTACTCATTTCTGTGTAAATGTAAGTATGTATATTTAAACTGTACAGTCCTATCTCTTTCTGCTCCATCTACATCGCCAGATTAGTTAAGAATTTCTTTTAAGCTAGGTTGCCTGGAAGACATCGCTTTTACCAATAAGGCCGCCTGTTGTTTTGCCAAGAAGTGTTGTATACATTTTGTTTTTGTATTTGCTTTTTTGGTGACCAATAAAGTGTTATCTATCTATCTAATATTAGGTATACTACTCGTTACTATTAACCAGCTTACCACTTCTTTCCCTGTCGGTCTTGGATTTTATGTTCCTGATTTCCTGAATGCTCCAAGAGATTTGTTTGAAGAAGCAAACCTCAACAATTTTTAGTCAAATTACAAAAAAATATTTTTATAACAATAACAATAAATCTCCAGTATTTAACAGAAGTGAATAAAAATACCATAGTCGTAATTGGGAATTTTTAACCTCATTACATTAAGATTGTTAAGATATGTTATTGATTCATTAAAACTAGTGGTCGCCCGTGGTCGAAATTCGCCCATGATAATTAATGTCAAAGACTATACTTCTATAATCAAAGATTTCGCCAAGACTACGCTGTTAATTGTAAAAGTGACTTTAACAATAAACAAGATTATATATGCGTGTGTGTGTCAAATACGTGCTAGTGTGTGTACAATTTTTTTATTGATTTAATATATTTTTATGCACAATTTAAAAAAAATCGTTGCTTCTTCTCTATATAAACTATACATACATACATACATACATAACTTCACGCCAGGTCCCTTGCGGAGTAGGCACAAACAACAGAGCGCCACACAGGCCCATTCTTACACATCTCACTTGCTTCTTTGATATTCATAGCTCTTGTCATGCACGCTCGTCTGTTCTTAATGCTCCTAACATCACCTTCTGCCAACACATGATCAATTTGATCATGGAAGGTGTGTCGTGGCCTTCCGCGACTTCTGCATCCATCCATTTTTGCATTGTATATATGTTTAGTCATTCTTTCATCATACATTCTTTCCACATGCCCGAACCACTGGAGCATTCCTATAAACTATAAGTGTGCAAAAATTCATACTCCTTTGTCCGCGCAATTTCCGTAAAAAGAGGTACAAAGTTTTTGTTTCACATATTATTATGTAGACATAAAAAATATAAAACGTCCCACACGTGAAAGAAATACTCAATAAATTAACATAGTATAAATAAATAAAAAAGATTAAGGTTACAATGCAGCAATAAAGGCAAATAAAATAAATAAAGAAGAAATATTACGGAGTATGAGTGCGTTTTATTCTGTTTGTATGTTCGTTACCATTTTAGTAAAGATACGTATTTTATTAATATTCTTTATATTATTCTGTTTAATATATATTATATGAAATTCTAATTATTTTTTTAGAGAACTTCGAATGTAATATTTTGGTCAATTTTATCAATATCTTTATAAATTGGAGTCCGTGTGCTATTTTGATATACATATCGAGGGCTTCATAACAAATGGGCGTACAGACAAAAGTGCAGATTTTACAAAAGGGACAAAATAATGAATTAAACAAAACTAGTTGATTATATAACTCTGAAATTTGGAATACCCGTCTATTTAGGTACATTTGCATACTGGTAAGACTTTCTAAATTTGAACATGCATAGATTTAGGTAAACAACAAGCAAATGGCATATTTACTTATACGCCCATTTGTTATGAAGCCCTCGATATATATACTATATTACTACAAAATTGGATGGATGCAGAAGTCGCGGAAGGCCACGACACACCTTCCATGATCAAATTGATCGTGTATTAGCAGAAGGTGATGTCAGGAGCCTTAAGAATAGACGAGCGTACATGACAAGAGCTATGAATGTCAAAGAAGCAAGTGAGGTGTGTAAGAATAAGCCTGTATGGCACTCTGTTGTTCGTGCCTACCCCGCAAGGGACCTGGCGTGAAGTTATGTATATATGTATGTACTACAAAATTTCATCAAAATTATTGACTATATTAATAGGAATTAAATCGACTTGCTCAAGTAACTAAGCTGTTTAGTGAATGTAAAGAGAGCACAAACGGCAAGGTTCGTTTGGGGGCACGTTCGTTCACCCCCGGTGTTGGAGGGGTGGCGCGGGGAAGACACACCCCTTCGGCTTACTGTAAGGTATGGAAGCATATTTTCTAAAGTGTTACCGTTTGTCTCTCATTTAGCGCATTTATTCTATTGAAATCTAATTAATAAATTACGTCATGAACACTAATTTCATTTTCAGTTTTTATATTATTTTTTGTTGCGTTAATAAATGGTTTTGAGAGCGCCGTGAGTTTTTGTTTGAATTCGAAAAAGTGATTAATTTTTTCCTAACGTTTATTATTTCGAAAATGAGCTTTTTATTTTTTGTTTATTATCTAGTCAATTAAATAATTTTAATGAAATCGAAGAACAAACAGTATCTTCGCGAACGATTCGAATTCCTAGTTCCCCAAGACACATCTCGCACGTCGTGAGGTCTAATTCAAGAACCAAAAAAAAAATGCGCCTATACTTAACATTATAACCTACAATCTATAGTCACAACATAATGGTGGTAGTTGTAAAGTTGTATTTGAATTTTTAGTCATCTATTCACTTACTTTTTTATATAATTTTTCTTTTTGTTTTCATCGTACATTTCGGATTTTTGACTACTTTTTATCATATTTTTTTTTTATGTATATGTTGTATCAAATATTGGTTAAATGTTATTACTGTGTGAACTCTATCCATAAATGTAAATGTTAACCATCTGTCATTGGCTTGTCATCTGGCTTTTTAAATTAGGTTTTCCTTTTAATTTAATTTTTAACATTGATACTGTTAACCTCTCAAATAAAATGAGTTACAGTGTTTAATGTTTTTGTTTTTAAAAATATGTCTTAAATGGATTCCGAAACGGGTCTAACAATTTTAATGAAACGTTTAATGGTTAATAGTAAATTGTTACACAAGAGGTGAAAGTTACGTATTTAGGCACCAAATGGTTCGACGCACGAGCGTAGGAAAGACGCCAATAATCCGGGTGCCCAAATAGGCCTTTCGCCCGAGATTAACATTCGGCTTTTCATTTCGAATATGAGAAAAGTAAATAAAAACTGATTAGTTAAATATATCTAAATCTGATTAAACGTCAGTACGTATGTTACATACCAATGAAATGTCAAGTATTTTTTACCGTGGCATTCTACCAGATAAAACCCCGGTAAAGTTGTGAGGTCTTCGGACCAACAACATAAAGTCAAGTCATTTAAAAAAAAATCTACCAGCTAGTATATTTTTAAGTGACTGATATAAATATATTTAAAATAATGTTCAGACACTAATGTATAACAAATAAATTGACCTTAATTTCCAAAACAAAAGGTATCTTTAGTTATGAAAAATACGTCAAGAAAATCCGAATATTCACCTAGTATAACTCTGCAACTTCACCCCAAGCACTCCTTCAGGCAACCGCGGGGTCGCCCCCTCGCTTTCTTTCTCTTATTTCCCGGCATTTTTTCGGTCCGCCATTTTTCCCGCGCGTGCGTACCACGTACCCCACCAAACACATCGAGTGGCATCGATTTATTCGATATGCTATGACGCGAGTAAATAAAATTGTGGGTGTGCTTACTGCGCTTCAGGGTGGCGGGTCTTGTCATACGTTACTTTTTAATGGCAGCGATCCATTTTTATTGGTCGCGTTATGATATTTTTGGTTCAGGAATGAAATCTTTCTTCACGCTAAATCCGGAATAAGACGGATTTATTTCTGTCTTTCAATGTATACAGAAATGAGACATAATACAATAAACCGATCTGAACTGTCAAAAAAAGTTTCATAAAAGACTTCTTAACTGCTTTTTCCTTTTTTATTTTATTGTAAAAAATTCAAATATTTTATTTTTATTTTCTATTAGTTACACAAATTTGCCCTAAGAAATCTATATATTCATACGTGAAGCAAAAACTTTGTACCCCTTTTTACGGCATTGCGCGGGCGGAGGAGTAAGAAATTTCGCACACTTAATAGTATATACAAGTAAGAAGCGCAGAATGATTTTTTTTTAATTATGCATAAAAAATACATTAAATCCATGAAAAAGCATTACACACACTACCATGTATTTGACACACACGCATATCGCACCCTTAAAACTATAGAGACCTAATTAAAAATACCAAGTTCTTCAATTTTATACTTTATGTTTAAGTACCAGGTATTAAAATCCAATTACTCAAAATGTTGATTTAGGTCTGTATAATATAAAGGGTGCGATATATACTCTTGTTTATTGTTCAAGTCAAATTAATAGTGTAAGTAGAAGTAAGTGTGTCGCCTTGGCGAAATCTGTGATTGTAGAAGTGTTTGACGACAGAACCTTAATAATGATCGAACTTAAAATCGAAATCAATTATTATGGTCGAGTTTCGACCACGGGCGACCACTAGTCTATACTAATTTCTATCTGAATATGTCTAGATCTGGATGAAGTTTGACACAGAGATAGATTATAGTCAGGAATAGCATGACATGGGTACTTTTTATACCGGAGAGTGTACGAATCTCAAGGGATAACTCTTTAGATAAGTGAAGCCGCGGGCAAAAGCTATTGCTCAATTATTAACGGAACTGAACTGAAAACTTAATTATTTAATTTATTAATTAATGTTATTTTGTAAGTATAGCTTTAATAAAACTACGTTTCACCGGTTTTAAGCGCGATGATATATATGATTTTTGTTATTCCGACGTTTCATCGTATTTTCATCGCCATTATTTTAAAATGTACAAATGTACAACAAGTCGTGAAAACTTAAGAAAACTAGTATAACTAGCTTTATTTACAGTATAGTTTAGTTTATTTATTTTTAAAAATAACTTTTAATTTCGGTACACAAAAACGTCATTCTCTTAATAATTACATTAGTTAGTTATCTGCCGAGATAGGGGTTGCAGACCGCCCCACACCAAAGAGATACACCAAGTCACCTGTGGCTTGCTTCCTCCCGGCGGTGGAAGAGTACTTGTGGCCCTGGCATAAAGGCGAATGACGGAACACCGAGGGGGTTTTTAGTGCATATCCCTGATCATAGCGTGGCAATAACACTTCTTACTTGCGGCGCTAGCGCCACCGCAACGTGGTGAATCTTACACTCCCCAACGTGTTTCCCCCGCGGTGGATAGTCCGAGACATTAAGGCGCGCAGCGTTGCGGTGTGACAGAGAGGTGTTTTAGTTGGTAGATCCCAGCATGCTATCGGGAGTCTAACACTTTCTCACTGCTATCCCTGTGCGATAGAGTGTCTATGACGGTAACACCTTGTTAAAAGAAAAGGCTTATTAGTCTTTTTGTATTAGATTGTAATATTAATGTGGTATTTTTAAATGTATAGTCAAGGAGGCAAAGTGGAAGTGGGGGAACTCCTACACCTCTTATTATTTTTGTGTTTGAATTATTACAGTCAGTGAAGCTAAAACACAATTGAATTTAAAAAAGAATTTATGAAAAAACGTATGAACTTACCCCAAGCCTTCGCCACCTTGACTACACTTAATTTACCAAAACAGTGATACAAGGAGTGTAGGAATGTGGTTTAATGACAAAATAATCTATTTATAATTAACAGGTGTGTTCTAATGCCTGTAATAAGGAAGTATGAAAGTCACTCGTCATAAAGATAAAATGGAAGATTGATGAGTACAATAGACCAAAAAAGAGATCAATGGATATGGCTGTGGATCAATGGGTGTGACGGATATGATTTGTGATGTGACAGAGAACGTAATTCCAGAATGAAGTACGAAAAAATACACATTACACAATCCGAAATGAATAGGAGAAGTTGAAAGAAGATCGGTATGTATGTAATGTAATATTGCCCACAATTGGCAGGACACTGCTCAGGACAGAGGGAAATGGCGTGCTCTCGTCTCGGAGGCCAGGACTCATTTTGGGTCGTTGAGCCAACGGAGTTAGTTAGTTAGTTACTAATGTAATATCCTAAAGAATATTATTTTTTATTTTATTTTATTGAAAAGGCTGTAACATCCTAGTTCGTCCTCGTGTAGTTTTTTCGCGGGACTCAAAATCCAATCCAAATCAAAAGTAGCCTAATTTACTTCTTATAATGTCAACTGTCTCCCAGTGAAAGTCCCGTTAAAATCAGTCAGATTAGCCGGAACACACAAACAGACAGACAAAAATTTTAAAAAGAATTTTTCGATATAAATGACTTTCATATGTATATAGTAAAAAACTGTTATTTTCACATTACAGACACTTCAATTTTATTTATAGATCAAGGTCTCCCCTATCTTATAGTAAGTAAAAGTGTTCACTTTTTGGAGATCCATCCTCATAATGCAATAAAATGATAATAAGTCAATATTTATGTAACTAATTTTTAAAAATGGTAAGTCCATGTACCATAAGTAAATATCCAACCACTGAACAATATGTTCAAGTCATCTTTTCTTTATAGAATCTAGTCAGGAAGTTTGGAATCGTACCTACCCTGTGTACTCATATTTTGTATTATTTATACCCAAAACACAAAGTAAGTATAACATTATTAGTTTGGTAATACACAAAGCGTATGCTGTAGCTGTATGCTGAATTAATTCGAGGTACGTTAATTTGAAGTGCTTTTTAACCTGACGCTCTTTGAAAACATCATCAATTTGATCATGATAAATACGTCACTGGCTATAGTACCAATAATACATGTAAAGACAAAAACAATTACACTCCATGCAACGTCACTCGATTTAACGACAAACTCCCTTAAGCGGCGAAATCACGTAGCTTTGGTTGGTTAGCTTGTCTTCCATACAATGATACACTCTATATAGTATTACATCCACTCTCAATAACGAAAACAATTTTGTAATTAAAAGTACCTTTTAAGTTGCCAAAATTATTAGAAACTGCGCAGCTGTGTGCGTTTTTTTATCGCTTTATTATTCTAGTCCGTATGAAAGTCGACTGTCGGCATCATGCATACTGAAATTTCTAAGAAATTCCGAAATATCAAAATCTCTTAGTACTTCCTCTCTCACAAAGATGCCTCAGTTTTATAACAAAATTGTTGGTGCAGAAAAAAACGTCGGACAGAAATAACCGATTTTTCACCATATAACGACAACTCTCTATAACGCCTTAAAATTCTCAGTCACTTCAGTGTTGTTATATAGAGGATAGGCTGTATATACCTATTACAACAATTAACATGAATATAATTCTTTATTTATTTAACGAACAATATAAAGTTATCTGTATATCAATTAATAGTGAAAAGGCCTAGAACAATTTGCGTGGTTGATGCCAAACGGAAATGTGCGTCTGCGCCAATGGCGCCCCGGATATTGCCAGTTGGCATGCCAGACTGCGCACCGATGCCATTACGCATGGCGGATGTGATTTGCAATTCACTCGTGGACCGGTCTAATACAATTAAGCATGACTTCCTTTTGAAACTTGAAATTATGACAAAAAATTGTGAAAGTCGACCCCTGCGGGAGGCTATCTTTCCCGAGATCCCGACATTTCAGCTTTTAGGATGGGTTAGGTTTAGGATAGGGCCTTATTGACTGCATAAATTTAATAATAGTTCAAAGTTATCTTGAAATATTCTATACATCAAAACAGGAGGCGTCTTTTAAACTTGTTACCGCAATGTAAACTGGTTACTTCACACCTAACTCGATAACTTGACCCCGTGTCCTGTTAGGGAGATTATCCACCGAAGCGTTGCTGCGGAGTTACCAGAAACTGCGTTTCAAGGTCTGTAAAGGCGTGTCACTATAGAATGAATTGATTTGTATTTTATTAATAAGTAGCCGTCCCAGCAGACGTTACGCTGTCTTGTAAAAAAAATAGTATCCGATTATTTAAATGCAATATAGCCTATGTCATTCGGGGATAATATAACATTACAATGGTGAGAGTTTTTGAAATCGGTCCAGTAGTTTTCGAGTTTGCTCATTACAAATATACAAAATATGCTCTTTATAATATTAATATAGATAAATATAAATAAGTAACTAATTCCGATGAAACTTCATTCAATGGTTTTGGAATTATGTTATCGCCCTTTACCGGAGTACGTCTCGCTTCCGGCCGTGGTCCGTCCCATGGTCGAGAGCACATGTAGATGGGATGTAATCTAATCCTTTTACGACGCGCTCACCAAAGAGGAGGGGGAGCGGGAGCGTGAGCGCACGAGCTTGCTCCGCTTCTGTCAAAGGCGGAGACAGCGACGCCAGATGGCAAATTTTGACCTTCGACTACTTCGAGCGGGCGACGCGGATGAGTTTCTGGTCAAAGATTTCCACTCGCCACTAATGCCGTCGAAAGGAGGGTGCGTCGGCTGCTAACTTGCTTACATCCCGTTGGGGGAGATATTTTGCCGCCCCACGTTAGATCTTAAAGAAACGTTGATCGGGGCTATTCCTCCCTTCAGCAATAGATGTGATTTTTGGGCCTCCTTCTTCGCTAGTCCTGGTGTAAGGGGAAGAAAGGAACACTGAGGGGTTTTAGTGGGTCCCCAAATCGGAGAGCAATAGTACATTTTTTGGAGTACTAATGGAGTCCCAATATGATGAGTTCCATACGCCGCCACCGCATTTCCCCCAAGGCGGTTAGTCTTCAGTAGAATTTCCTCTCGTTTAAAAAAAGGTTATCATTCATTAACAACAATGCGCATACCACATTAATTTAAGAAATTGCGCTGGCAGATAGAAGAAAGCTCTAATATTTATACATTATTATTTATCGCATAGTATATTTTATAGCACCGCTACATGTATTAGTCAACACACTTCATGTTGAATCTTAGCTGTAATTAATTACATTATATAACTCTTTGGTGTGCACAATGTATAACGAGAGCCAGCTGTGATAATTTGTTAAAACCTAGAATTTAGAATTTATATTAAATTTATATGTTTATCTCCTTGAGTTTGTATGTAAAAAATAAATAGTCTTTTTTTAGTTGATTTTTTGTTTAATACAGCTTTGTTAAATACAATTTACTAAAGAAAGCACTTTATAGTATTAGGTCCTTACATGTGAGGTTGGCGTTTTGTCATACTGGCTAAATACATACATATATACATAACTTCACGCCAGGTCCCTTGCGGGGTAGGCACGAACAACAGAGCGCCATTTAGGCTTATTCTTACACACCTCACTTGCTTCTTTGACATTCATAATTCTTGTGATGCACGCTCGTCTGTTCTTAAGGCTTTTATCCGTGCAGGAACGGAGAAAGAATACAATTTCCTGCGGGCTGGCGGCCTGTCGTAAGAGGCGACAAAACAACCCACAGTCAGGTGGTAGGGCATTTGCCCGACTGGATGGTTACCACCCCTGGTCTAGAGTATGTCGCCATAACAACCTTGAGTTGTGTTCCGGCATTAGTGACCAGGTTCCAGGCTCCCTAAAGAGAGCAGCAGCGCATTCGTAGCACCTTTGGTGTTGCAAATGTCCATAGGCGATGGTAACCGCTGTCCATCAAGTGGGCCGTCTGCCTGTCTGCTGATCTCCTGCAATAAAAAATAAAAAAAAGGCTCCTGACATCACCTTCTGCTAGTACACGATCAATTTGATCATGGACGGTGTGTCGTGGCCTTCCACGACTTCTGGCCAATATGATCTCAAATATCTAAAATTATTCCTCTTAAGTTAGGAATTCCAATTTCAAATTTATACAGCTATTTACTTATGCTTTTGTGTTTTGAAAACCGTAATTCATTTAATTGTTTTTTCTCTTTTGGTTTTTTCTTTGCGTCACTCAGTTTACAAAATGGAAAACATGAAATTTCGCATTACTTACGAGTACGAGTTCCACGGTAGCACCAGTGCTGCCAAAACGGCTCGATTAATGATGTGTATGGCGGCGGTGTCGCCAAAGAAAACACAGTGCGTTTTTGGTTCCAACGTTTTCGTTCTGGAAATTTCGACCTGCACAATAAGCCCCGAGGGCGGCCGGAGGCCAAAGTTGATAATGCAGAATTGAAGACTGTTGTGGAAGCGGATCCATCGCAAACCACGCCCGAGATAGCTACAGGCTGCGGTGTTAATGATAAAACTGTTTTAATCCACTTGAAGCAAATTGAGAACGTGAAAAAGCTTGAAAGGTGGGTACCTCAAGAATTGAGTGCAGCAAACCGACAAACGCGCGTCGACTACTGCGTTACATTACTCAACCGGCACAATAATGAATAAAGGGATTTTAAATCAAACCATTACCTGTGATGAAAAGTGGATCCTGTACGATAATCAGAAACGCTCATCGCAATGACTTAACCCTGGCGAACCAGCCAAATTCTGCCCCAAGCGAAAATTGACTAAAAAAAAATACTTGTGAGCGTTTGGTGGACTAGTGCCGGTGTCGTTCACTACAGCTTTCTTAAACCTGGCCAGACGATTGCGGCGGATGTTTTTGTCAGCAACTGCAAACCATGATGGAAAAGCTAGCTGCTAAACAGCCGAAGCTGGTCAATAGCTCTAGGCCACTGCTGCTTCAGGACAACGCTAGACCACACATTGCAAATTAGAGTACAGTGTTACAGCTCCGGTCCCGACAAAAGCAAAATCCACCTGTATATCTGAAACAAACCTCATTTATTACCCGACGGCGTTTGAACTAATAACATTTCAATTCTTTTCTGGTTGTCTTCTTTGGTTTTCTTTGTGTTTAAAATTTGTGATTAGAAAACAATCCATTGTTGTATTGTAATCTTTTATGGCAGTCATTAGCTAGGTGTGTCGGATTAAGTCGACTTAGTTACGGGGACATTGCAGTTGCGCAATATAAAACGATGACCTGATGGAGGGGGGACTCAGTCAAGCGAGATCCACGAACATAACGCAATATAAACCAAGCGAGAGGTGTGTACTACAATTGGGAATCGTTTAGTGACGGACTTTGCGCGTTTTATTGAATTACGACCGTTTGCATTACATTTGGACTTGTTGTGTTCGGTTATATTTGTACCTGTGTTATATGTGTTTGTATAGTTCTAATAAACTCTATAGTAATTCTAACAGCATTTTAATTCGAGTCTCGCTACTCCTAACAATAGTATAGTAAAACATAACCCTGAAAATCTATGTTGTCTTACCTACACGAGTTGCTTTGAACAAAAAATCGTTAACTGCGTAGAACAGCCTTGATAATAATGAATTATAAATATTTAGTAAACATATATTTAAATTTATCATTAAAAGTTTTTATGGTCTTGAGTCATATTTTTGTATATAATAGCTATATATAAGATATTTGAGTCATTCTGTAACCACGCCACTGAAAAACTTATTAAATCAGCAAAGAAAAGGAAAAAAAATATTGCTTCACCCATTAAAAATGTATAATTTTCTCATTATGCAGTAAAGCTTTATTTTTGTTCATTTAAAAACAAAATAATTACATAATTTATAAGCCATGCTGAAATTAAATGTCGGTAAATAGGTGATTAAAAATCAGATAATAACTAATTGAAATTTTGAATTTAAAACCTCAAAATAATGAACACGATTAAGACTGCACAGGGTATTAAAGCAGTTTTTTCTTCGCGTTCTATATAATTTGATATTTAAATTACCTACATTTTTATTCGCCCATACAATAGTGCAAAATACAAATCATTAGGGTAGAACTTAAAAAAACTTTATAGCAAAAGAAACCGACTTTAGGGGTCACTAAAGAACAAAGCATAATTAATTTCTACAATATACATATCTTTTAATTTTTATGTTTTACTTCGTAACGACTTCAAAATGTAGAAGAGATTTTTTTAGTTGTTCCTTAAAACAGTTCATTTATTTTTATTTTTAAGTCAAAAAAAATAAAGTTAATGTAATTTTATTTACAAATAAATTAAACAAACTAAAATTAAACTATTATATTTGGTACCAGACCAGTTAAAGTAAAAAAATAAAAAATAACATCAACAAAAACTTGTCTAAACAAAATACTTACATTAAATATTTTTTGAGATTGTAACGTATTTTTGATTAAACGCTATTTTATATTCTGAAGCCAAACATCAAAACAGAGGACATAAGTCGTCTTTATGCAACCCTGTAAGGTGTGACAAGCACCTAGCCGATTTTGTGTATTACGTTACACTTGATTACATATTTAAAAGTCCTGATCATAAAAGATATATTAATATCTTCTACTAGCTGACCCGGCTAACTTCGTACTACCTCAGAATAATTAAATAAAGAATGTTTTAACTTAAGTAAAAAATGTGGTCAAAATATAACCGGAACGAACATCAAACGTTTGACATTCAAAACAAAAAAAACATTGAAAAAAAAACTTCACTTTTAAATTTAACTTGATTTCTGAAAGACCCTTAAATTTTATTGCTTTCCAAACGACTGGACAGGTAGAAATCGTTTCTAAGGGAAAACAAAATTGCTGTTTTTACTATATTCCAAGCATTTTTTCATATTTACTCATCTTTTAAATCTTCCCTGGACTTCCACAAATAATTCAAAACCAAAATAAGTCAGATCAGCCCGAACGGTCAGAAATGGTTTTTTTTTATATATCGACGGTTAAAAGGTAATAGGGCATAAGCGACATTTTGGTCGAAAATGAGATATGAATGCCATCCCACTTAAAATTTTTCGCTCTTTCGAATGCGCTCACTCCCATGATGCTCTACGATGACTTTCGTGTCGTTTATGCCCAAGCAAAAAACTGCGTTTTTGAAGTGTCATTTCATTTAACCGACCGAATTTTGGGCCTTTTTTACTCTAAAGGCGCTTGTACCTCTAAAAATGGCATCACTTTTGGGTTATAGTCGGTAATACATTTTTACTTTTTACTGCCGTAAAGGCTCCAGGCGTATACTACTGTTTACCATTAGTACCTGTTTTGAAAGCTGGAACTGCCTCTTTACCATTGTCGTCAAAGACATTAAGCGTCGGTTATACCCTACTACCATTTACAAGTTTAAATTTACAAACATCCTACTGATTTTTTTGATAAACACTGTTTCTTATGCTCCATTACCTTTTGGTATAATAATGAGAATTACCACTTATACTTTTTACCTTTTTATGTTATTCTGCAGTCATGTGACTTATGCCCTATTACCTCTTGATATAAGGATGTCAAATGTAGCTAAGTCTACTCTACCCCTCATTTTTTTTCAATGTAGATGTAACCTATGCCGAATTACTCCATAAAGAAAATAAGATCAATTGATTTAAGCGACATTAAACCACATAAAACAACGTGGAATCAAATAAATAAAACTACCATTTAATGCTTTTATTTTTTTTTTATTCTAGAGCTGTTTCCATTTTCACGATATGACAAGAAATGAAAAAGTTATCTCCATTTTTCTGAAATTTTAAACTTTAAACTGCTCTCCTGAACAATTTAGTTTTTGTCGCTTATACCCTATTACCTTTTAACTGTCGATATATAGATGTTATATTGGTTAAGACAAGTACACATATATAAAAAGTATTAATAAACCCAGTCTGGAGGTAAGCAAAAGTTCATTGAAAAAGAAAATACGAGTGAAGCGTTACCTCCCCGACGTTCACAAGATCCCTTCGCAATTCGCTCCCACTTTTCCTTATTAACGAGATTTTATATTACTGCTTACCGATCTTTATACTTGATAAAAAAAACTGGTATATCGAGCCTGTAATGGAAGAAAATCGCAAGCGACATTATACACAATTTTACAGGAGAGCTCCTTCACAAAATATTTTTAATATATTATTTCATAGATCTTTGATTTTTAATTCACACAGATATGGACTTTAGGAATTAATTGTCTAACTTGTTGGGTAGTTTCTTGCCGCTTCTTCTCCTTAATAACACGTTGCAAAGCAGTTCATAGACTGGGAAGTAAAATTAAATTTTAACATTTATGTATGACCTTCAAAGTATTCTCCAGTGGAATTTATTTTGAATAAAAACTTTTGAATTTGAATAACTAATGGTGAAAACCGCTTAAGAAACCGTTGCGTTTGAGAGTTAACGGATATACAGACAGACTCGGAAAACGGCTGTTTTATACTATTTTAAGAACAAAAAGATTAATGACACGCATCAGTCAAAACATTTTCAGAATTTTAGCGAGATCTGCTATTCTAATAAAAGTTTAAATCGGGCGGTTGTGGACAATTGCTTACTAAAATTGGCATTGTCTACATATAGTCGTAGTTGTGAGACAGACAATAATTTATAACCTTAATATTACGAGTTTTTGATCGGGACTTCCAGTTGACCATCACACTCCCAGTTGACATCACATGATTCTCTGACCACGCGCTCGCCGCCCTCTATCTCGAAAGCAGTTCAAGGTATAACAAAATCTTGAAGACAAAAGTCGTAGAGAATTTAATTCTATGCAATATTGATAGTATATAAGTATAGCAATAGTAACACAAATAACGTAAAACCCATAAAAAACGAGATGATTTGCAAAAAATGTAAAAAATCGATTTTTGTTACCTTTGACCCCTGACTTAAAAACTTGCGACCATCTAATTATGTGTGAATTTTGAGAACAGTGTTAGGATGCCAAAATACAAGTTTTAACATAGTAATATACTGGATAAGTCGATTTGCCAAGATATTCATCTAATTTGGCCTATGATAACTGGACTATAATTGTCTCATAGTAAATGAAAAGTCAAGTATCAAATTTAATAAATCCCAAAACATTATACATGCTGTTTCTTTTTTGGCACTGCACCTTCCGCCCTATGTTAAAGTAGTCAAGTGTGCGGAAGACAAGCTGCTGTAGATTTATTCATGTGATTTTTTTTAGGTATTTTCTAAGATTTTCATATTTAGTATCATGGTGGAGGTTTGGCGAGAAATTTTAATATGCTCCTTTTATTTATAACAAAAATATAACTTCTGTTTAAAATAACAATTTGGACATTGATTTATAAAAAAATTGCGTATAGAAAATGTTACGCTTTACTTTAGATAATAAAACTACGTTTTAACGGTTTGAAGCGCGGTAATTTAATTGATTTTGGTTATTTCGACGTTTCAGCCACTTTTCAGTGGCTTTGGGTCACAGACGACAAAGATGACAATTGTACAATGAGTATTGTTAAAGTTTTATTTAGCCTACCACCAACTTGTTCATTTTTAATTACTTAGTTTTAATTTTTTTTATGGTTATTATTTACTCTATGGGAGCTTAATCTAATTTACCACCGCTTCACAACATGTCGTGGCTTGAAGAGAAGAAGCGGCGCAAAAAACCCTTCAGCAAACATGCCTAGTTCTAAAAATGTATATAATACTAAAATGGGTGGAAGTAAAAATAAAAGAAATTATCAGTCAAGTTGGTTTGTGTTCAGTTGCACGCAGAAAGAGCTGTGTCTTGAGGTCTGGCAGTTGGTTTTTGCTGGGTTTGCGTCTTAATAGGTATGATGATCCCAAAAAGGTGGTTCTTGCCAATCATCTTCTCCATTGAAATTTGTTTTTTTTTATTTATTTCAATAGCCTCACGCATCATGCTAGGTATGAAACGATTCTCTTTCGAGAGGATTTGTGAGTTATCGAATTTGATGCAGTGGTTGGGTTTATCCAGCGTGTGTTCACTAATCGCAGACTTCGTAGACCTTGTGTGTTTCATGTCAGCAATGTGTTATTTTACTCGTGTTTTTACTTTAGAATAGATAAAGTAAACATCATGAACCCATGACCTTTCAAGTTTGCAACAAAAACTCTTTTATTAGGCGTGAGTCAAATGCGTATAATATGGCTGATGCTGAGCTCAATTGAACTAATATATCCCTACAATGTGTATAGATCCAGGTCTGATATATATTGTGAATGCATTAATTATTCAAATGTATTAAGTTTTAAGTAAACGCCAGCCAAATTGCAGGCCTTTGACCGAAACTAAACAACAGAGTATTTGTGACAACTCGAAACATGACATTAGCCTATACTATTTTTCAAAAAAAAAATGGCCAGGTAGGTAATGTATTCGCTCGACTGGATGGCAACCACTCCTGGTCTAGAGCATGTCGCTATAACAACCTTGAGTTACATTTAAGCATAAGTCTGGCGTTATCTGTGCATGAACAGAGAAATAATATATAATAATAATGCAATTTTCTGCGGCCGGGCCGCACTAAAAGACGACAAAACAACCGACAGCCATGACAGCTTCCACACCTGGTCGGATTGAGTTGTCTTCCGAGATTAGTGGCAAGGCTCCAGACTCCCTTAAGAGGCGGCACTGATCAGTAGCACCTTTAGTGTTATAAATATCGATAGGCGATGGTAACAGGTTTTAGGTAGGCCGTGTACCTGTCTACTGAACTCTCGCAATAAAATAAAATAAAATAAAATAATAATGTGTGGTGGCCAGGTTCCAGTTACATCTACGAGCCCGGCAGCAAGTGTGGCAGCTATAATGTTACAAGTGTTCACAGGTGACCGATACCACTCTTCATCACAGTTGAACCGTCGGTCTGTCTGCTGTACTTCAGCCAAAAAAAGAGCTCAACACATCCAACTCGCTGAAGACAGTTACCCCCAAAGACAAGAGTTCTTTATTTCACATGAGTTTACTATTAGAGTATGCATGCATGATGGTATGGAAGGTATAAAAAATTACACAAGTAATATGTACAATTAAATTCTTAAAAAGAATGTCTTAGATACATAGACAACACCTTATTGCTCACTAAGTATACAATAAAAAAATGCATTATTACAATATGACCATGTTAGAAACAATAGGCGGCCTTATCGCTTAAACCTATGTCTTCCAGGTAACCTAACTTAAACTTAGCGATGGTGGTGCAGATCATTACATAGGACATAACTTAAATACAACAACTGCTACTTACACTATTTTACAAGTTAAATACAATACACGTACATAAATTACTTAGTTATTTTATTTTATTTTAAGTTATATTTATTTAATACAATGCAAGACAACTTATTTGTGTTGTTATCTACCCATAGTCCCTCAAGACTAAGTAGAATACTGAGCCCAGATCACCGTCTTCTATGGGTAAGGTGCCCAGAAGGCTGGCTGTGTTACCTCGCTAGATCGCCATACTGATCCGTTGGCCGAGGTAAGCAAATACATACAAATTATAAATTAAACACATACAAGTATATTTATAAGATATATATTTTATTAGTAAACAGTATAAGAAGAGATAGGCATAACTATTTAAGGTTAAATAGTGTTTTCTGAGTGATTTCTTAAAATATAAGCAATTTTTTGGTCTCTCTGACAGTAATTCATAATAATAACCCCAAAAAAATGTCATATAAAAATAACTGAATTAACTCTTAACTGCAATTATTATTACTGTATTAATTTATATATTTTTATATTTTTATCCGTGCAGGAACGGAGAAAGAATACAATTTCCTGCGGCCGGGCGGCCTGGCGTAAGAGGCGACAAAACAACCCACAGCCAGGTGGTAGGGCATTTGCCCGACTGGATGGCTACCACCCCTGGTCTAGAGTATGTCGCCATAACAACCTTGTGTTGTGTTCCGGCATTAGTGACCAGGTTCCAGGCTTCCTAAAGAGAGCAGTAGCGCATTCGTAGCACCTTTGGTGTTGCAAATGTCCATAGGCGATGGTAACCGCTGTCCATCAAGTGGGCCGTCTACCTGTCTGCTGATCTCCTGCAATAAAAAAAAATATTAATATATTAATACCAGATTAATATATAAAAATTAAAAAAATGGTAAAATGTCCAGTAAGTAATTGAATAATATCGAAACTCCTCTAGCATAGATATTTTTTCTATAGATTTGTTTTTCTAATTTGGCAGATGCCAAGACCTATTCATTCCGGAAACATCCACAAGGGTCAGTTACATTTTTGCATATATTTAACAAGCCAGGTGTCCATTGAATTTTAATCATTGAGAAAAAACTATCAATAGTTCACAAAACTCTTTGTTAATTTGCTGACCCTTTATAATTGACCTACAATAATCATAGCATTTCGAATTACGACCTTATTTCAAAGTCTATAAAACGCAACATAAATTGAACTAAGTATTTATATTTAAGATAATTTAGTAAGTTAATGTGATTTCTAATGCACGGCAATAAGGTTATAATTAGCTTGAAAACATTTGTAAATTCAAGTGAGTTTCTCCTAAGCCCGGACGTTATTGACACAGGCACTATTATAATGATGCCAAATAATGTGTGTAGGTTTGTTTCGAGAACAATAAGCTGGTCAGGTAAACAGCTGCCAGTTTGTGAATGCGTTTTTGATCTACGTGATTTTGACCTTCGATTTTTAACCCTTTTGGAATATGCAAATTTGACTTTAAAAGATAAAATTGTAATGCGCATCATTGTGCGACTTGTAATAGGTAAATTGGTAACACCTTATCACTAAAATTTTGTATATTTTTATTTCAAAAATAATATTACATACTTAAGTCTGCCCTGGGGTTACGCCGAGTGTCATGGCGACTTGTGAATGTTAATTGTTAAAACTATTTTATTACTTATCTGTGGTCATTTTGTATTTTGTCTATTGTTTGTCTGTACTCTATGTCTTTGTCAAAATGTATTTACTTCTATGTTATGTTTATACGAGCTTTGCTAATTTTGAAATACAGTTATTTTATAATTAATATGTGATTTTCATTAATGTGGAATATAAAACAATACAACAGCGATGAAGTGTGACATTGAGTAATAGACATGGGAGGAGTTTTAAATTTCGTGACGTCACATTTCAAAATCTAATATATGTGTATGTGAGCTTTAAAACATGAATTTCGAACTATAAACGAAAATCTTCAAAATATATACTCCCAACTCTTATCTGTATGAGCAGTGTATAAATTAGTATAAAAAATAATTTAAATAGAATGAAAAATAAATTACGGAACTGATGTTTTAATTTAAAAATATATTAATATGTAAAATTTCAAAATATGTGATGTCACACTAAGGAAGAGTCTAACGTATTTGACCAGCTGTGATAAGGAGAGGTCATGCCATCAAAATCGTGTAGGACGCTATAATAATATCTCGTCAACTATTGACTTCTTTGAAAATCATCAAGAAACACCATTGTAATATTTTTACAAAATTTGATTGCTGGATACATCTATAGTTGCCAGATGCATTCGAAATAGAACGGAGAAGTGTTTCATTATTTATTTTTGACATAGGTATTCTATTGAAAACGACTTATTAGATAAATACGAAAGCATCAAATGCTCAATTAAGAATCATTCTACTTTTTTATGTATTTAGTATTCAATGATACTGGTTTTAAATGCAGTTTTATTTCCATGAACTGGCCTCTTTGGATTCAGTGCAAATAGCAGATGTAGCACAATTTGAAGTTGAGGCGCGCCGAACGAACGTTGGAGTATTTTTACGAGTTCGCTAGATCATGAACGAATTTCGTTTAAAACCGGGACAATCTTCTGGTCTGTTTGCCTACATATTCTTGACCCGACAAACAAAGAAAACCAGACTCTCCAGTCGATAACCGGACATCTGGCAACCATAGAAACATCCCACACGTCACACGACTACACTGAAAAAAAAAATCTAGTTACCTCCACGTATCGTATTTTACCCTAGTAATTATTTCTTTGCTAATTTCACTACATAGCGCTAAATATTCTGATAACAAACCTTTATATAATAACATACAATTTTATCCATGTAGACCCAATGGTTTCCGTCAAAAATATTACGCAATGCTAAAAAGCCTGATACCGAAGTTTTTATTTTTATTTTTATTTAACAAATTACAACCATAGTAATTAAAATATTGAATTAGTAACTAAACAAATCTGGATTGCAATCCAAGACATAGTGCATACAGAAAAAATAACATTCAACTAATCATGTGTAAACACTTATGTGTGTATATACATACACACACATGCACTCGCACACACACACACACACACACACACGCACTCGCACGCACACACACACACACACACACACACACACGCACTCGCGCACACACACACACACACACACACACACACACACACACACACACACTCACACACACACGCGCGCGCGCACACAGACACGCACGCACGAACGCACGCACGCACGCACGCACGCACGCACGCACACACACACACACACACACACACACACACACACACACACACACACACGCACGCACAAACACACACACACACACACACACACCCTATTATCTAATTGAATCTTTAGTAAACACTGGAAAACATTATTTAAGAATATCTTGTAATAATTTGCAATATTTAGAGAGCTGTTTTCAAATATGTCAAGATCAGTGTTGTTACTTGCCAACTCATTATAATATCTTGCCATTCTTAGAATAGGATTAAAGTAAGAGATGTTATTTTTGTGAACTTGAAGTGCAAAAAGATTAGTGCAATGTGATCTACGAGCAGTATATCTGATATTAAAAGATATTTATGAAATTAAGTCACTTGAGTTTATTATATAATGTATCATTTTGTACAAACAAACTAAATCAAAGTATTTACGACGAATAACGAATATAAGTGATTTCACTCAAATGACTGTTAAAGTGTTAAACTCAGAATTTAATATTTCGTTGAGCGCCATCTACTTAATAATTTACAAACAAGTAATAATTATAACAGACTTTTTAGTTCTTAGTACGCTCGCTAGATGTCATTGTAATTACATTAGGGTTTTGCAAACAGCTGGCATAAAAGTTCAAAAAGTACAAAAATATGTAAGATAAAATGACTTTATAAAATACGTCTCATTCAAATGTTATTTTCTATTGCACTTTAGGTGTACTTATACCATACCATACCATGGCTTACCATATGACGTGAAAATGGAGTTCTCTATAATCTTGTCAGAAGAACACCTATTATCGTTGGATTATTGATGGTTGTGTTTATTATTATTAAGTGGTCGGGTAATCTTCCTTGTAACAATATTGAACTTTCTTACCTTACCAAATTTACGTTTTTACGTTATATTTACGCTAATAATACTAAAACACGCATCAATTAGATGTACATAATAACTGCTATTACATTTTTAAAGTCTATAAATTAAACAATCAAAGTGTGATACTATATTTAATGTTCATAAATACTGCACGGATTCGGTCTGTAAAAGTTTGATAGATGAAAATTAAATTTAATTAAATTCCGCACAATGTCATCTAGTGAGTAATTGAAATACTAAAACATACTTCGAACTCATATTGCAAATAGTTAATCAATTTTTTAACAGGTGGCAGCACCTGTATTTTTTTAACTTCTGGTTTTCAGTTTATCACTTTGCTATAATATATTTAATAATTTTTAAAATTTCAGAGTAACGGCAAGAAACAATAATTTATGGTTTAAAATCATAGAACCATTGAATCGTTATCAACAATTTCTTTCATATGAGAACTAAAAAACTCGTTTTCTTTCTTCAGACCCTTCTCGCCTAAATAATAAGGGAAATTATTATGTGTTGCCAGGAAATAATTTCCCGTTTTATTCTTATCAGTTTTTAAACCGAGCACATTCGTTTCTTGAGGCACTCTATCGTAACAATTCTTATTACGAGCATCTTGTATTGTGTCACATTTGATAGCTATGAAAGAGTTTGGATTTTGTAAAGCCGCCAACCATATTTGATATGCCCTAATATGACTACAGAATATATTACACGGTATCCATAGAATATCTCCAGCTTGGTATTCTCCACCGTTCACATAAAAATTAACATGTCCCATAGGCGTTGCCATGCCATACCAATCGATGTTAGTACTAACAACGTCGACGAAATCTGCGTCAGATTGATGTAGCCTTTGTTCTGGACCTAGGTTCCTGAAGCATGGACCAGCTGGATCTAAACCAGTGAGTCTTGAAACTTTTTGACCGGTAATATTTTTATAATGCTTTGCAATGAAACTCATCGTTTGTCCGCCCAGGCTGAGGCCGACCATTTCTAGTTTTTTCGGGTCGAGACCAGCTGTTGTTAGATAGGCTAGCATTTCCGCAGCTCGTTTCGCCGCTGCTCTGATGTAAATAACTGCTCTGAAAAGAAGTACGACAGTTAGTGAAATTTTTAAATAGTATACCTAATAACAAAATATTTATTATTATTTTGTTTTCTGAATAACTTAACTAAATACTTAAAATAAAGTAAATTGTAAATAAATTAATATGAATGTACAAAATCGCTGCCAGGGGGAAGCATGACCAGAAGGCCCGCTGCATTGCCATACTGTATGGCAATGGTGATTCGTTGCGCGAAATATGAACCAGCCTTCTGATCACGAGTAGTATCAAACAGTTTCTAAGAAATTTCTTTGAAGCAACAAATTATTATGTATGTAATATATCATACATAAATAAATTAGTTTATCAATTTAGCTTTTGAAACGTTTTTAATAATGTAAAACAGTGACCTGTCATTAAAAAATATTTATACGCAGAACAGGCAATGTATAATTTGTGAGTGTCAGAATATATTTATTAATAATAAAACTATAATAAAATCTAGTGGCATCACATTCATAAAAAAATTTAGGACTCTGCAGTCTCTGATGAAAAACCAACCGTACGATTAAATTAAAGATATTTAAAATTTATTACTAATAAAGATAAAGAAAACCATCCGTAATTTACAATGATAATAAGGAATATTCACAATTAATCACTTGAGTAAGAAAAGGAGTTCAAGCACTGTTATGTAAGTACTTAAATAATTGAAGACATGAGTGGATGAAGGTGATAAGTCGCACAATTCCAATTCGGAGTAAATCGAGATAAAAGTTTGATTTTTATTTGAAACTGAACTGAACTTAACACCTTTAGCAACGTTTTATTTCTTAAATATGCCTCATATCTATGGTCTAAGGTCTGTAGTCATTTGGTATCGACTTATAACATTCATCTACGCAAAAAAAAGCAAAAAACCGAATATGCGACATATCACCTTCATCCACTCACGTCTTCAATTAATGTATAAATAAATCTATTAAGTATATTATAATCTGAGTGTATTGGCAACACCAAAACTTAGAACAAAGTGCTTTGTATATTTCTTGTCTTTAGTCAATGAATGTAGAAAATGGACGTATTATTTTAATTTCGCCAAATGTCATTCCTTAAAGCCGATTTGAGAAAGTTCATTTGCGTATAGTCTAGATTCAAAATACAATACGATTACAAACGTAAATTACAGTATACTTCAACTAGAAACACATTTCAAGCATTTTTATAATTAAACAGATATTAATGGCCTTACTTATAATCGTTTCTTAAATTTAAAGAAATTGCTCAGCAACAGATTAGTGATAGCATAAATAAAATAGTTAAAAAAACTCTGCCCTGGTAGAAAAGCCTACATAACAATTCTGTGGCTATAGGTCAGAATATGATAAATACAATTTCATTACTTTACAGGACAAGCAATTAAATTATTAAGAAATCTTGAAGGCACTTTTAAAATATGAGACACTCGATATATGTATTTATTTTTAAATTAATGAAATGTGTTACTAATTTGTAAAAATACTTAAAATTCATTGTGGAATGCGTAGTATTCACGTATTGTTTTTTTTTAAAGAATGGTTGCAATAAGTCATATTGAGTAAAAATGTACTTATCATTGTCTGATCTATGACCACAGAATTAAAAAAAACTGATTAGTGTAATCTTACCCATAAACACTTAAGGATAACAGGTGGTAAAGTAACTCTACAACTGTCAAAAATAACCAACAGGGAGAGGTAGTTTAAGTGACTGCTAAGAGGCAAGCAAAATGGGAAGTTTTATGTGATACAGTCATTGATTAGGGGCTTAAGCATCTGTTATTAAAGAGATGGCTAATCCTTTCTTAACTAGATTATTATGAGCAAGGCCTCTAGGGCCTTACTTATAATCGTTTCTTAACTTTAAAGAAACTGCTTAGCAACTGATTACTGAAAATCTTACCCATAAACTCCTCTTTAGTCGAATATTTTGAGTACAATGTACGTTTATCATTCAAATCGTTTATCTGTGCTCCTCTTAGGTAAACAACAGGTAATACACGTTTATAAGTGAAAAAAACAAATATTCATTGATTAGGGTCTGATTCTGATTCTCTTACTTAAGAGATGCCTAAACTTTTCTTAACGAGATTATTATAAGTACAGCCGTATGTTGTTACTTACAGAGGGTACTCCATAATGGTGAAGTGACTAGTATCCAGAAGCATAATATTGTACCCGAGTCTCTTATATATAGTTCCGATAAATACGGCGAATGGATATACAGGCACTTCCAAATATCCAGTAACGTATAGCAAAGTTTTCTTTCGTATATCAACATTGGGGTCTTTTATTAATTTATTCATTTGAAAATATGAGTATTTCCGTCTCTTAGAACTATATCCATTGCCTTCACCAACAACTGTCAATGTCAAATGTCTGAGAGCTTTTTCGGTAATGACCACTTTATTTTCATAGCCGGGGCCTGTGAATAAAAAATCTATAATATAATAAATATGTAAAGGGGTTGACTTTGTACAATTAATTTAAAAAAGAAAAATAAATTAGTGGGGCAAATTCGGACCAACAGACTCCGGAAATACAACTTTTACAATGTCTGTGTTTGTTAAAGTGTCACTTGAAAACTACTGAACTAATTTAAATTAAACTCGATTCAAAGCTGTTTTGAATCAGATGTGCGGATTAACTCAATGAACGCGGTCCTTTGTCGGTATTAAACAGTTTAGTATAAAACAATGCCCGAACGGAGGTTACGGAGGGGTGTGACTGTGGCAGTCAAAGCGATAACACAAGCGAGTCAAGACGTGTGTACATTTAAGTGACGGACTTTGCGTGTGTTATTGAATTGTGCATTGGGACTTATTGGGCCTTACTTATAATAATCTCGCTAAGAAAAGATTAGCCAACTCTTAAATAAGAGACTCTTAAGCCCGTAATCAATGGCTGTTTCAAATAAAACTTACCATCTTGGCTCTTAGCAGTCACTTAAACTAGCTCTCGATATTGGTTATTTTTGACAGTTATTTATGAGTTACTTTACCACCACCTCTTAAACTTAAGATGAGTTTATGGGTAAGATTTTCGTTAATCAGTTGCTGAGCAGTTTCTTTAAAATTAAGAAACGATTTTAAGTAAGGCCCATTGAGTCTAGTTATATTTGTACCTATGTTTTTTATTTATTAGTGTATTAGTTTTAATAAATTCTATAGTAATTCCAATGTCATTTTAATTCGAGTCATGTAGTTCGTAACAATATTATGTAAACATTCATGTCAGATATGAATTATATTTGCCTTTAGTATATTATTATAAACCTAATTATTGTATGTTTATATGCAAATTAAAACAACTATAAAGTAGTAATTAAAACGATTCTTTTGTAGTCTCAACGAATATAAAATAATAACCTAGGTATAATGGGGAAGGAAAAAAAGACTTACAACGTCGGCAATATTACGTGTAATTAAGTCAATCCATCCTCAATAAAAAATATCCTTCCCTCATTATGAAAAATCACATCAATGGCATATCAACATTCATAGGACATTTGTGTTCATTTGTATGTAAAATAAATGAACATTTGCGAATCGAAGTTGCATATAAGGGGCTTTACTTATAATCGTTTCTTAAATTTAAAGAAACTGCTCAGCAACTGATTAGTGAAAATCTTACCCATAAACTTCTCTTTAGTCAAATATTTTGGGTAACACCTACGTTAATCGTTCAAATTTCGTTTACCTGTGCTCCTCTTGGGTAAAGATCAGGTTATACACGTTTACAAGTGAAAAAAAAGATATTCATTGATTAGGGTCGGATTCTGATTCTCTTACTTAAGAGATGCCTAATCGTTTCTTAATCGAGATTATTATAAGTAAGGCCGTATATATATATAAGTTTTGTTGTTTGTATTTTTGATTTTGAACTTTAAATCGGAATGGCAATATTTAAGATAATTAGAACGTAATATAATAAATTGACTAAATTACATAAAATTGTTAATGTCATTATCTTAATTTAATTGTTTTATGAACAATATATAACTGAAAGAGACTTATAAATTGTTGTTTTAATTCTAATAGCATCATAATCAGTAACGTAATCATTAAAACCATTAATATAATGATAATATCTATATGCGAAATCCCCTGAACTGTATTCAACGTCGAGCCGTTCGCATTCTCGACGATCCCATACTCACAGACAGTTTAGATACGCTTGTCCTTCGGAGACTTCGCGTTTCTCTGCGTATTCTATCAACTATACAACGGAGAGTGTTCCGTGGAACTGTTCACAATGGTGCCTTCGTCTTCTTTTTACCACCGCACCGGTGCCGCCATCCGCTGGGCGGTCATTTCCACTTCCTTGAGCTTGTACGCAACGGTTCTCTAGAACGTTTCTCTTTCGCACCGTGGGGATTTTTTTTCTCTCAGGCGAACGAGATTGCCCACGTGTGGTACTCTTTATTTTCATATATATAGTGGCGATATTACATTTACTTATATATTATTCCTACTTATTTCGTGGGGTAGTTAATTTATGCTACTGAGGGGTTTTCGTATGAATGGATAGGTGTTTGGATGAGTGGAAGGTTTTGGGGTGGGTAGGATGTTGCACTTTTATTTATTTCTTGTTCTCTTATATCTATATTACATTATTTAACTACTGATTGCCAAACTTATATGTATAGTTTATACATCGTCTAAATACTTTTTTACTTATTGCTCTAGTCAATTTTATTACATTGTATGATTTACATTTATCTATAATACAAAAAAAATGTATATCTGTCAAGACGAAACATGTAAGTTTATCATTTAGTATAACATCTGCAAAAATTCCATGTTACAAACAAATAAATAACTTTGACTAGGATGTTATATGCACAGGTAAATTTTCAAGTGGCCCTTCAGGGCTAAATCCTAAAATATGAAATAGCGAAAAATACTCGAGGTCGATTGTGATGTTAAGTGTGGCATCATTCGATTCTTGAACAATCGGTTACCCTTGCCAGTAATCTAATCGGCTGCTTTAAATTTTTTTACACATGCTGTATTTATTTTTTAAACTGTATTATACCAAAGTGTAGGTCATAGTGTAGGTCGTAAGGGTCCATTTCTGTGAAGGAATGTTAAACGGAAAATCAAGAGGAAAAGCTGTTTTTTGAACAAAATGTTCTATTTTCCGCATCAATTGAAGCTCAATAGAATAATAATTTAATTTAATTTGCAATAAATTATTATTCTATTCAATTGAAGCTCACCTCATTTTATTCAGTACTAGCTGACCCGGCAAACTTCTTACAGCCTTAAATTGTTGTTTTTATATATTTTTCCAAGTATTTTTCATATTTACTCACCTTTTAAACCTTCCCTGGACTTCCACAAATAATTCCAAACAAAAATTGGTCAAATCAGTCCAGCCGTTCTCGAGTTTTAGCGAGTCTAACGAACAGCAATTGATTTTTAATGCTGTAAATTTATTCCTAATACGCCTCTATTTATTTATTTATTATCATACAAACATCGCCATCATTACAGTTGCCACCAATACGATAGCGTGGTACACATAATATTCATTATAGATATAAATATACATATTCAGTCGTCATAACATATAATATAATACGCAGTTCTTGTGAATTCAATTCAATTCATTTCTAATAGGTATACGCATCTATAAATTACAAGACAATTATTGCCCTTCCCCGTACGATATTGTATTGTTGCAAGCCGATACTAATTCATTGCAGGTGTCTTATTACCCTTTTGAATTTGACTAGTCTATTTTTTGCGCTAATCCAATCTTATCGCGACGTAAACAAAGACTCACACCACCGTAGAAAATCATAAAATTTTCTTTTCTGTGTTCGTATTTCATGCGAATTCTTGGAAGCCATGAAGGTGACCGTTTAACGATTTCAAGAAACAATGGGTGGCATGTTGCTAGAGGCAATGTCTAATTTACAAATGAGGGTCATTCAAACGGGTAATGCGCCAGTCGTCTTTAGACTACGAGCGAAACCTAGTATACTTTCGGAGGAAGTATCTTATCACTACAGACTTTGCACGATTTATGTAATTTCTATTTTCTGCCCTACGGTTTAGTTTTGTTTTAATCGGCTATACTTACTAGGGAGCCATGTCTAATTTACAAATGGATGAGGGTCGGTCAGTGGGGGAAATGCACCAGTCGTGTTCTAAACGCGAATGAGGCGTTACCTAGTACACTTTTGGAGCTAATATCTTATAATGACGAACTTTGCGCAATATATGTGATAACGACTTTTTGTGTTAAGTTTGTGAATTAAGTGTGTGTATGGCTAATAAAGTTTATAATCATTCCAATGGCATTTACATCCTACAAATTCGTAACAGTATGTTTAGGTTACATGATCATATTTTTCCTCTTGTTGTCGACATTCGTATCTTCGAGGCAAGTAACTCTCCCCATGTAAATGGCCCTTAAGTCACACTTAGTCAAAAATCAATTACTTCATAGAACATACTATCAAAAAACAAATGAATATGGATAAGGGCATCATTGTATTTGCCTTTCGCAAAGCTTCGAAGGAAATATTGTTCATTATCAATCGGCAAATATTGACTTGCAGCGCAGATGTTTGTTCGTGTATAGGGACCAAGGACAGTGACCTTTTTTAATCAGTGCCATGGTTCCTTTTTTAAAAAATAAAATTATGACATCAGACAATACAGCTCATCCACTCTTTGGGTGATTAGAGGTCTGGTAGCCTACCTCGGACGATATATTTATCAAGAGGCCAACTCAAAACACTGTCGTCGCAATCGTAGATTTGTCTGATTTCTGTATTCTGTTAATTCCAATAGCGTGCCCGTGGCTCGTCAATGTAGAAATATTTGTAAGCGGAAGCTCGCGAAATATGTCTAATTTTTTATTTATTGAATACTTATCTCAGCTAACGCCTTTTCTGCTCTAATTATAGTTAGCATTTTTATATTATTATTACGCCGCGACGATATCGAAAAGATGTTGTAGATTTAGTTGAATATGATTTTTTGACACCATCCCAATGGAATCGTATATTTAATTTATTCGCTACGTCTATTAAAATAGCAGAATTAGGACGCAATATAGCAACCCAGCCAGGTAGGTAAGTATCCCAAGCGTTCCGGATACGTTACACATAGAAGACAGTGAAATAAGCTCACTTGCGCAAAGACTATGCATTGCCATACAACGTGGAAACGCCGCCAGCCTTTTGGGAACGTTCCAGGTACATGACAGTGGTTTGGGACCATTAATTAATGTTTAGGCACTTCCCCCCCCCCCCCTTTTTATTTAGTTTTAGTTTTTATATAGTTCATAGTATAGTTTGTAGTTCATATTTAGTTTTATATTTATAGCTCATTATTATAATACAATATCTAATATATAAAATTCTCGTGTCACAGTTTTCGTTGCCATACTCCTCCGAAACGACTGGACCGATTCTCATGAAATATTGTGTACACATTGGGTAGGTATGAGAATCGGCCAACATCTATTTTTCATCCCCCTAAATTTATTTTTTTATTTTTTAGACAAAATTTTTAATTTCAATTTTTTTATGATACAACATACAAAAATACATACAACCCTAGATTTTCAACCCTCTACGATCAACCCCTATTTTTTACCGGGCAGGACGACGTCTGCCGGGACAGCTAGTTTTGTCCACTTTATTAATCTATATATAATATTATAAAGAGGAAAGATTTGTTTGTTTGCATAGAATAGGCTTCGAACCTATTTGAAAATTTCTGTCCCTGTTGGCAAGTTTTTTTTTTCGGTGGGGGAAATGCGTTTCGCACACTACCGGGTCTTTTGCTAGGGATTAGACCAAAGCGATGAGAGGTGAAACCGTGCAGACAGGTGCAGACTCGGCAAGGTATATCCCTCTATGTGGAGAGGTAACCCAAAGGCAATACTCCACTAAAACTGCCCTCCTTCCTTATGCCCCGCGCTTATGGTAGGAAGAGCGTGAGACTTAGAACGTAGTTCCGCCTGTGCATCAGTGCTTGAGGATGCCCCGAGAAGCAGTGCAGACTCACTTCGTCAACAAGGGGATGATTACTCCGCTCCCTAGATGATGGAGGGCCCCTGCAAACTACACTATCACCGGATAATATTAAGTATATTATATTAAAAAAAAATTTTTTTTGAAGTTTTTATTAAGTACCCGTGCAAATTTTAGTGCTATAAAAAATAGCATTAATATTTAGCAAAAGAAAAACGTGTATATCTGTACTTACAATCACTTAAATATCCAGCAGGATATCCCTCCATAGATTTAGAACTAGGTATTCCAGTCACAACCACTATATAAATTATGAATATTAAACATACTACACAATTCATCACTAATTAAATATATTAATTTCGTCCTATGATCAAATAAAGTTTAAAAAATAAAAATAAATGAGTAAAACTGATTTTATTATATTTAATTAACTTCAGGAACCTTTACGTGATTTATATATTATATGTATTTTAATAATAACTGATGATTGATATATTATTTTACAGGAAATATTATTTAATTTTTTATAACAAAATTCAGCTGCGCCTGTATGTAGCAACAACAAAGGTATTTTATGAGTTTTAAAGCTTTGTGTCATGTAGTCATTGTCTCCCCACCATTCTGAAAGAACCGTAGGTAAAAAACAAAGTCATTTACGCTCGTCCGTCATTGTAATCAATGGTCTAGAAATTACTTATTTATTTAATAATGGATCACCAACGGTTTTTATTTTTGAACAATTAATGGACTTATGATTTATAAATGCGATATACCACCAAGTTTCCAGTTTCCATAGCCTATGGACATTTGTAACACCAGAAGTGCTACAAACGCGCTGCTGCTGCTCTCTAAGAGAAACTGGAACCAGGCCACAAATGCCGGACACAACTCAAGATTGTTATAGCGGCTTAATGTAGACCAGGGGTGATAGCCATCGAGACGGGTAGATACCCTACGACCTGGATGTGGGTTGTTTTGTCCCGTCTCATGACAGGCCACCTGGCCGCATGGCCGCAGGAAATAGTATTCCTTCTCCGTTCCTGCACGGATATGAACTGTAATTTTGCGTACGGTGTTCTTTAATAAGGTCTAAAACAGTATACAACTGGCACATGGTTAAAAAAATACAGTAGTGACATTAAATAGCCAAGGCAGGAATAATGGGCAGCTTTATGGCTTAAGAGCTATCTCTTTTAGAAGAAAGAATTATCTACGTACCTAACTATATTTTCCCTTACACATTTCTTCGAGCTCTGTATCAAAATTACAAAAACCCTAGATTCATATTGTCATTAAGGAATCCGTTACTAAGCATATACCGATACACACTTAGCGAGAATTTTTACTAGACAAGAATAACCGATAGAAAAACCATTTCAACTTTTAATGACTTATCGATATCAAGAAAAAATCTGCAATCAAATTGTCGCCCTGCGGTATTGTGGCCTCGAGCTAAGTAAGTAATTAAAATAAAACGTAGAACATGATTTATCATGGGTCATGATGGCCCTTTGACATAACATGCAACGATTGCTTTCAGGCAACCATGAAAAAGAGCAAGCAAAAACAGGCTTGCACGACAGTCACGCAACGCCAAGACGAACGGATGCGGCGTCAGCCGATGTCGTCCGGCAGGATGTCGACGCATGCGATGTGCTAATCTTATATCTTATTTTATACTAATATATAAAACTAAACGGTTTAGTTGTTTAAACGCGCTATACTCAGGACCTATTGGTCTGATTTGAAAAATTCTTTCGGTGTTGGATAGCCCGTTTATCGAGGAAGGCTATAGGCTATATATCATCGCGCTAAGACTAATGGAAGCGGAGCAACAATGAAAAATGTTTCAAAATCAAGGGGCTTCGAAGACAAATTCCACGCGGACGGCGCCGCGGGTATAACAAGTACAAATATATAAGTCTGAAGAGTTTGTTTGTTTGAACGCGCTAATGTCCGGAACTGTGGATCTGATTTGAAAATTATTTCAGTATTAGATAACCTATGAATGAATGAATGAGTATGCTTTATTGTGTTTTAAAGATACAGTTTACAGAAACAAAATTTTACAATACAATAGATAGTCTTATCGCTATTAGCGATTTCTTCCGGACAACCTTTGGATGAACAAAAAATTTGATAAGAATAGGGGTATATTGCAATATTCTCACTATCGAATCAGTATCTTATAAATAATATACATATCTTATAAATACATACATGATATAATATACATACTTTAATAAAAATAACCTATTTATCGAAGAAGGCTATAGCTATATATCATCATGCTAAGACCAACAGAAGTGAAGCACCAATGAAGAATGCTTTGAAATCGGGGTTTTGAACATAAATTCCACGCGGACGACGTGGGCAAAACTAGTGTGAAATATAATGTAGAAACATCCATACCATCATAGATTTATGTTGAGAAACTTACTCAAGTACAAGGTAGATCAGTCAATATAATTAATCTGACGCATTAACATGTGTATGCTAATAACTCTCAAAATGACATACATTGTTCAGTTAGATTCAAATGTACAATAGTCGATGGCTTGCTTGCCCCGGGCAGTAGATGAGCTTAATAGGCAACCGCCTGCCATGCCCCTAGGCACGGCTAGGCCGAATACCTTTTTTATAGCTGGAGTATAGCAGAGAAACTGACGGTCCACCTAATGGAAAGCGGTCACCATCGCCTATTGCGACACTAGAAGTATCGTCAGCAACTCGATGCCAGTTCAGCAGACAGGCAGACGGCCCACTTGATGGAAAGCTGTTACCATCGCCTATGGACATTTGCAATACCAAAAGTCCTACAAATGGGCTGCTGCTCTCTTAAGGGAGACTGGAACCTGGCCACTAATGCCGGAACACAACTCCAGGCTGTTATGGCGACATACTTTAGACCAGGGGTGGCAGCCATCCAGTCGGGCGAATGCCCCTACCACCTGGCAAAGGTGAGGTGAGGTAAGGTGAGAGGTGGTGAGAAGAGGTTTTTGAGGGTGTATGGACATAACTGAACCCAGTTTTCGTATTCAGCGCATCGCAATACATAAGTAGATGAGCCTGATCAAAAGTACAGACCACTTGTTTCTTGTAAGCTGGTGTTACTGGTTAACTTTCTAGTATACCAAGACAGATAATGGATGCAAGTCTGATTAAAAAAAAACTATTATTATTATATAAGCAAAGGAAGCAGCACTGGGGGGTTTTATGGGCATCTCCGACTTCGATGGCAATGATACCTACTTCTCTAGGGGTGCTAGTGTCATTCAAACGTGGTGACCTCACACACTCTCAGCACGTTTCTCTACATCGATTCAGCCTTCTTCTTCTAAGTCATTCCCTCACTGCTAAGGATAGCAACTTTGTTGGCAGTGACAAATTGCTCTCTTCCACCGAAATCAGTTCCGAGCAAGGACCATATTCCCTATATAGGTACTTCCCTACTACAGCCCTGTTACCAACCCTGCACCAGCCAGACTGTTATAGATACACATTTGCAGAAACAAGCGTACATTTGTACATAAATAGTCAAATATAAAGAACACGTGTCCAACATTAAATGCGTGACTTCTAGATAGCAGTGTAAGGCTTGAATTAAATAATTTGTATTGCCTTGAGCTACAATAAGTTACGTTAAGTTAGTATAATGAACCAATATTATTTCCTTAATTACAATTAAGGAATTGAATATTAATTAACCTAATTATATTATTTATTCATTACTAGAGATTATCTCTCGGCTGCGCCACGGGTCAACCTCTAGTCCATGCCTCTTGTTTAAAGAGTTACTGCTATTTGCCCCGGAAGATTCACTTCATTTTATATCGTAAACTACTATTTATAGTATATTACTATAGTATCTATGCTAATTTTCGGCATTAAAGCAACGTAATTATGTACAACAAAATGACCAAATCGAGCACATCGACCAAATCGGCCACGTCGACCACACCGACCACATCGACTTAATCGATCATATCGACCACATGGACCACATCGACCATATCGACTACATTAACTACATCGACCACAATGAAGACACCAACCACATCGACCACATCAACCAAATCGACCAAAATGACGAAAATGGCAAATCACAAAATAAAAACCTTTCCTACTTTCTGGGATAATCTTTACATAAATCTATCCCCAAACTTATCCCATTATCCGAGATGAAAAGTATATTTCTTTATATAATAGTAAAATATATGGAAATGACATCTTTTTATGCTAAATATTATATCGTTTCCATACATTTTCATTCTTCATTTAGCACTAATGCCACTTATTTAGCGGGCCGAGCTGCCTAGCGTCCATTTCGCGGGCTGTGTGGGCTCAATTGCGAATGCTCCTCCAGCCTGAATTACGGTGGCTAGTGCCAACATACCGCCCCTTAGTTTCAATAACGTTACAACTGCGAAATATCATTCATTTCTTTATTTTATAACAATAATAACTATCTTTTACCCGCGACTTCGCCCCGTGGATTTTTTTTCACTAAACCCTAACTATAGAAGAAGCCTAAGCCTTATAACATCAACTATCTGCCTGTAAAAGCCCCTCCAAATCGGTCCAACCGTTTCAGAGATTAGCCGGAACAAACAGACAGATAGATAAACTTTCCAAAAAATGATTTTTTGATATTGTTACATACCGGCAAAGACCACACACCTGCATGTTGTAAAAAACGAATTCTTTTATTTACTTCGTGTTTAAACTTTAAAAACATCTATTGTTATCGTACTTATTTCATGGCTGTAATTAGTGTCGAACAAATTAATCCTTGTTTTTATTGCATTACGTCAAAGTTTGCCAGATGTGCGGGTTAACGCGGCCCCTTTTATACAGTTTGATATAAAAAAAAATGCCCGAACGGAGGGTTGGGGCAGTCAATTGAGGACTACGATACGATTAAGACGTGTGAAGTACTTTCGATTAGCGACATAGTGACAGACTTTGCGCGTGTTGAAATGCATCGAATCGTGCAGTGTGAATTGGTTACATCCAGTTTTATTTTGTACTTGTTTTATACGTGTTTGTACAGTTCTAATAAACTCTATAGTAATTCCAACGGCATTTATTTTAATTCGAGTCTTGTAGCTCGTAACAATATAATTACCGCTATAAGGCGCTATACTTTCATATGCATTTCGTACAAAGCTGTTATTTTGATAGTCCAAACAGACACCTCAGTTTTGTTTATTTGTATGTATGTATAGACTCGTTGACCCCCGCGAATTTCATCAATGAAAATTGCAAAAAACACTCACACGCAAGCACGTGCACAAATTAAGGTGTAATTTAATTTTATAACCTTAATTCATAAACGCGGAAACATCGCAGTGCCTCGTTCGAGGATGTGCGCAACTCGTGCGTAGAACTATATTCCTGTTACATATTTGATAAGCGTTTCCGGCCTCACTTCACTGAGCGTCATCAAATAATAATAATAATATAACCCTGTCTTCTATGGCATTTTTTGTGCCCATGCAGGGAGTGGCAAGTCACCGTATGCCCATTTTTCCATGGTGCCCGAACATTGCGACGGGCAGGCGCCATAGTCACCATATCCCCAGACCCCTAGTACCACTAGCAGTTCACCCCAATAGCCCGGTACTTTCTCTTCTCATTTCGCACAATAATCCTACACTGGCCGGGGCTTGTCCTTGAGTGCATTATTATATGGTGTAGACAAGGATAATCGCCAGTCAGTGTCATGCCACATTTACATTAAATTTGTCAAAGGGCCTGTACATGTTGGGCAGCCAAATTTATCAACTATTCCCTTCAGGATACTGTTGCTGCTACCACGCAATCTGCTTCATAACAACGCTGTTTTTTTACACCATAAAGCATCAAACCCATCTATTTGTGCTTCGGCAACAAGGATACGGCGCTGCACAACCTCCAATAGTGTCCTGCCTGGACAGAGCAGCGCCGGGACCTCGTTGCCGTTACTGGATTTGACCTCTCGCTCCCGGCCGTGGTACGCACCATGGTAGGGAGCTCAAGCGAATGGGACGCCGTCTCCTCCTTCTGCGAGCGTGTTATTTTCGTGAAGGAGAAGGCGGAGCCGGAGCGTGAGCGGACGTCCTTGCTCCGCTCCCGCCAAAGGAGGACCCGCCGAAGCCGGAGGGCGTATTTCGACCTTCGGCTACTGTAAGCGGGCGGCGTGGGTGGGTCCCCTTGGTGTATAGGGGCTCTCACTCACCCGCATATGCCGCTCCTTCCGTGGGGCGCATTACAGACCACCCCATGCCAAAGACAGCATGAAGATGCCGGGGGATGAGTCCCTCGGCAATGGAAGAGGCCTCGTGATGGGGGCCCACGCCTGCCAGGGCTGCGGAGAGGCTAGGTCATATACCCGTAGCCCTGGCATAAGGCGAAGGACGGAACACCCAGGGGTTTTAGTGGGTATCCCTAACTGGGGAGTGGCAATAGCATGGCACCAGTTCTGACTGGGCATGCTAGTGCCACCCCTAATCTGGCGAATCCCACACTAGGTCGCGAATTATCCCCCCCAAGGTTCTGTTGTCCTTTGTCGAAGCTTAGTTCTCAATCGGATTTCCCCTGGTAAAAAAAGGTCGGGCAAATACCCTACCACTTGGCTGTGATTTGTATTGTAATAAAAAATTTGTAAAAAAATGAGAAATAATATAATACAAACCGTATTGTATTATTTCTCCGTTCCTGACATAAAAATAAAACCACAAACAATAGAAGTAATCGATTATCATAATAGATTTATATGAGTGAATTTCAACAAGGAATAATACGGAAACACTTCGATTAATTCGCTCAAAATACCCCCACTATAGAATGAAAAATCAACATACTACTAAAAATAAATCTTACAATCACTCTCATGTTTTTACACTCTGGGCCCAAAAATGTACGAAAGTATATCCTCCTTTTGAAATACATATTTTGAAAAAATACACTCTGTTTTCTTTCACCATATCCCAGTTAATTGGAGTCGGCACAATACACACTCATCAGCGTCTTTACATTCTATACAACGCCAGAACACAGCCATAGGAAACTGTTCGCGTATATATTGTAATGTTGTTTTAAAAATCTGTTATTACAATGCAAACAAGAATTTTGCGTACTCATCGTGTATAGTTTGCATCGTGGATGCTCGCGTCTTCGTTTCTAACTATACTGATACGCTTGACAAGAAAGTCCAAGTAGATTTTTGATTCAGTAAAATATGGAATTATATTTGAACTGTATTAGGATAAAATAGGTAGGATTAAATACAAAAACAATAACTTTAATCATAATTATTTTTAACGAGCATTATTAACATTATGCGAGACGTTAAATACTAGGTCGTGTTTCCTTTTCATATTTTTTTTTTGCGGTGGGTTTAAGGTCGGCCTCCTTATATCCTATTTCTAGTTCCCTTGTAGTTAGTGGTTCGTCATAAAATTTTGAGTCTGTTGGTCTGTAGTGACATGTTTTAAAGAATTATTAAAAATATGAATGCCTTTTATATTTAATGACGATGAATGTGCTTCTAAAATGAGGGCGGGGTAAAGATACACGGCAATTTATTTATTATGAACAAATCGGAACTTTTTTAATATAGGTTAGAAGGCTAAGGCGGGTGTGAAGCGAAGCGGAGCACCCCCCTTAGCCTTCGTGGTTATTTTTTTTATAATCACCCAAAAATAATTTTCCGTAACATACACGATTAGTCCCTATGCGTACTGGCACTGTACATTATGGAACAAGATCTACTTCTATGCTACTACAAAGTATACGCGAGTATTTGCGTACGGCACTTGTATGGATTGGAAGAACTTCGTAAGAAACTTATTTCCAATCTGTACGTGATTAGTTTCATACCCTTGCGTTCTGGCCTTGTACAGAATGGAAAGACGCCACTCATCATTAAATAAATACGTGAAGCAAAAACGTTGTATCCTTTTTTACGAAAATCTGTGATAATATATAAGTAACACAGTTTTTAACCTGTGCTTAATCTGTCACTATAGAAGTAGAGTATTTGAGAACAGAACCTTAATAATATTAAAACTTGGTCGAATTTCGACACCTGAGCTCATTAGTTTTATTTGTTGGTGCAGTTTTAAATGACAAGCACGCGTAGCGTAATGGTCAATGTGGTGGTTTCCAATGACGAGTTTGTAGATTCGAATCCAGGTAATTATATATTATTTTCTATTATCGCTTTTAACTTTTATTCAGTCTTTGTGTCTTTTATTTTAATATTTTTGTGTTTACCCTACGAGAAGAGTTCGTAACTTCAGCAGCAAGTGATTATTCATGGAAATTTTCTTAGGGAATTTATTATTACAAAATATTATTTATCCTTCAAGTTTAAAGTCAATTTATTTATTATTCCAATAATACGGAGATAAGTTTAATATAATAAATAATCATTTACTTTAGAATTGTACGATTTTGGTGACTTTTTCATACATTATACAACCATTTGCAACGCCAAAATGTCTTAAAAAATTAATAACTAAGAAACCAAACGTGATATTTATATAATAAATATACCATCATATTTCTAGGAGTCGAAGAGATATGTTGGTATTAAAATATTTTTGAAATTCTTAATAGTTTAGGCGTAAATCGAGAAAAACCTGCATCGCGCAAGCGATGTTTTCACGCCAGTTACAATATATATGAATTTTGAAGCTACGTTGTCGAGGTCGGACGTCTCTACGAGGGGAACCGGTTGGTGGCCGAGCCGGTCTAATTCGGCCACACCTTCAGATGACTGTGTTTAGCGACAGTAAATTTAATGGCAAATAAATGATTTGAATAATCAGTTGAAGAAAACACACTTGGTTGATGAGTAAGTGAACACTTTGAAACCAGACCCCACTTCGTAAAGAATTTCCCGACCCTTTTGTTGTTTGTATTTAAATTTACATATTTTTACCACGCTCAAAGTCAGTTAATGGTCGTTAAATAATTACTTATCTTACTTATCTCTAATTATCATTGATTTTGCTGATTAGGTTTAAAACTAATGTATTAATTACTTCATAAGGATTTCCCGAGCCATTTTGGTTAATCAGGCTTGGACCTATCAACCACACTCAAAGTAAGTTAATGATGGCTTAAACATAAATAATTAAATAATTACCTACACTACGAAAATACTACACTCAGAGTCAGATCAGTCAGCAGCCATTACGCTACCATGACTTTCTTTCATTTAGGTTCCTGGAAGAGATCGCTTTGAGCTATAAGGCCGCCTATTGTATTGCCTAGAAAATATTGTAAATATGGTTTGCTTTTGTAATTGTATATTGTGGCGTGTAATAAGGTGTTCTCTCTCTCCCTCTCTCTCTCTCTCTCTCTCTCTCTCTCTCTCTCTAGTTTTAAGTACTTTTATATGTATTACACTTCAAAGTATTACAATTATGCCAGTTTATTATTAATACAAACTTAACCTTAATTAACAGAGAAATAAACGTTTACGACCAACGAAAAACTTCACTGGCGGTAGATTCAAGACAGATATCTCAGCTAGTTCATTTGATGTCATACATACAATGCATACAATTCTAAAGCTACAATACATCTTTAGGGTTCGGCAGTTACAATAGAATCCGTTTATAATGACATCGAAGGGAAGTGACAAATACGTCATACTAAGCGGACGTCATACAAAGCATAAAACATATTATACATACTCAGAAAATTATTATTATATAAGTCGTCGTAGCGTAATGGCTAGCGCACTCGTTCCAAACTCAAAGGGCGCGGGTTCTGTCCTAATGTGCATATGGTTACAATTATCACGTGCTAACAACGGTGAAGGAACACATCGTGATGCAACCTGTACATCGAGATAACCGATGTGTCAAACTTGCCAAGCCGCCTTGGATAAGCGTAGCTGTCCGTTCCCCTATAGTGGGAGGCCCGAGCCCAGCAGTGGGACATTAATAATAAGAATTGCGTGTTATTTTATAGAAGTGTTGTTTTGATTAGAAGCAAGGCAATTGATCATTTCAAGTACAAGATTCTTTCTAAAATTGATATCTATGTCACTATAACCGGACATAATTTATATAATATAGAATATATTATATAAATTATAATTTAGAAATAAAAATCAAACTAAACGGATGCTACTGTACTTTGACAAAGTCAGTCTGTTTGTATGTCACTTTAATATTTCTAGAATATTACGGGATCAATACAATTAAAATTTAGTATTTTTTTTGTTCTTAAAAGTTTCTTTTGTACATACATATATACATATTATCACGCCTTTTTCCCATGGGGGTAGGCAGAGACTATAGATCTCCACTTGCGACGATCCTGACAAACAGCTTTCGCTTCATCTACTTTCATTAACCTCTTCATAGATGCACGTTTATTTGATATGCTTTTTACCTGACCTCGTTTTAACACTTCTGTTATTTGACCATGGTGTGTACGTCGTGGTCTACCGGTACCAACTCTACCATTCACAATACTCTCATCTCATACACTTTTTCTTCTCTCTGCATACCCAAACCACTTTAACATTCCTTTTTCAACTCTTACGCGTTTATATCACTGAACTCCTAACCCGTTGGACCGATTTTGGGTCTGGGATGGTTCAGATGAATAATTTGATCCGATAGATGGCATTGAATACAATAACATATTCTGCATGGCACGCAAGAAATCCGTACACAGGAGTTAATCATTTAGCTAGTACAAACTTGTCGTTAATAGCTATTTCTTTCAACCTGTGTGGGGGGTGGGTCCCCTAAGTAGGTCATCGTCACATCGAGTTCAAGGATTATGCTCAATTCCTTTGTGTGTGCATAACTGAGACCATGGATGGTTATGTTTCATAAATTGACTCAACAGGTGGCGTTGAAACTAGGTTTTAAATTCTTCCTAATATATATGTCGACTATAGTTGTAAACCCTATTTAGTTAACGCGCATCATTGTTAATCCATTTTCCATATTTTTTTACTTTTTACCATACATTATGTAAGTAACATTCGTTACTTACATAATGTATGGTAAAAAGTAACTGACGTAGTTCTTATTCGCGAATTCGTTAGCATTACATTTTTACTTTCTAAATTAACTACAAACTCACCTGTAACGCTATGTTCACACGAGGACATAAATTTTTAACTGGATATGATTTTTTCAGGATAAAATGTAGTCACAATATAATTTACATGTATCTTATACTAATATATAAAGCTGAAGAGTTTGTGTCCTTGATCCCGCTAATCTCAGGTACTACTGGTCTGATTTGAACAATAATAATCGTACATTAATTATGTATACCACCACCGCCACTCCTAATCAAAATATACTTGCCACGGGTTGTCTGAAAGAGATCGCTTTTTAACGATAAGACTGCCCTTTGTAACCAATTAGATTAATACTAGTAGGTACGTAAGTTTTCTGTAATGGTGTACAATAAAGTGTTATCTATCTATCATAAAAAGATAGGCTCTTTTAACCGCGCTATTCTCCTCCATTCTATGAAGGTGGCCAAACCAGTTCAAGCGCTGGCTCTCACCTATTATATTGGGCTCATCCACTACCTCAATTCAGTGGCAATAGCATATTAATATATGTCTTCACACGAGCGCGGATTAGGTTTATTACCGAATGCAGTAAAAAACCAGGTAAAAGCAAGGGTTCGACATTTTGCGAGATAGTAAAAAGTATCTCGGTTGATTTGATTTTTTAATATTTTTTATAACAATTTTTGATATAACTGGGTAGGTCAAACAATATACAATATATTCTAGAACAAAGTTTATATAAAAGAGCAGGAGTTAAAATGCCATAATCGATTTACTTTTCAAATAACGTGATAAAAATAATTTTAATTGCTTTTTAAACAATAATACCCTATTTCACATGATGTCATCATTAACTGATTTAGAAAAAATCTATAATAACTCTGCGTATAATAGAATAAATGACACAGTTTGTTAGGCTTCTACTGTTGCAATGAAGCGCCTGTAGGAAAAATAATAGCATTTTTACAACACAAATAGTTGCTCAAATGTTAACATAAGTTTATAAATATTTAAATTCCGCGCCACAAAAGAAGTCCCATGGAAAATAAAGGAGACAAAAGTGTCAGCTCCTCTATTTTATAGAATTTTATTCCTTAAGTAGTCAGGACACTAATTTATAGTTTTAATTATGGAATATATTGTATTTATTATTCAGTAAGAATATTGATTTTCGGATTAGTAAATAATTACTCTGGCAAGATTAAAAACGGCAATTGCAGTGCCACGTCTACGGTACACACTGGTGAAGAAGAAGAAGTATTAGAGATGATGTTGATAATGTTAATGTTAATAGTTAAAATTGCCCTTCAAACAGTCGTTTTTAGTTTTGTACGCTTTACCACCTAACTATTAATTTAAAACTATCCCATTTTCAGAAAATAGCCTTGACATAGTCTCACGTAGATTCCTCTATTATTTTCAAGAATAGATAATACATCTAGTTATTTCATTTTCTTTACGGATTATTAACCATTTAGCTTTATTAAAACTATGACTGAAAAGTGATATGAAAATATTCGCCAGTTTTCAAATTGATTTATTAAACCATCCGCGAGGACATGTTACTGTCTTAAACTAAGTCACAGAACAGACCGGTCCACAGAAGATTTTGTTTAATTGTTTGACAATAAAGCTTACAATTACTTAGACGAAAGTTGTTTGATTTTTTATTTTGTCTAAGAAGATTGTTTAGAGATATAAAACCTTAACCTTATTGGTTTTAATATTTATGATAAGCGTAGTCATTCTATCCTCTTTATTTCCTATTGTTAATCTCAATGCCTGTCATTGTTAATATTGCAATTTTCTTTATTTCATTTTTTGATTTCATATTTTTTAAACGTAACTTTTATTAACATGTTAGCAGTACTGTTTCTTTTACTCATGCAAGCAAAAGTCGCCTTTAAGGTGACAAACCTTTTCATACCGCGATTGAACTGATTGAAAAATGAATGAACGCAGTATATCCCCAAGCTAAGCAAGGTGCGTTTGTGTCAAGAGCAGTAAACGGCACGCTGGGGCTGATTCCAGACACCCAGTTAGTGTAAATAACAGAAGTTCTGATTGCAAAATTTACCATCCCAAAATCGAACCGGGAACCTCTACTTTCCAATGAGCCGTCTACATAGCTGACACAGGTAAATTTACGTTTTTCATATTTTTGTTTGCTTGTAGGCAATTGGCAAACAAGTCCACTTGATGGTAAGTGGTTACCATCGCCCATGGACATCTACAACCATAAGGGAGCCGATGCGTTGCCTACATCTTTGAGACTTTAAATATTTATTAACGCCCTCTTTGAAGAGCCCCACATAAAGCACTCTGGGAAAAACGCAGGAGGGAGACTATTCCATAGTTTTCTCACGTATGGTATGAAGGAGCTTGCGCCACGCACAGTGGACAACTTTCAGGTATCGAGATAGTGGATGGACTCCAATAATCGGCAAGTGGTGCGATGACAATGGCGACGTAGGCACCAAATCAAACAGCTCTGGAGCACACTCCCCGTTGTACAAGTATAACACGCTCAGAGCGCCAACATCTCTTTTAATACTGGAAAGACGTTTTAGCAAAACAAATTAATAAAAAAAAGTTGTAGGAATCTTTAGTAAAAACTCTTTAGTATAGGTAATAAAATTTAGTATAAAGTCACGAAAAGTAACTTTAAAAAAAGTTACATTTTATTTTATTATGTATTTTTTTCTCTTGATATTGTCAGATGCTGGGGCTTCATCTGATCATTAATGTTAAAGACATAGAATGTGGCCGCATGTGTCTTATTTTAAGCGTTAAAAAATAATGCCGTTAACGCACAGCCTCATCAATGTATGCATACACATACTGGTTGCGCCGAGGAACACGTCCTTGTAAATTCTTCCTCCCCATCCTCGCCATCAAGAATAGAATAAAACTTTAAATGAAGCATAGGCTACACAAGAGACATATTCAGAAGTGTCACTGCTGTCACCGCAATAAATTACATACCAAGATATTGTTGGAACACTTATTAGATTGGCAGATTTTTCTTTTTAATTTACCGGCCAAATTGCTAATTATTATCCTATTTTTATCACCTGGCTTTTCTGTTCACACGACATTGTCAAAATTAATGCATAAATGGCATTGCAGCCAGAATCAAAAAAAAATTGTTGAAACACAAATAAACTGTTATAACCATATTTAATTATCAAAGCCACAATCCTACTGAGACTGTGAACCCCGGGGGACGAGCGCAGTGTGGCGGCGGACTGGTAGCGAGGTGAGTCTTTCCTGGCTTCTTCTTCCCGTGCCTTTGCCTTCTCCCGGCCATCGCATCACGGCCGCACATACGTTATCTGTCAATATTTAACGTTATTAACAATGTTGCCTCTCAAGTAACGCATTAAAACTATCGCCATATCTGCGTGAAACTGTAATTTTAGCATTAAATAAGTAAATAGACTGTATCATTAAATAACATAGGTATATTTAATGCAAAACTTTTAGTTTAAAAAAAATGACAATTTTAATGCTGTAAGATCACACCTCTTCACTTGTTTAGTAATTTGTTTAATGCATTTGTTTTCTTAATCTATTAACCTTTTAATATAACACTTAAACTAATGTCCTAGCTTTAGGTATTTATTGAATTATCATTACTGACATTATTCACTTAATTTTGTTTGCGAAAATATAATTTTGACACGAAGTGTCTGAAGCCTTGGATCTCAATCTAGATATAATAATTTACAAACTATATTATATATATTCGAGGTCGAGCGTGTGAGAAAAGCCAAGGATGGCAAAGTTATTGTCAGCTGCAGAAGCGTGGAAGAGCGCGAGAAGCTCAAAGCCAAACTGAAGAGAGAAAGGGCGGACTTAGTGGCAGAAGACATCACCAACAAGAGACCTATGGTGATGGTAACGGGCGTCCTCAAGGCACATACAGACGACGACCTCTACAGGGCCCTCAGAAACCAGAATAAACTGGTATTTGAGGGCCTGGAAGAGGCCGACGACTATATGGAGATCGCCTACAAGATCAGAGGACGGAACCCGAACACGCACAGGGTAGTGTTCAAGACGTCACCGGCCCTTTGGAGGAGGCTCACAGAAATCGGCACAGTGAGGATAGACCTCCAGAACCTGCACGTATCTGATAGGTCGCCGCTGACGCAGTGCACCATCTGCCTGGGCTTCGGGCATGGTAAAAAGCTATGCACGGAGACCCAGGTGATGTGTAGCCACTGCGGTGGCCCTCACACCAGAAATGAGTGTGAGGAGTATGCGGTCGGAGCGCCGCCAAAGTGTAAGAATTGCGCAAAAGAAAAAAGGGCAGAGGCAGGACATAACACGTTCAGCGAGGACTGCCCAGTACGTAAAAGATGGGACGCAATCGTGCGCTCGACCGTAGCTTATGACTAGGACGGTAACCGGGGACAACAAAATAGCAGTGGGCTGGAAGCTGCACCTCGTTGGGCATGATAGGTTACACACATGGTAACACACCAGCAACACTAAACCACACAACGGGGGCAGCCTACGGTCTTACTATTTTGCTTGAAACCGGAAACCGAGCTAGTCAATAGGCACGCCACAAACACATATACACAACGTCGACCATACACAAAACCCGAGCAACCTCAACACAGCATACACAAGGATAACACACATACAACAAACACAAGTCACGATACATACAACAAACACAACCAACATACAAAACAAGCAACACAACACAAACCAACACAAGCCAAGATAAACCAACATGCACCAAACTTAACATAAAAACTCACAAGCAAACATTAACCTTAACACTACACACAAACCAAACAAACTACTTTAGTGAAAAGTAGCTAGTTTGTGCAACATAGCTTCATGCACAACACACACAACATTAATACATTTTTGGACACAAACAATACATAAATATTCACAAACATTCAAAACACAAAACATAGCACTTACCTGTTGAGGATTGCACGGAGAGGGTAGAAACCTGAAACAAAAACAGTACATAACGAGTAAAATAGATAAATATATATATTGACCAGCAAAATAATTTAGCCAAATAATAAGTGTATAAATATATTGACACTGCAGCTATATACTTATGTATATCCCCTGACAGCGTCAGCAATAATGTATAAGCAGAATATATATCATGTATTAATAAGATAAAAATAATATTAAAATAAGAACTACCCCAATGCTTGCTGTATGTCTCCTAAGTCAATAGAAAATTGACTTAAATATAGAATAACATAATCAGTGCACTATAGCTATGAATAAAACCATATGTCTACAACAACCCTGTCTTAATAAAAAATTGCATTAAATTGTTAGAAACACAATGTAGAACTGTAAAATTAGGCTATAAATAAATGTAAAATAGTGAATAAGCAAATTGTAAAATAGTAAGTAAGAGTTTATTTGAACAAAAAGTAAATAAAGTAAAAAAGACCTTTTTTTTTTTTTTTTTTTTTTTTTTTTTTTTTTTTTTTTTTTTTTTTTTTTTTTTTTTTTTTTTTTTTTTACATGGGGAAATGCGTTGCCGCACCGTCAGCCGCGCGGGGATCGTGCGCGGCCGGTGTGTGGGGCTCCCCGACGCCGGTTCAATACCACCGGCTGCCGGTATACCCACTAAAACCCCATGGGAGCCTTCCTTCCGCCTAGCGCCGGGGTCGCGGTACATGCGTGAGCTTAACCCGCAACCCCGGCAGCGGCCGGCCGCCTCGTAAACAGAGGCGGCCTCTCCTGTGTGCGGGCCGGGGGAGATGGCGGTCCCCGGCCCTGAGAGGGACGCGCGGCTACCTCTCGCGCCCTCTCGCGGCATTAGTGCGGGCGGAGGTCTATGTTGATCCCCCAGACCTCGACGCCCGCTGCCGCCGGGAGGGGGAGGCTGCAAGGAATACTCCTGCGCCATCACCCCTCCTTCTCCTTCCTCCTCCCCCCGCCGCCTCGCGCACTCAGCAGCGTCAGCGGCGGGGGGAGTGTCTTCGCGATGGGGGGGGAGGGGGAGGCTGCGGAGGATTTCTCCTGCGCCATCACCCCTCCCTCTCCTTTCTCCCCCTCCGCCGCCTCCCGCTCGTAGCAGCGTCAGCGGCGGGGGGGGGCTTCGCGGCGGGGGGAGGGGGAGGCTGCGAAGGATTGCTCCTGCACCAACACCCCTCCCCCTCTTCTTCCACCCCGCCCCCCCCCACCGCCTCGCGCAATCGGCAGCGTCAGCGGCGGGGGGGGCCTCGCGATAGGAGGGAGGGGGAGGCCTCGAAGGATTTCTCCTGCGCCATCACCCCTCCCTCTCCTTTCTCCCCCTCCGCCGCCTCGCGCTCTAAGCAGCGTCAGCGGCGGGGGGGGGCTTCGCGATGGGGGGAGGGGGAGGCTGCGAAGGATTGCTCCTGCGCCAACACCCCTCCCCCCTCTCCTTCCTCCCCTTTTCCCGTCGCCTCGCGCACACAGCAGCGTTGGCAGACGGGGTCGGGGAGGATAGGTCGCCTGTCAGGAGGGCGGTGGTGGGGTGGACATCACCACCGCCGTCCTTGACAGCCAGCGGAGAACACCTCGACGCTGGCGGTCGCATCGGAAAGGAGGGGTATTTGGGGAGGAGGTTTGGTAAGGAAGGGCAGGCATTGGGATTTGGAGGCGGAAAGGTGGGACACCACTATCACGGAGTGAAAAGGGGAATGTGACAGTGGCCGCTCGGGGCCCCGGGGACGCATCCCCTTGTGCCGCTACCTGGACGGGGGGGAGAAGTCCAGGGCGGCACCCCCTGGGGGAAAGTAAAAAAGACCGCGCCATCCCATACCAACCATTCCCAACATAACCCAACTCCCAAACCAACTTTAGTTCCAAACAATAAACATTAGTGAATAATCACCCAAACCTATTCCTAAATCCAAAGTAAATAAATATACACCCCTAAAATTATACACCCATCCTGTTGTTGTAGTTTGCATGCATTACTATTAAAGCTATAGAGATGAGAAAAGATCGAACTCATAAAAAGCAAAAATAAAAATTAGAAAAGATTACGTCTGCCTTGCCCTATGGCGGAGACACACCGGGTCTACAAAAAAAAAAAAAAACTATATTATATAAATAAAGTACTGATTACTATCTGTTCTGTTGTCCTAATAAATAAATAATTCACGTGTAAAGTTTACTATCAAATTTCATACAGTCCATTAAAATAATATTATTTGAATAAATAAATAATTGTAAAAATACTTTATATAAATAAAATTCTCTATGAAGGTTCAAAGCGTCTCCGCGCTTTGAACCTTCATTATTTAAGGTAATATAATTGACAGTGTCTGTCTGTTTACATCACGGCCATTTTTCTCAAAAACTACTGACTCTTTATTACTGAAAAGATATAATTTCTTAATACTAATAATTAAGTTAAGTTATTATTATTATGTTATTATATATTATGGCAGCGTGTTCTAAATCAGTGATGGTAGCTATCCAGTGGGCAAATACCCTCCCACCTGGCTGTTGATTATTTCGTCGCCTCTTACGGCAGGCCAGCTGGCACGGATAAAAAACTTTACGCATTATTTGGTTACTTAATATTGAATTCTCGTAACACTCAGGTGCGGCTGGCACCCTTTTCTAAAGCAGCATAATTTAGCCGGCTTCATTTTGATAGTTTGACACTACGTCAGCCACTTGTCATTCTAAGGGTTAGAGCCTATAAACTAATAAGAATCCAAACCGACTTGTTTTTTTTTAATTTTTTTATTGCAGGAGACCAGCAGACAGGCAGACGGCCCACTTGATGGACAGCGGTTACCATCGCCTATGGACATTTGCTACACCAAAGGTGCTACGAATGCGCTGCTGCTCTCTTTAGGGAGCCTGGAACCTGGTCACTAATGCCGGAACACAACACAAGGTTGTTATGGCGACATACTCTAGACCAGGGGTGGTAGCCATCCAGTCGGGCAAATGCCCTACCACCTGGCTGTGGGTTGTTTTGTCGCCTCTTACGACAGGCCGCCGAGCCGCAGGAAATTGTATTCTTTCTCCGTTCCTGCACGGATAAAGAATTGTCCTTATCCTTGTATAAGTTTCGGAATATTTTAGGGTTACATAATGTAGATAAATATAGATAGAAAGATAACACTATATATTTATTCACCAAAATAAACAAATACAGAAACAAAACGCATAATTACTTCTTGGCAAAACAACAGGCGGCCTTATCGCTAAAAGCGATCTCTTCCTGGCAACCAACCTTAAAGAAATTCTTAACTAATCCGGGTATGTAGGTGGAGCAGAAAAAAAATTAGGAAATGCACAATTAAAATACACATACTTACACTAATTTATAAATTGAATACATCCATCAAAATAATAGTAATATACATTATATGTGACAAGCATTTTATATTAATATATATTACAATAGAGAAATAAAATAAATGTTTAATATATTAGACATAACTATTTAAAGATAGATTGTAACTTTCTAAGGGAGTTCAGAAATGTAGGCAATGTTTTGGCTTCTCTGACAGTAAGAAGCAACGCATTCCATAGTTTGACAGCCTGCACTGTGAAAGAGTTATCATAAAATGATGAAGTGCGTGCTGGTGTCAGGAGTCTACGATATGTAACTGAGCGCAAATTGTGAGAATTGGATAGGCGAAGGAATTCAAAACATTTCTTAAGGTAAGGAGGACTATTATATATTACGTTTGCCATCTCTATGAAACCTTTCAGTATGCATTGTCCGTTACGCACTTAGCTCATTTAGTTAATATGTGGGATTATTCAAGTTTTTCTCTTATCATGTCCAGATAAGGAATGATTTATCGAAAATGTTAGCTAGCCATAAAGTCTTTTATATTCAATTTCCTATTTCGGTATGTTCTCCCACCGAAGCGAGAAAATGGCCGGTCCCCAGTCAGAGTCAGTGTTGCGCGCGATACCGGACGGATGCGCGTGCGCAGCGCGAAACGTTCCAAATACAAAAACGAACCAATCGAAAGTGCACGAAGTGATCGATCTATAAATTAAGTTTAAATATATTCGATTTTTTTTTTAAATTACGTGTTCTTAGTGACATTTTATTTTTTATTTTTTTATAAAGCGACTACATACTTTTGCGCGGTGCAAATGACAAGTGTTGCTATTGTTTTCTTTGTTGGGTTGTAACTGTCAAAATACGGATTACCAAGGTGAGTCGAAGTTTAATCGATTTACTGGCGCAATTCTTTTGTTTTTATTAGTAATTGAAGAGTTTTAAATCTCCATTGTAATATTTGTAATGTCGCGGGATGTAAGATTTAATATACGCATGTTCTTGCCACATATCAGTTCATATTATTCGACTGATGTCAGCGAAGTCTCGTTTTTACGTCGTTTTGCAAGTTTGGGACAGGTTTCTGTTTTGTTTTACTTATTATTGCCAAATTCAAGGTGCGCTTAGAGGACATTTGAAGCGTTGAGACGGTTGTATTGTTTTAAACATCTTCAACGAAGAAGGAGCTAGTTATGTTAGTTATACGACTTGATTATTAATGATCCGATTTTAATAATAATTTTTATGTTGGATCTGATAAAGGTTCAAATGATCTAAGATTATTTTTTGTGGTGCTGACGTTAATTAATAAATATTAAATGGTCTTAGAAAACACGTTCCAATAGTACCTAATATATAGGAACTTGAGTTTATGGTAATTTCAATAATGTATTTTTTTATGAATAAATAAAATTATACATTTTAAAAAATTGGTCTTAAAGCGTTGCCAGTCGCAGTTTGGAAACGTTTTCAAAATGCTCGCAACGTTACCGCGTTGGATAGCTATCAGTGGTGCGGGGTGAAAATCTGGCTAAGGTAAATCAGTTGAAAAAAGATACCACATGATACAAGTTATCTTATCGCATTTTTGAAACAAAATCCGGTGCCCGATCGGGTTATGAGTTGCTATTTCATCCAATACGTATGGAAAGCAAGATAGTAGTAATACAGTAATAATATATGCACAAATAAAAAACGTAAGCGCCAATTAATTCATGGCGCTTTCGACCTATTAATCCCTAGTCGCTAGTTTTTTAAAGATGGCAATGGGGAATCGAGGTCTATGAAATATACGCCACTAAATAGCTATGCTAAATCGTTGGCCAAGTAGAAAATATTACAGCTTGTTTATTTATTACTATGTATTTTCTTAAGTTGACTGAGTTTTTCAAACTTATTGTATTTTTTGTTTCGTGAGTTCAACAGACGGACAGACGGCCTGATTGAAAGCGGTTACTATCCCCTATGGACATTAATAACACCACTACTACTAATATGCTGTCGCTCTCTAAAGGGAGACTGGAACCTGGCCACTAATGCCGTTATACAGATCAAGGTTGTTATGGCGGCAAGCTTTAGACCAGGTGTGGTAGCTAGCCAGACGGGCAAATAGCCTACCTGGCTGTGGGCTTTGTTGAATCTTACGACAGGCTGCCTGGTTGCAGAAAATTGTATGCTTTACCTGATGCTGCACGTATAACGTTATGCTATACTCTTTAAGCTTATTCTAAACCACTTCTTGTGGTCTTCAGCATTGCTTGTGGTGAAACCATCATCATCATCCGAGCGTTAATTTCCAGTTGTATTCGGGGCGCTCGCTTCAAAACCTGACGTCCGCTTTCCTACTCTCTACTCTTCTTTCCACTTCGCACGACCTTCAACACCCCATGTTGTGAGAGCATTGTCACGCATTAAAATAAATATATCGACAGACAAACACACTCATTGTATATTATATGTGTCTGATTTCAGACACCTATTTACTATGAGAGAAATCGAACCCGGAGCCCCTGCGTTTCAGTAAGCCTGGCCAGTAAAGGCTTAGCCTGCTGAACCACAGCGGCTGATTATCATTAGGTACATTCTCATGACATATGTCCAGCGTGTTGACAACTGCAACATAATGGTTACTGTTCGGATGATTTACAAATTGTTTTGTTGTTAAATACAACAAAATTTTATTTTTGACAGATGTTTAGGTCCATGACCTAAATAAATGATGATGGGCTTTAAAGTTTTAATAGTTCACATCAAACGCTTTAAGAAATGTATAAAACAAGAATTTCAGTAAAAAAATATGTAGGTACACAAACCCACGGGATATTAATTTTGAAATAATTTATAAACATGTCGTAAAGTTTGTAACTATATTGTTTGAAATAAAAATGTTTGCACTATATGATCTGTGAAGGCTAAGATGGTATGCGCATGTAATGAGGAGGGATGAAAACACGTGTCGAATCGATTTAACCCATGTGTTAGACCTGCCGAGCGACCTTGTCTAAGCATAGCGGATTTACTGTCCGTACACTTAAAATTATGGAAGCCCGAACCCAGCAATAGGACGCTTATGGGGTGTTAGTACAACCATTTCAAGAGAAGAATAATAATAGTTATCAAAATATTTTTACTAAAATATACTTTTATGATGTTTATATAAGTTCTCGTAGTTCCCCTTTGCCCTGAAAATTGAGAAGAAAAAGCTTAAGGTTGCATGAGTACCTAGTGAGGAGGGAAGAATCGTATACATACATACATATATACATAACTTCACGCCAGGTTCCTTGCGGGGTAGGCGCGAACAACAGAGCGCCATACAGGCTTATTCTTACACACCTCACTTGCTTCTTTGACATTCATAGCTCTTGTCATGCACGCTCATATAAATAGGCCAAAAAAGTTGGTTGGATTGTGTGAAGGATTATATGATGATTTGAGGACCTATACCAGAATAAAGAAGTATGGAAGGAAAAGATAACATTGTGCCGATTCTGAATAATTGGAAGAAGGTGAAACAAGAGAGACAGAATCAGTACCAAAACCATTAATTCACCGGCCCACAAAAAGTGTATTTTTGACCAGATCCATGTATTGTTATGTATTTCGATGCGCTGAATACGAATCTGGGGTCAGTTTGGGCAATACACCCTCAAAATTTTGATTAGATTTTTGATGATTAAAAAAGTTTTATGGAATTATATTAAGTATTTTTTGTGTATTTTGATCCGCTGAATTTGAAACTCAAGCCCATTTGAACCACGAACCCTCGAAAATCCAAGTCACTTGCAAAGAACACTTGAAAATTAACAAAAAAAAACAATTTAATTTATTTAAAAAGAAATGCAATTTTCAAGGTATTTTTATACTTTACTTTTATTTGAGGTTGTATGGACCAAACTGACCCCAGGTTCGGATTTAGCGCATTGAAATACATATGAATAGATACGTCTGGTCATAAGTAAAGTCCCCTTTTTTGTGGGCTAGTAATCAATTTCAAATCATAGTAGATATATGTCTATTGACAATGTATTTTTACTTAAATTAACTATCTATTTCGGAACGAAAAATATTTCGTTTAGTAGTAACTAAAATATTTAGTTATTTACATAGCAACCTTGATACAATTTCATTTGCCCTTCTGTTTTATTTTAGTTTCATTCTTCTAACGATCTTTCTTTAACTTAATTTTTAGCAAAAGGGATACCCGTCTTGACGTCAGCAAATCTCAATCCACTATTGGTGGGTTAAAGTAGACACAGATTGCAGATGCTTTCTTCTCCTCTTTCTCCCTCTTGTGTTATTCATTCAGTTAGCTTATTTGTCCATTTTTCTCTCTTTAATTTATTTAATGTTATATTTTTGAAGTGAAACTTCTATATAGAGGGGGGTCTTACGATTTTTCGCTCACGAAAAAGCATCACGGTCACGTGGTCTAATTCTTACATTTTTAAACTCGTGATATCTTTAGAATGGAATGTCCAAATTGAATAATTCAAAAAGCTATATAAAGGTATTGAAGCAGTCTTGAATATGAAGTGATTTATTTTGTTAAGGATTTCAAATTGGATAAGTACATTAACAATCTACCCGTAATCTTCAAGTTAAAATTTTGTTGCGATTTGTTTTTCCACTTGTCCGTTGAAGTTTTTTGTTATATCTGTAACTTATCTCTTTACTTCCATCTGATCATATCTCAATGGTAAGTTCTTAATTTCATAATTTATTCTTCAGACAGGCCCCATATTTAGCATCCGTTTATTAAACAAGGAACAATTTATAACCTGGCTGATACGTTAAAGACTTGTCAAGAAGTTTTCTCTCTTCATAACTTATCCACCTAATCGGGGTGGTCAAGGCAAGGTTTCGTAATTAGCCAACTATACAAACGTAAACAAAGGCATCCGCAGTGTCACAACAATGCAAAAGAACGGTAATCCCAAAGATCTCTAAAACGAAAAAACAGTAACGCGCATAACGGTAACTGTTGGCACAGCAGTAATCGTTGTTCCGGGTCGTCGCGGACGGAAGCCGTGGCCATCTGGCTAAGGGCACCTGGTTATGGGTTGACAGGGATCTAATATTTATTCAAAAATAATAACTTAGAAATAAGTTATGGAGGCGGAATGCCAAATTAATTGCTACTGGAGCATGACTACGTTTTCTTGCACCAAGTATTATTTATTTATTAACAAATATTACGCTAACAACTATACTAATATTATACTATATTCACATCCGTAAACATATTGCGTATGTTTTCTACTAATGTTATTCCTTTATCGCCAACATATTATTATGATAATTTTGACAATATGCGCATAAAACTCTACCCAAGGAGTGCGTATCTGGATTTGCACGTCATAGATGTGACATGTGACATATTGGCTACGTTCCACAAGAGACTGACAACGACCACGTTTTATCCCGTTACTCTTGCTTGCGGGAGTTATAATCATAAGCTCTAGGGGAACGGATTATGGAGCGTTGATGTCATTATTGACGAAACACACAAATGTCAGTGGTTGAATTGAAAATCGCGCTTTTTTTTAATGTCAATCGATAGAGAGATTTAATGCTCTGTGATCAACGACCACTTAGACCCAGCTCGTGACATGGGTTGTTGTGCGCGCTGTGAGATTTGAAATATTATTCGTAGAACGGCAGAAGGAGCATTTGGGGCGTTGTGAGATACTAAAAGAACGCTCCCATTGTCTTTATTGAGTCATGAAACCATCCCAATACATATTTTTTTACTTAAATAAAAATATATAAAAATCTTATTTACACATTGTGGCTACTTGGGTAGAAGATTCTAGCAACGTAAGTTGGTTTTAAAACTTTTTGAAACATATAGAAGATTCTAGAAGTAAAAGACAAGGACAAATACATTTTATAAAGAGATAGATGACGAACAAAATAATTAGAAAATGGAGATCGAAATTATGAAATAGAAGATTCTTGTATTGAGTCATTAAACAATTCCAATGCATAAAACCCTGTTTTTTTATTAAAAAATAATCGAAGCAAATAAAATCTTATTTAATGCTCAGCTCGAAATTAATATTTAAATTTAAACCAGCGTCACCTGAATAAGCAATAATCGCCCAACCAGTTAAGCAGTCAAGCTACCTAATTCTTGATAATAATACGTTACAGCTAATACCATTATACACATATATCATGAATGAATAAATTCCCTTATGAAAGGTAAAATTACTAGATGACCAATAAAATTAAGACTTATAACAATTTGTTAGATTCAACTGCTAAGCTTACTATCTTTATTTATGGCTCTTTATGAAGATTATTTCTTAAATTAATACTTTCACAGATATTTCACAGTGTCGTGGTAACTGTGTAGGTGCTCTGGTAGATAGGTATGTGTCTTTGTTTATTATTTTTTCTTAATTATGTATAGCGTGGTTTGTCTGCGATAAACAATCTCATTTCATTACTATATAATATTATTATATATCGCATATGTCCCTCGTCTTATATACGTCTAAACATCAATACCTAATTATTTCAATATAAAATCTAAATACAGAAATAGTTGTGAAATCGTAGAATATACAACTTGAATTCGTAACAGATTTTAAATTCAATTTATTTACAGAACATCGTTTTGTAATTTAATAATTTTTTAGCTCATTCTAATAACACAGGCTCTGTCGACAAATAGTGTTGGCGCTAAACGATTAGAGTAAAAAGTAAATGACATCTTTACGCTGGCTATTATATTTCTATACATTTCCATCCTATGCGTTTAAGGGACATTTATAAATGACGCATTAAGGGCGGAGGAAGTTGACGAAGTGTGACATTGTATGACAAGAGATCGTAGGAGTTTTAAATTTTGTGGCGCCACATTTGAAAATCTAATATATTTAAGCTTAATAGCACGAAATTTCAATCATTAACGAAAGTCTTCAAAATATTTCCTACACTATCTGTATGATGATAGTGCTTGAATGATTAAATTAAATAGTTTAAATAGAAATAAAACTAATTTCAGAACTTCTGTTTTGATTTTTATTTTGTTGATGTTAAATTGCAAAATATTAAATGTTGCATTAGGGCGGAAGGAGTTTCACGAATGTGTGAGAAGGACGGGGAAGGGGCAAAAACTCTTAAAATTCGTGTGACGTATTTGTAGGCGGCCCCACTGCGTTAAAGTCACTTGTCGATAGAGCCAGAAGACTTATATCATTAGAACGAGCTATCACAGCTGTGAAGCATCTATGAAAATACCAATTTGAAATATAATCTTCATAAAGAGGCCACAAATAAAGACAGTAAACTGACATTTGAATCTAACAAATTGTTATAGATCTTGTTATTATTGGTAATTCAGTAACTGTCTACAGGGTGTGATATGTCACATTGTAATACTAGCAGCCTACTTTTTTTTATTGCGTGATCAGTGATCACCTAAACACTTGCAACACTAAAGGTGATATAAATGCGCTGCTGCTCGCTGAATTAAATCTGGAACCTGGAGAATAATGCCGGAAAACAACTCAAGTTGCTATGGCGGCATACTCACTCTAGACCAAGGGTGGTATCTATCCTGACGGGTAAATACCCTACCACCTGACTGTGAGTTGTTTTGTCGAGAGATATTACAGTACAATCTTAATTTTTAATAATAATATTTTGTAAAACACAGAAAATGCTACAAACAGGATAATAATGTAATATTGATCAATAAAAAAGTGTAGGTGCGCCTGCGCTGGCATAATACTGCTTATGGTCACGTATGAGCTCATCGGAATTACGTAATACTTTCGCTTGACGAAGTGTCATGTTTTTGGTGTCTACCCGTTCGAGATATTGTAGGATTTTCGGTAAATTATCATAGTAAACTATAGTCTAAGAATACTTGTCCTTTTGTATAGTACTTACTGATTTCGAGTGAATTTAAGCACATGTGTATCATGGAGAAGATTTTACTACTGTTTATGTGCGGAAGAACTGTGGTTATAACCATGGTAACCTTCATGTTTGTGTCAAAATGTGTATTTTCTCGCCTACCATCATCACCATATAAGCTCAATGCCCAATATGGTCAGTCATTTATGCTAAAAGAGCACAATTATACCATCAGTACATCCTTTATAGCTATATATATAACACGACATCTGAATTTTTTTCCGAAACTAATGAGTGTCTATAGACAAAATTTCTCAGAATTTGCGAATAATATTTAAAAAGAGGTAGCTACCATACCTGTAACTGAGCAACGGTTAATTTTCTAGTATCGATTTAGTTTCTCAGAAATCTCTATTTCATCATCGTTTATTGATTGTCGTTATACGCTCTCTAACTTTTGAATTATAGGATGAAAAATCTGAAAGAACTTGAACTTTATAATCTATATAAATACATTCAACTAAAATTTATTTAAACTTAAACAATATTCGTGGGGTAGTTTTTGAAATACAAAGTATTTTTGACTAAATTTGTATATATGTTTCCGTTCCGTATGACTAAAACAGTGGACATTTGTCATCTCTACGTTACACCACCTCATAGTTGATAGACTAACATGCACTTGCCCAATGTAATTCCTATTAAATCAAATACTCATAAACACTACTGTATATACATAATATATTTGAGTCTTAATATAAAAAATATATCATTGGTTTGAGTGGATACATTTAGATAAATAATTTTGAATGAATTTTATTTTGTAGATTAAACTATTTCTGGGGAGACGTAATTACTGTTTTTATGCCTGAAAGGGCAAGAAACACGTGAAACATCATATAACATATCATATAATATTATATGTACCATGTTTTTGAACAAATAAATAATTTGATATTCCCGAGAACACAGTCTCACTTTCGATATAACTCATTGCGTTCCTACTCACGTACTACAATCCGGTTTTCGATATCACCGCGGGTTTGCGAAATTAGCATCGAGATGTAGAGTGGTCAGTGGCCACTTGAGAAACACAGTAAAATACGTAATCGAATGTACAGACGACAATTCACTACCCGTAATAAGAAAAAATGTAGACTTGTATTTAAATTGTGGTGACATTCGCCGGATCGTACGGTGGCACCATTCACCTATATTTTCTTTTAACACGGTTGATTAAAATATGCGCTTTCAAGGCTGTAAATATTGACTCAATATTACGCTTATTATAATTATTGTTGTATCAATTTATAACTAGAGCTTATCGTTTTTAAATTCATGTCCCACAAAATGTTTTTCAAAATAGAATTTCTACTCAATCACAATTTAATTTTTAAAAATCCAAATATTGTATGGGTCCCAAATCACTGTCGTTTGGCAACGTGCCCAAAACTCTGGTAACATTCTCGTGCTGGATAGCAATACAAACGCGTTGCCCAAAGTACAGGCCAGCCTTTGGGTCACGTGAGACTTCTATCAAGCCAGATGATAGATCTCGATAATATATCGATATAGTAAAACTCATAGGCGGATCTACAATAGAAAAAAGTAGGCTGAAACTTAGAGCCCCCAAGAGAAAGGGGCAACTAATTAATGCCGGCCAATAGCAGTATTAATTATTTATTTACAGATACAAAATGATACTTGAAGACTTCGATAATAACTCTTCGAAATTGAAATTTGCAGACGATAATTGGGTTGGTTACCTATTATTTTTTATAATGGCAATTTAGAGCTGTCAGTTGTTAATGTCAGTCTGACACAACACCGGGCGCTAGTGTGTTTTATATTATGTTATAGGAAAAGAACAAACAACGTCTCCATTGGTTGATTTGAAAATAGAATGTGTTAAAGTTTTAATATCTTACGTTACGTGTCCGGTGGTGTTTTTGTAAAAAGTATAATTGAATCACTATACGCACTTGCTTTATTGTATTTTGTCATTTGGTTGAATATTAGAGATTGTATGAACAAAGTGGTTTGATTCTCCTCGCCCGATTACCCTACGCGCGTATACGAGTATGTAGAGTACACGAATGGCACCTCATTATGAGAATATGCGTATCCACCACCACCCCATGCATATTTATTCGACATATTTATTCCTTCAACCTATAACTTACTACTTCACTACTTATTTCCCTAGTACTTTAAAATATTTGTTAGAAGATAAATGTGTGTTTTTTGTATTTTAATTCCAATTCCAAAGTTTTTATTCAAAATAACTTCCATTGGAGACCACTTTTGAAGGTTATTCATATAAGTTAAAACTCAATTTTACTTTGTATGTCTATGTACACTGCTTCATGCTATTGCTGGAGAAGAAGTGGAAAGAAACTGCCTAGCAACACGTCTAGCTAAAAATTGATATTCTTCTTACTCAACTAGCTTAAACTCTGTTTTTGTAATATATACAGAAATACATATAATTATATAATAATACAGAAATATATTACACAATTACTTCTCGAAGAATTAATGGAGCTAATAGTGCCTACTCAGCTTACTGAGTAGGCACTGTTAGCTCCTGAATATTTTCTTTCCTTTTATTGTCTTTGTCTTAACAAAGACAATAAAAGGAAAGAAAATATTATTACTGTCATAATAATGACATGAAGTAATGAAAATGTATATTGCAACATATCCACATAAATTCCAAATAATAATTTTGTTAGGAATTTTTGTATTTAGAATTTTACTTTTACATCCGCTTTCATTGTATTCATATCTAAAATGTTACACTATGTTAGAAATTTAAAATATTTAGACATCTACTCATGGTGGTCGGGCCCTAAAAATTCAGTTAACAAAATTTTTGGGGCCCCAAAACACACAATTTGACCGTGGTAAAACAAAGTTTAATAACGAACATAATCACATATCACACACGTCCCACATTAAACGTACCGGAAATTTAAGTCCTGTAATTGAGCAACGCTAGCCGTTGGCATTATGTCGTAGGCAGGCGCTGGAGGTCGCCTACTAACTTTTCCAACTTCCTAAAACGCCCACCTTATAATAAATTTTGTATAAAACCAGATATCACTGTGACAACTATTATGTTTCTTTTTTCGCCAGTCTCCTTGCAGAATGTAAAGAAAGAGCTGCACATCATTACGTTGATGTGCAGCTGATACTAGAGGGATCAATGAAATTGACTCCATTTGATTGAAAAGCGTACAACTGAAATGACACATATTCAATGACGTTGAATGTGTCAAGTTTATGATTATATGGATTTTTGGAGATTCACCTAAATAAAACACCTAAAAGACATAAATCAATAATATATAATTAATTGTAATTATAATGGGACAAATAAACTCGCCACTAAACAACTAGAATTATAATTCATAAAAAGAATTATAATATATAAAAATTTGAACTTTTAGCACATTAATTTACCCTAACTTACTCACTAAGTTCTGTATTCTATCTGAAGTCATAGAATACAGAACTTAGTGAGTAAGACTGTGACATTGAAGACATTGAACCCAAATTACCTTCTAAAAATAATATGCCTAGATAGATACGAAGGTGAAAGAATAGATATAAAGATACTTCGAGAGAGAAGGAGAGAGACTTTAAAAAAATGAAAAAGCAATTATATTTATTATGTTTTAGCCAGAAAATGTATATGTATTGGCGCACAAAAACGATATTACAATACAAATACAATGCAGAAACTATTAATACAAAAAAGACATATCTATCAATAAAATATTGAAAGCAATCAAGCTAATATTGTAACACTAATTACGAGCCTCTAAACTTATATCAATTTTAATAACATTAATTTTGTAATCTATTTCAAAACAGTGATGAGCCACTTAAAGTATCTGATGTGTTTAAAAAAAAAGCATAATATACTCATCACCTGAACCACCCAAGATGATAAAAATTGTATTTATATATCGCTTCTTTGCTTCAATAACGTGACATATCCCAATATTCACTTATTTCAATGACTCACTATATTTTGCTAAATTTATCATATTATCACAACTTTATCATATATTTCAAAAAGCTTAGTAAATTGACACTAAATTTCCAAAAAAATATACAAAAAAAGTGTAAAATATGTTTGGGTAAAATCTGTTTTTGAAATTTTAAAAGTGGCATACTGTAAATTTGGGTTTTTCAAAATACTACGTTATTGAAGCAAAGAAGCGATATTACGATTAAACTTATGTAGAAGACATATTTTAACGTGAATTGAGCCCCTCTCCGATTTGGGCCAATGCTTTATAATGCACCGATCCATATCTGGCAAGCTTCGACGCAATACAATACAATATCAACAAAGTTTAGTTCGACACTAATGACGGCCATAAAACAAGTAGAAAAACAATAGCATGTTTTTCTTAATTAAACATTCTAAACACAAAGTAAACAAAAGAATTCCTAAATCAGGGAAGGCAATAAACTGCACTTTACGACTGGCAGCTGTGCGTTCGCCTTTGTCAGCATGTAACAGTATGAAAGTATTCAGTTTGTAATAAACTTATCAAAGCTTAATTTCTCAGCTTAAAAGTTATAGTTAAATGTATGTATAAATTTAGAAAATATACTTGTAATGGAAGACGAATTCGCTTTCTAGGTCGTTACGTGATGTGTAAATTGGTACTGGCATCTCAGATACCCATATTTAACATTTTACGTACTACATGCTCATTTTATTTGTTTATTATTAGACATAGCTGTCTTGACGACATTAGGCGAGTTTACTTGCTACTAGCCGCTAATTTCTCGAAGTGAGGAATCAGCTAGTAATCTTTCCCCTCGCTCGGTAGCTTACTGTCTAGCAAGTTGAAAACACGTGTTTTGTTAATTTTTGTTACATTCTTTTTTTATAACATACATACATACACAACTTCATGCCAGGTCCCTTGCGGGGTAGGCACGAACCACAGAGCGCCATTTAGGCTTATTCTTACACACCTCACTTGCTTCTTTGACATTCATAGCTATTGTCATGCACGCTCGTGTGTTCTTAAGACTCCTGACATCACCTTCTGCTAGTACACGATCAATTTGATCATAGAAGGTGTGTCGTGGCCTTTTTTGATAACAGTGCTAAAATAACGGCTCCCGCGCGACATAATTCCAAACCTAACCAAAGAATGAGATACTCGCAGCTAGTTTACTAGCACCTATAATGACAAACAGTTTACTGACTTACAAGTAGCCTGGCTTTTAACTTTTCACATAAGTTATGTTCGATCTGCTAGTTTGCTACTAAATATGGTGTCACTGGGCGAGTTTACTGGCAGATAGTAACTAAACGGTCTATAAAAATGTTTTTAACCCCTCAGTCGTTATGATATCGTACAGCAATCGTGTCGTGACTATAAAAAGGTTTATTGTTTAAACATTTCGAGCAATCATTTTATTTTTATAACTACCGACTCACGGTAGACTAATTACAAAAGAAAATTATTATAAGTGTTCCAACATGACATGTTGTAAGTGGTTCAGAAATAATATTTCAAAGTAACGATGAAAGGAAGTTGCTTATTTGTCAAATAACTTAAGAGAATAGCCCTAGGACTGGTTTTAAATACATGAATGATAAATTGATTATTATATCTTACGAACAAGACACCGTACGAAACATACATTGTACAAATGGGCAGAATTTGTGTATTCAATTTAACTTTGTTATAGTTTTTAAGCTTATCGGTATGCAAGTATACCTAAATAGAAGGGTATTCCAAATCTCAGCACAAATTTGTCCCTTGTGTAAAACTGCACTTTTGTCTGTACGCCCATTTGTTATGAAGCCCTCGATATATAAAAATAAGTGGTGCTGCAGTCGCGTTTTTATTGTGACAACGTTTCATTTTAATTAAAAAAATATATATTTTATCCTGGCAACGCGAACGAAGTTTCGCTAACACGGCTACTGGTAAATAAAATGAATCTGCGAATAACAGTTTTGTACGATACCATCGCTACCAATAATTACACGGATAATTATTAATTACTAATAAAACTGTAAACACCTATCTGCATCAATCACGGTATAAAATCTTAAATAACAAGATACATATGTACCGTTTATGTAAATGACTGCAATTTACGAAGATAGCATCGACTTGAAATTTTTATGATGTGAAAAAATTCCATACTGCGTACAATAGTTCCTTTTTCATTCATTGTGAAGTGATTGTAACAGTCTTCGCATACGTATACGCATTATAACTATTATTATTCTAAATATCTAACAAATTTTAGTTAAAAATCTTATTTATTTTTATTTTTTTGGAAACAAAGGTAGATTTTAATATGAAACAAAAACTAACTTAAGACATGTAATTAAATACTAAAAATAAATTAACTAAAGCTAAATAAAAAAGGAGAAAAACTAAAACTAAGAAAAATGTCTAAAGATAAGTTATTTAGTTTTATTTTAGTTTCCAAATCACTGTCATTTACCGGGAACGTTCCCAAAAGGCTGGCGGCGTTACCACGTTGTATAGTAACGCTTAATCTTTGAGCAAAATAGACCCCAGCCTATTGGTCGCGTATGACGTCTGCTATACGTTTTTATTTTAAATGCTTAAAGTCATTTCTTCATTTCATTTCTTTCATTGTGGTTACATGGTGTCGTTTAAGAAAGGCGTTATAAAATTTCTTATAGGCGGGCAACGCGTTGGCAACGCCTGTGGTGTTACAAACGTTCATGGGCGACGGTAACCACCTTCTATCAAGAGGACTGTTGGCTTGTTTGCCTGCTTCAGGCAATAAAAATACCATATTTTTAAATTTAGTAACTGTATAAGAAAGAATCCCCAAATCCCTGCTTAAAAAAAAATAAACTTTTTAAAAACGCTTTATTAACTTTTATATCAATAGCTCTTGCGAACTTATCATTCTTTTTATACGTACAGAAATCTCAAAACGAGTTTAACAGGAATAAACATTTAAAATGCAACAACCTTTGTCAAAGAGGGCAAAAACCAAATATGGTGCTTGTCACGGCCGTCCAAATTAGGAAACATGCGAATGACATCATTGCTAAGATGTTTCTGAATGAATTAGATCATTATGTGTAGGTTTTATTAAGTAAATTGTGTGTCGATTGATTTTGCAAGGTATACTAGGGTGGTCTGATCATTTCTTGACAAGCTGAAGGCAGAACTTGCAGAAAAAGAAAATCCTGTTTTACCAAGACAACTACAAATCTACGAATTACGATTTGAACTGCTGGCGAGATTTGAAGATCTGGCGAGTAAGGTGGATGGTCATCTACCTTACTCGCCAGATCTAGCCTCACGCGACTTATTTTTGTTCCCTCATCTAAAAATTGCACTCGGAGCACAGAGATTTTAGTCAAATGAGGAGGCAACCACCTTTGTGAATCTTTATTTTAGAGAGAAAAATGCCGAGAACTATCTGGATGGGTTACAGAGACGGGAGCATCGCTGGGTGAAGTGTGTAACGTTATAAGAAGACTATGTTGAAAAAAAAACTGAAAAAATCTCTAGTATCTTTGTTAGGTGGAAACTTCTAGACTACCCACTATTAAGGTTTGTTAACAAGTCCAATTTGACAATCGACTGGATTAAACTGAAACTTAAGGCTTGTAGCAACGTCAACATGCTTGAAGATTTTTCGTACTGAATTTGCGGCGATAGTGGGTATTATATAGACTCGGTCGTTTTTCAGATGCATTATTAGTTTATTGTCAACAAAATAAGGTACTATTCAAAAAATAATAAAACCAAATTATTTACATCTGTTCTTTAAAGACGTAAATACTTTTGTATCCTGTTTGATGAAATGAAGCCGAAAAACGGGTTTCATTTCGTTCCAGGTGAATTGTGAACTCCTTTCTTAACGTAAAATATATGTAGAGAATTTACAAAAAAAACATGTTACGTCACATACCGTAAAGATTTGTCATATCTTTTTAAGTTATTTATTGATCAGTAATTACCAAGAAAAAGCTGTTTCGTTTGCACCCCATTTTCGACATTTTGCGGCAACAGGAGCCTTAATCAAATTGTGGATTTTTAGATAAAACAACAAACTTCTTGCGACTACCAAAGCGATTATAATGATTATTAACCG